>OZ037743.1:15799560-16309560 GCA_964035475.1 Salix caprea | reverse complement strand
AACAATATTAAAAAAAAAAATAAACCGCTCGGCCGAACCGGACCGGACCGGACCGGAATGGTCAATTACACCCGTGCCCCTCAGCGTAAACCGTGTTTTTGTCTTATTATCGGGGACGAAATCGGTAAAACACTGTTCATAGGCGGAAAAAACAAAAAAAAAAGGGTGGACGAACTCGCGCGACGCACGGAGGACAAAGCTCGCGTCCACAGTGCAATGAGTCTGCATGAACAGTATTTTTCACTGTTCAAATGTTCATTTTGTTTTAGTTATTAGTTAATATTGATGTTTATCTTTTAAAATGTTTTTTTATTTAAAAATATATTAAAATAATATTTTTTTTGTTTTTCAAAAATTATTTTTGATAAAATTAAAAATTTTCATTTAAAAAAAAAAACATTTTTTAAAAAGTAATGTCTTGGGATACGGAGAGGGAGAGGGAGATTTCAAAACATCAACAACAATAATATTTAATAAAATTACGTAATAATTAATGTATAGCCTTTCCTATGTAATATAAATAAATAAATAAATTGAAAACAAATCTAGTAATAAATACTACATTAAATAAAACTTTTATTAGTTACTAGAAAGGAATCATTTAAAAGTTTAAAAGTAATTGATATTCATTCTCGATAAAAGATAAAGCACGTATATGCTTTTTTTTACGTTTCTTTCTAAAGTTTAACCCGTAATTCTTGTGGATTTTAAAATATAAGAGTTAATTGTCTTGTGCTTCTTCACTAGTCAGTCATAATCATATTTTTTAAAATATAAAAAGAAATCTTAAGAGTATGACAATTCTTCCATAATGCTATAAAATAATAAATCTTTAATTTTATTATCTTGATTTTTTGTCAAGCGTGTGTTTCTAATAAAATATATAAATTTTAAATTGATATAAATTTATTTTAATAGGTTTAAATGAAAACTGAATGATTTAATAAAAAACTAATGTTAAGCAATACAATTTCAAAAATATAATACAAAAATAACATTGAGCCACAAAAGTTTTTCAAACCATTAATACGAGATATTAGATCTGAAATACTATACATGGAGAAGTTGCAAAACTCAATTCTTAACAAATATAACATTGAATCATGAATTATTTTAATTATTTTTCTCTATTTTATTATTATGGTTGTTAAATTATCACTATCATTAGAGCTATTACTATTATTATTATTGTAAATAATTAATATTCTAATTATTATTATCATTGTCACCATCATTATTGTTATTACCATCGTCATCATTATCACTATAACTATTATTGTTTAAATCATCGTTACAGTTTTAATTATCACAACTATAACTAATATTACCATTATTTTTATTCTTATCATTACCATCATCATTATTATTAGTGCAATAATTTAATTATTACTAGTAGTAGTAGTAGTAGTTATCACCGTCATCACCATCATTGTCATAACGATTATAACCACTTTTATGATTATTAACACTACTATTGTTATTAATATCATTATTATTATTGTTATTGTTATTATTGATATTCTTAATATTATTTTATGAATTATTGTTATTATTATCATCACAACCATAATTATTAATATCATAAGCACTACAACTATTATAGTAAATTATTATTTTCATTATATTATCATTAGTAATGTCACTATTATTATCATGATTATAACAACTAAAATTATTATTATTTTATTGCCTAAACAATGAAAATTATTAAGTTAAAACTTTAACAAAAAGCAAGAAAAATATTACAAAATTATTAGTATCATTGCCTGAACAATGAAAATCATAAAATTATTTCGAAGAATAAATAAAAAAAACCCAAAAAAATTAACAAAAGAGCTAACAAAAAATTTTAAAAAAAATTATAAAACTAAAATAAATATTATTAGTATTAAAAATAATTTGATTTGAAGAAAAAATATAACAAAAAACAAAAAGAATAACAGAGAGAAAAAAGAAGAAACATCAATTTTAAAATGATCATCTACAAAAATTGATTTGGTATCCCTCATATTATATGGTACAACAAAGTTTCTTACTTTTTCAAGGTGGGATAAGATTCTGTTTCACCACCTAATATACAAGCTATGTTTTAACAATAATCCACCACTTAGCTTGTACTTTTAGGTGGTACCATGTTTCATGCATAAAAGAAGGTATATTTAGATTAAACATCTTCTTAGCATAAGCATGATGACAAAAAGCTTAAGTAAATATTTTATTAAATATAATTGGAAATGCTACACACATGATCCAATTAATCCAAAACAGAAGTTCACCATTATTTTAGCATTAATATAGCCTTGTGCTACGTTTTGAATTCATGAACATTTACAAAGTTCTCCATATTTTATTAAAACAAAATTGCTTCATATGTTTATATAGGTGAAATTTTCTTCTTACATTGAGATCTCATTAAGAGCTTTAATCATTCACCCACCCTCCCATTTATTTGGAATTCTAATTTTGTAGATCTTGATTTCATACACAAATTAGTATACACCACTCTTATTAATAATTTATTATTACTCATTAAACTCTTAACTTATAAAGATACTAATAAAAGTTGGGTTTTTGTTATTAATAAATTTAATTAAATGGTCTTAATCTCTTATTGGTATAAGTGTTTCTAACTAAATCTTTCAAGAGACCTTTAGTCAAAGTATCTACTAGATTGTTGCAAGATCTTACTTACACAATAATAATTATCCCGTCGGAAAATAATTGCCTTATATATATTAATGTCTCAAGTTGATATGTCTAGATTTTTTTCATTGTAAATCTTACTAAATGTCTTATACATAGTTACTTGACTATCATAGTATAAAGAGATAAATGGCATTGGTTGTGGCCATAACTTAATATCCGATAACATATTTCTCAATCGTTCTACCTCCTTATATGTGTTGTTAAAGCTATGAACTCAAATTCCATTGTAGAATAAGCTATACTTGTTTGTTTCTTTAAAGCCTAAAAACAACACCATATTTTTAAATAAATATTCGTCTAAAGGTTAACTTATTATCATTTACACTAGTTATCCAACTAGCGTTCATATAACCTTCATGTACAACTGAAAACTTATTATCAATTTTTCCAAAATTCATAGTCTTTTTCAAGTAACCAAGTACTCTTGTAATTGTTTTCCAATAATCCTTACTAGGAATACTTTTATATATAAATAACTTGTATGTTGTGAAAGTAATGTTTGGTTTAATACAATGCATGACATACATTAAGCTACCCATTGCACTAGCATATTCAATTTGAGCAATTAATCTATCAGTATTTTATGTCAACTTAAAGGAAACATCATAGGGAGTATATACTTCTTTGATATTCAAACGATTAAATTTATTTTAAGATTTTCTCAATATAATGAAATTGACAAAAAGCATAACCTCCACCATGTTTTCTTACTTTGATACCCAAAATTGTATCTACCTCATTTAAGTCATTCATTTTGAATTTCAAGGGATATTTCTTAGTATCATTAACACCATTTATGTTAGTACAAATAATGAACATATAAGCCACACAAAAATATATTTATCACACCAAAATCATTTGTAAATATATAATAAATACATTTATTAGCGTTATTATGTTTTAAACCATATCCTAAAATTACATACCAAATTATAGCATGTAAATATAAAGACAAAGATTTTATATTATCTTGGCATCCATGAAAATCGAAGTCGTTATACTCAATGATCTCAATTTTATCAAGCCTCCTCATGCTCTGATATCACTTGTTAACACCATGAATATCGAATTCGTTATACTCAATGATCTCAAATTTATCAAGCCTTCTCATGCTCTGATATCACTTGTTAACACTATAAATTTCATAACATATAAATTATTTATATCGAACTATCAAGAATATATAAATAATTAAGTAAAATCATACCTGAATCTATATTTAAAAACGTTCTCTAGAATTATATGGATGACTTTCTAGATTAACATATTCTTTTTTAAAAATCTTTTAATTTTTTCTACTATAATCTTATTTTCTCTCTCGTAATGAAATGTTAATCTAGAAAGTCATTTGTAATATAGCCTTTTTTTTTTTTTTTGTGATTGGAAAATGGTTTTGTAAGAATTTGATATATATATTTAGATTATTTTAATATATTAATATAATAAAATAATTAATAATCTTATTGAATCTATGTTTTTCTTCCTACTTAAAAAAAAAAACAAATTTGCAGGGAAAGAAAAGGAGGAGGAAGAAAGGAAGAAGTGGGGCCCTTCTGAGAAATAGAGATGGTCTTGTAGTTGACACGCGTTATTCCAAATCTCTCTCGATAGCGGTAGTAGATGGTCATTAATCATAGTTAGATAAATATCTATCTGCTCTCATCTCTCTCGTACTCATAGACATGATGACATGAGTTGCTCGCTCTCTTTCTCTCTCTCTCTCTCTGTCTGTCTCTCTCTCTCTGTGTTGAATGACAATTCTGTCCTGTGATGCCCTGCACTGATTTGTCGTCACGGCTTCTTACAAGGAAAGAAGAGAAGATCCCTTTCTTTCTGTCTCCCTCTTCTTCATCTTCCCTAATTATAATTCTCTTCACACTCACTCAGTGATGACTCCTGGCAAGCTCAAGCTCAAGCTCAATTCCACTGTAATTACTTCTGCTTCTCTCTTTCCTTCTCTACCTCCCTCTGTATAATTAGTAATTATATAAATATAAGTCTGTACTGGATAGTAATTACAACCGTCTGTGATTTCTTTTTCTCTGTTGGTTGACTTTTCATTATCATTGACAGTCTATGTGATTGGGTCTCTCCCGTTAATCTTCAATTTTCTTTTCTTTTTCCTTTTCTTTCTGCATGACCTGTGAAATGTGAATAGTAGCACAAGCTCAATCTGGTGGTGTTTTTTTTACTTGAAAGCTAAGCAGTTGCCTGGATTCTCTGTGTGTGTGTGTGTGTGTGTGTGTGTGTGTGTTGTGATGGATCAACATTAGTAGAGATGTGTTGGTGTTATCATTCACAACTGTAATTTTGAGAAAGATTGGGTTTTGGTGCATGCAATTCCATATTGTTTGGAGAAATGTCAATGTTTTCCCTTGTGAAAAAACCTAGAAAGGGAATTTTGTTCTTGTCGTGTTGAGTTATTACGTCTATCATCATATCCCAAAATTTCTTTTTGTTTATGTTTTATTTATGTTAATGATGCTTCTTTAATCATATAATCTAAAATGACAGGACTTCTTAAGCTATACCAGTGTAGTTCTTGTAATTAATGATCCAAAATGTCAAATTGGTGGCCTTTCCTAGTTTTGACTTTCGATTTTGGTATGTCGTTGAACGATTTGACCTTTATAAGTTTATTTGAAGTTCCTGTGTTCATAATGCATTCAATGACTGAATATGCTTTGTTGATACATTCACAATTGGAAGTGACTGAGGATATAATGAGTAGGGCTTTGCTTGGTTAGTGTGTTTGAAATTCTTTTAGTCCTGCTCGAACCGGCATAAAGGAAATGCTATTTATTTACACTTCTTTCCATTAACTGTACTCAACAATTAAATCAAGTTGATCCCTCCATTCTGATAGGATTCTCATGGAAATGGAGAGGCAAGTTTGCCGCGGCCTGACAATGGATTTAATGATTCACTTGCCCTTTCCCATTCTGAGAAGGCAGTGCAGGAGTTTCTTCAACAGACTCCAATTCAACACACTGATGACCATCTCATGGAGTTCTCAGAGGCTCTTAGAAGTATGTTTTCCCTTAACTTTTTGGACCTGCACCTTTCTTTTCTGGAAGTATTATTTTCTGTAAGCACCCATCTAATATGCAATTTTACAAATTAGCTGTTGCCAACGCATTAAGACAAGCTGCTGAAGGAAAGGCTTCTGCTCAAGCTGAGGCTGCTGAATGGAAACGTAGATTTGAACTGCAAATGGCACAGAATCAACAGCTAGAGTATAAAGGTTTCTCTGATAATTAAACAACATGCATAAATAGAAGCATATGAGTTTCATTCATGCATATCTCACATTTTTCTTTGATGTAGAAAACCAGGAATTTTATAGGGAAATAAAAGACAATTCATTGAAGCCTATCTGAATCTTTTAATTCTCCTGCAAAAATCACTTTATAAAATTTATTTCTCTGTTTGGTGCGACTGTTGTTGCTTAATCTTTTGCAAGCTTCATGTCAAATTCCTTTGATATATGGACTTCTTTTGGCAGCTTTCTGCTGGTATCAATAGACAATCTTGTACTCCTGAATCAGTAGTTAGCAGCCCTGACTGCATGCAGTATCCTTTGTAGTTTGTATGATCTTGTTATCTATTGTTTCAAACTTTTCGTCTCCTCCCTAGGATGCCCTTATCCTGTGATTTTTTTTCTTTTGGTTATAAAAATAAGTATTGTGGCCTTGTATTCATTATAAAAATAAGTTCCTAAGAATTATTTCATCAATCTAGAGAACTGTTACCTTTCATAAGTGTTTCATCAATTATAGATTCCTTCATATAAAATGCATTTTCCCATGAATCTGGAAAGTGTATTGATGCCACAAGTATGGATGAGTTGTTATTCGCTTTCCCTGATTTATATTAATTGGTACACACATATTTTAGTCTCTCGTATAGATGGTTGATGTGTGAGAGCCTATGGGGTAGTCTTCTGATTTCTCCGGTATTCAACCCCTCCCAGTTCAAAACTGCCATTTTTTTGTTGTTGTTAAAAGCAACTTATTCTAATATATTCAGTAGATCTTATTATGATGATTGTTTGGATTTATCATTCATTGGAAATGTAATTTATCAGTTTCTTTCTTATTTTGCTGCTTGTAGAAAGATTTATTTTCATTCTTTGCCTGCTAATGGTTTCCATATTGATAAACTATAGATGATTGTGGGGCTTGGGATAAAGTGCGGCGGTGTGCAGTAACACCCTAAATACAACATAAGATGAATCAGAGAAAAGGTGAGAGAGCAGATTGAGCAATTTAGTGGTAAGGATCGTGGTGTAGCAGATGAAGGGGGAATGAGTGTTTGGGGTGTGTGGGAAGAGAGTGCATAGCAGAAGTAAGAAATGGATGTATGGAGAATACCCCTTGGTGAAGTGAATCTAATTTGGAAGCGTGCTCCTCTTGTTGTATTTCAAAGAATATCCAGTGAGACAGGCATTTCTTAGAAGGGAATGTTATTCCAAGTTTGGATGTGGTTGAGGTTCTCTAGAGAGAGGTGCGAGATGAAAATGTGCCAAAATTCCTTGTATGATAGGCATATATAAGGATTGTTAACAAGAGAATGTGACACTATGCCAATGATATGTGACCCAGTGTTCACTTCGAGGTGGATGATTGGTAAGGCACCATGTGTATTGGCTCATAGTCGTGTTCAAGCACACTAAAAAAGGTCAACAATGTCTAGGTCCTTCCAGATGAGCTCCATTCTGAGCCAATCATTCCAAACATCATTCATTGGATATGATAAGAGAAAACTTATATGAACTGTTGGATGACAGTCTTAAAGTGGGACCCACCTGTAGGTCCTAGGTACCACAAATTTGTCCGTTAATGTGTATTCTTGAAGTTTTTTCCTGTCATATTTTCTTGGTATTTAGCATTACTCTTCTTGTATTGTACATGTCCATTAATAAATTTGTAGCAGGATGGGGTTTTTTATTTTTCATAGTGGGCTAAGAAATAGCAGGCTGATTCTTGGCATTCATTGTCTGAACCTTGTCATTTGATCATCAAGATCCTTTCTGTAGGGTTTTAGCCATTAAAGATTCTCTCAAGACTTTCACTACTTCCATTCAATATACTACGTCCTCTTATGACATGCTATATTTGTTTATTATATGATGTTCAAAAAAGATTTATTATTTTGATACCCAAACAGTGCATCCATCATTTTATAGTAGTTAACTTGTAAATGGTAAATCATAAAGTTCTCTTTTTTCTGCTTGCTTTATAGCTGCATATTTATATTTCTTTGTTACCATGACCTTTTTTTTCAGCTACTTGTTTTACTGTTTGTATTTATTTTTTTTAAAAATAATCATATAGGTTGCTCTATGTTATTAGACCCGTTGTCGTTAGACACATGCCATGCTCATTGAAGCTGAAATCTGTGTAATTCCTTATGTGGTGAAGTGCTTGATTGTTTGGTTTTTGTGTGTCTGGTGGTGTTGAATTAAGTTGTCTTAAATCAAGTATTTTTGTCCATTAAAATACTCCATGTTCCAAGTGTTTTAATGTCTGATTTTGTCCACGTCTAAAAGAACGACTTTGATGATTTGTATTACAGGAAAGTCACCAGGGGAGTGTAATGGTGATATTAATGCTCAGCAGATGGAAAACTCAACTAGCCAACCCATGCTGAGAAATGAAGCAAATGAACAATCTGAAAGTTGCTGTATAAATGGACTTTGCTCTCATGAATTTCTTCATGATGGAGAGACTGACTCCCGAGGCAAAGCAGTTCAAAACAAAATGATGAGAAAGGTAATTTTCTTGTTGTGGCCCCGGTTGATACGCTTATTAGTTTGTTTTAACTACTTGTTTAATTGCACACTAGGTTCACAGCATCACATGTTTGGATGGGAACCAGCTAGTCCTGGTAATACTATACCATCTGTTGATGTTCTCTTAGAACCTAGAAAGTACACTTCATAAGCTTTGCTAATACTGTTGCTTTTGTTGTATTTTGCTTGTTGATTTTTTTGATCATTTAAATGAATTGTCACAATTTAAGTGCATGGAATTTCTTGGCTACATCCAACATTAAATTGTGCTGGTGAATCTGGACATTATTCATGTTTTGACAAATTAGATTTAAATTTGAATCCCGAGACAGGCATCTTTCAAGCTTTCATGGCGGTGTAAAGGTGACGAAAGTGATCAACACAAACATGATATTGTCTCTTTTGAAAGAGGAAATATAACAGCTGCAGGGCGCAGCAGTAAACAGGTATTCAGTCTTCTCTGTCAACATTAGCTCTCCTACCAGAATTTTTCCCTTCATATCATAAGCAAATCTACATGTATACCTATGCATCTGCATTGCTTTCCTTTGCGAAACTCTTAGAGCTCTGTTTCTCCCACTGTTAAGAACAGTGTGCATGCGCCTAAGAAAAAAATCATTTTTCTTTCAGATTCATTTGAAGTGGGAATCTTCCCCGCAGACTGTGCTAGTTATGACCAAACCAAATTCAACCTCTGTTCAGATTCTATGTGCAGAAATGATCAGGTGCTGATGAAATTTCCTCTGGAAATGGTTTCCTTAGTTCCTGGAGTGGTCTCTCTACTTTGCCTCTTTTCAATTATCCTTCCTTTATGGTTGCTAAATTTGTCTGCACCATATAATTTTAGATTTATTTTTATATATTTTTTAAACTGGTTGCATGCCATTTATTAAATTTTACTATTTCTCTTAAAGTTTGATTTCCATTCCAGATGGATGAAAGAGCATAAAAAGTTAAACATTTATGTAGAACCACGTGTGATGGGTGAACTTCTATCTGAATCATCTTACTTCAACTTTGTGCAAACGTGGAAAGATGGTGAGCTACTAAACATTTCTTCCCTTTTCCTTTTAACATGGACAAGTTTCAAAAAAGAAATTAAGAGGCAAACATCTTATTACTGTAAGAAACATAGTTTGTTAGCCATGGACCATATTTACTTCTACTGCATCACATTTTGAGCAAATTTGGAAATTTACATGCTTTTAGTTATTTTGTAATAGTTATCTAAGTGCTCACCTTTACATTCAATAGAGTTGAAGTTGGATGCTTCTCTTTTATGGTCTTTAGTCCAACTTAAAACCTCGAACAATTCTTTTCTTCTTATGCATCAATATGCATAAAGTCTGCATGGTAAAATTCTGTGCACCATGACAGATCATGGTCTATTTCATGTTTCTATTTGAGAATCCCTTGCATATTGTGCTTGATATTTTGTGTAATCCATTTTTAACGATGGTTACAAAAACATCCTGCTCGGATTTGGAGATAAAGTTGATGTGAGATTACTGAATGTCCAATTCTAGTATGATGTGATAATTTTTTTTCTTGTTTATGCATCAGCATCATGTATATACAGTCTAGAGAACTGCAATAAGCTTTATCTGCTTTTGCATGATTCAAGCTTCAACATAAAGACCAAATTTAGATTACATCTCACTCTCATCCCTTTATCTCTTCATCAATATATTGATAAAATGCATAGGATTTGACTATTTATGAATCCGCAATATTGATTTGCAGAAAAGGAAATTATGAGCCTGCACACAAAAGTTGACCTTGTTGTGACTCTTGGTGGGGATGGTACTGTTCTTTGGGTATGTTATTTCAGTTTGATTAGGTTGATTTTGGAATCCTTGTCTTTTCATGCTTGGTTGAGTTGCCATCCCCCGTTTTTATTTGCAGGCTGCGTCGATGTTCAAAGGACCAGTTCCTCCAATTGTACCATTTTCTTTGGGGTCTCTTGGCTTTATGACACCATTCTGTATCCTTCATGCTAGCTCATGAAATTCTTTTGTTAAATTGAAAGTAAAATGACGACATAAAACACCAATTGCAATTTTTGACTTCTATGTGACAGAATTTACTTGTTATTGGTCATCTATTTACTTAATACAGTTACCTCCCATGTCTTGACTTGAATGTATTCTTTAACTATTTTTTAGATAGCGAACAGTACCGAGATTGCCTTGATTCAATCCTTAGAGGTCCAATTAGTATAACATTACGGCACCGATTGCAATGCCATGTTATTAGAGATGCAGCTAAAAACGAGTATGAAACTGAGGAGCCTATACTTGTTTTGAACGAGGTTACAATTGACCGTGGAATATCATCATTCCTTGCAAATTTGGAATGCTATTGTGACAACTCTTTTGTCACACGCGTGCAAGGAGATGGATTAATTTTATCAACTACATCAGGTAGCACTGCATATTCATTGGGAGCTGGAGGATCAATGGTTCATCCCCAGGTATATCGTGATAACATCTTTCTTTAAGCACTCATGAGTGTCTGTGTGTGAAAAGGCGCTCTCTTTTTCCAAGGAAGTTTCCCACCATAACTATAATATGATTATGTGTTTCAGCATGTTTAGAAGCAGCTATACTGACTTTTTTCTATTATTGACGCAAAATTCTTTCAAGAAAACACACCTAGCAGAATCACATGTTTTAGCTGAGGCTACCAGGATTGATGAGTAGCACTAGCAAGAAAATAAATTTATTGATAGAAAGGTAAAAGGTTCTTAGAATGCGGCCCTTGCTTCAGCATTTTCACTTGGAGTGGCCAAGTAAGATTCAAAGTTGCATGCTTGCTCTTGACAAACCTATACATTTATCATTGCATTAGACACTATTCAGCTAGAGCTATACCAGCAAGTAGGCTTGAATCAGGGTCTCTCGCAATGCATCAGGCTTTTTTTATGGCTAAAAGGTTGAGTTAGAATAGATTGGCCTGCTTTCCCCCCATTCACAATGACATGACCTTGATGATCTGCAAAACAAAAACAAAAAAAAATCGCTGTTAAACTGAGTTCAATACATCAATTTGTAAACCCTTAAGTATTAAAACACTGTTGGAGGTACCATAAGGGCAGGCAACACAGGCACTGAGAAGTTGCGCCCATTCTATGGACACGTATAAAGTTGACGTTATCCCTTTCTATGAAGACTTGTGGTTGTTTTCATTTGGAAGTAATTGCTATCACTTTAATGTGCTTGATTGATATTTACAAATCTGATGTGTTTCCTGTAATTTGCAGGTCCCTGGAATTCTGTTTACACCAATTTGTCCACATTCCTTGTCGTTTCGACCTCTGATATTACCTGAGCATGTAACAATACGAATTCAAGTTCCATTCAACAGCAGAAGCCCTGCTTGGGCCTCATTTGATGGCAAGGACAGGAAACAGCTGGCAGCTGGTGATGCGCTTGTGTGCAGCATGGCACCATGGCCTGTTCCAACAGCCTGCCAAAATGATTCTACAAACGACTTTTTGCGTAGCATCCACGATGGCCTCCACTGGAATCTCAGAAAGACCCAATCTTTCGATGGCCCTCAGGATTTATAATGTAACTTTGTTCTTTTTTTTTCTTGGGTCCAGGAAAGCAGTTCCTGCTGGAGTCTGATTTGCCTTCAAGTGGCACAGGGAAAGTGCTGTAGAGGGGGGATAACTTGTAGTAGTTCCAAGGGGGGGAAAAATACTGTCAGTCAGCTCAAATTTCTCTCTGGAATTTGTACTGCTTTGCATGGTTATTAAATGAATAGATACAAACTGATAAAAATCAGAATAATTAGTAGTAATAGGTTATTTGATCAAGGTTGTTAAACTTATCATTTGAACTCGTATTGTAAAATCGTAAGTAAAATATTTTTGTATAAAAATTGTAAAATCATAAATAAAATATTTCTGAATACAATATAATATAACTATGGTCATAAAACTTTATTAATTAAGATACATACATGATTTAAAATAACTTAAAAATACAATACAAAATAATTATGTCTATAGAATTTTATTAGGTAAGAACTAACAAATTTGAAACAAATATTGTGTTGGCGTGCTATGTAAACTAGAATCAACCACATTAAAACTAGAATCAACCACATTACTTTCATCTTTCTCGTTATTTCTAATATATTTATTAAAATCATTACTATAAAAATAATTATTAGTACTATTACCGGTATCAACACTGAAATTGCTAATAATAGCTTCAACTCCAACATTAGTATTGGCAACAATATTTAACTCCAAACTCTTGAATTATCTGGATTGATATTATTTTGAATCTCAAAATCAGCTCAATACCATGAGTACTTATTTCAACATCATTAAAATTTTCTTCATTGCTTTCGTTTTCTTTTCTATTTTCTCTTCGTGTTGCACTATCAATAGCATAAAGTAAATTAATTTTCGATGAACCACTCTGTTCTTTTCCTTCAGTGATCGAATCATCATCAAATGAGAGATCATCTAAATCTTCATCAAAATCTTTAACTTGCCTTTTGACTTGGTTATCATCCATTTTCAAATCACATCACAAATACCAAGTCATTTTTTTTTTTTTTTTGTAGATGATTTCTTCGTTTTGTATGAACCTATGAAAAAAAATTCAAATTGATAACATATAAGATTTTATTAAATATGAAAACATTTTAAAATTAGAATTATAATGATAATGAGGATTCAAATAATTATTAATGCATGTCATATTAATGAGCATGTAAGCACTTGGAGAAATCCCATATCAGTTGACAGCACAACTTTTTATACTAATGAACAGTCTAGGCATAATCTAGGCATTTTCTATGTACTCTGCATTGTTTGTTTCATATTGTTTTACGCAGAATTTCATTAGAATCGTAAAATCAGATCGATTTGAAACGCAGGAAAAGCATGAAGCTCCTGCTTCTTGAAAAAAGCAGTTTCGATCAATTTTTGTGGAGAGATCCATAGCAATTTAAACTATACTTTGCATTACCAAACACCAAAAAACCTAATTTTGCTCGAATCTTTGTTCCAATCGCAATACCACACGGCTACGTAGTCTTCAAGACCTATGTCTTTACCGTTGCCCGCAGCAACCTGATGTTTGTCAAATGGTTGGCTAGGTTTGTTGGACCTATGCCAGAACAAGAAGCAATCATGTAGCTGTTGTCCTCAGGAGGAGTGGCATGAGATAAAGATTTTGAGATGTATTTTGCAGTTCTTAGATTCGAGTCAGGACATGTTTATTTTGTATGAGATTGAGATAACAAAATTTTTATTAACTTAACTCCAACAGTATATAAAATAGATGGGATTTCCTTGAATCTAAAAAAAAAAAAACATCATGGAGCTGTCGAT
The DNA here is from genome assembly GCA_964035475.1 of Salix caprea. Classification (NCBI taxonomy): domain Eukaryota; kingdom Viridiplantae; phylum Streptophyta; class Magnoliopsida; order Malpighiales; family Salicaceae; genus Salix; species Salix caprea. The sequence continues at coordinate 16,295,707 of OZ037743.1, read as the reverse complement.
CAGTAATCAAGCAGAAGAGACATCTTTCTGGTTATGGAAATTAAGAAATTAACGAATGTTAATAGGAGCACTTGTTACTGTCGGCTTAAATTTGAAAATCTCGAATTGTAAAATGCACGTCTAGGAATTCAAATTAATCATACATGCGTGAACAAAGTTTATTAATGAGCTCAGGCCACCAAGGTAGGCTCAAGTAGAATAATTGATGGAGTCCATGGCTGAAAGTATAAATCAATACACATCCATCAAGGGTTATATAGCTTAATGATATCTGCAGGTACCTCCTGATAGAATGATCAGGTAAAGTAGATAATGAATTGTTCACGATAAATATTTTATTTTGGTGTTATGTTTTATTTTCTTGCAAATAACTTTTTAATTGAACTTTTTTATCCTCATATTTTACAATACTTTCAGTTTAGTCTATGAATTATTGTTTTTTTTCAATTAAGTCCTTGTATTCGGATTTGTTCCAGCATCATGTCACTCTAGACCAGGGTTATCAGTTTCGTTTCGGCCGAAACATTTTGTACCAATTAAAAAATGAGACAAAACAGCGTTGTTTTTATCTCGGTTTAAATTCCGGCCCATTCTGGATTTTTCGGCCAAATACCGGTCGAAACGTTCTGGTTTCGTTTCGTCCGTTCCGTTTTGGCCAAATAGTGTTTTTTTTAAATAATGAATAATTTTACAATATCAATCATATCTCTTAATCCGACCGTTAGGTTATTTTGATATATTTATATATATTATGTTAAATTTTCAAAACAATCAAACAATGTAATGACCTTGTGAAATTGGTGATGGTATTCCTGTAATATTGTATATGTTCATAATTTTATTCAGAAAAATAAGATTAAATTGCACAGTTTTAAATAATTTTATTTTCGGATTTGAGCTAAAAAAATTGAATTAATATATTTAATTATATATATACACATAAATAGTACAATTCTAAAACAACACGTCAAAACACTAAAACACTAAGAAACCGAAATATTTTATTCTAATTAAAAAAACAAAACTTTAAAATAAACGGAATTGACAGCTTTGCATGAGGAGATGGAATCCATTGTGAAGATATCAAATTGGTTAAAAAAAAAATGCCTCAATAAATATCGAAGGAACGTTTTAGTCAGCACTTGGCAGCGGCAAAACTGCGAAGCTATAACCGTTACAAGACCACAGAAATGTCTTGTTCGCACCGAAAGCATTTCATCCTCATTTTATCGAAGGGTGGATAGCTTGCAATCATGCATTGTTTCAAGGACTCCAAACTCCGAGCCCACTTGAAGGATGAATGAATGCTGCGTTAGACAACTCACGAAAACAGTGCATTCCCACAAAGAGAACAAGAGAAGAAAACAATAAACGTCACATGAATTATCAAGGCTAGGCAAGAAACTAGGCCATATAAATTCTTCTAACGATCCAATCGAAGGTATGATTCCCTTCAAAAATGTCTTCTGGGAAACCCTTCAACAATGTCAGCGCTGCAGTTCAACAGAGTTTGCAGCACCTATCTCCTGGAACTCTATGCAAATCTATAGCCACCTGGGGACTAATCTTTTTTTTGCTGTACACTGTCTTGTTCAAACCTCCTTACTGTAGCCAGTCTGTGGATAGATTCGCTCTCTTTAAGCTCAAATGGCCACTCTCACCTGATAATGCAACTTCTTCTGCGACTGTTACTACTACTGATCCTACTGGTATCAGCCACATTGTATTTGGGGTGGCGAGCTCTGTGAACACATGGGAGCGCAGGAGATCATATGTGGAATCATGGTGGAGACCAAACGTTACTCGAGGATATGTTTTCCTTGATAGAGATCCCTCACAAAGATTCCATCCCTGGCCCTCATCTTCTCCTCCTTTTCGCGTCAATGAACCTATCAAATCTAGACGAGACAGCAAGTACGTATCACAGATTAGAATAGTACGTACAATCATGGAGACTTTTATGCAGGGAGATAAAGATGTTAGGTGGTATGTAATGGCAGATGATGACACCATCTTATTTTTTGATAATTTAGTAGAGGTTCTAGCCAGGTATAATCACACCGAGTACTTCTACATCGGGATGAATTCGGAATGTGTTGGCTCGAATGTTAATTTCGCGTTCGAAATGGCATTTGGTGGAGCTGGCTATGCTTTGAGCTACCCTCTAGCAGAAGCTCTGTCCACGAAGCTGGACGGGTGTATTCAACGACATCCAAATGTATTTTCCAGTGACTTTATTTTGCAGACGTGTTTAGCAGATTTTGGAGTTCCTCTAACTCATCACAGAGGCTTTCACCAGGTTTCTGATCATTCGACGATCAATGTTCATGTAGAAATTGAGCAAAATCATTTCATAAACTAACCGATTCCTGTTTATTTATGGTGCTTTACTGCAGATTGATCTACATGGGGACATTTCAGGCCTTCTATCAGCTCATCCTCAGTCTCCTGTCCTCTCCCTTCACCACATCGATTTCGTAGATCCAATCTTTCCCTCCATGAATCGCTCTGCATCCGTCAACCATCTACTGGAGGCTGCAAAAGTAGATCATTCACGGCTACTGGAACAAACTATCTGCTACCAAAGGAAGAACAACTGGTCTTTTTCTACCTCGTGGGGCTACTCCACTCACTTGTATGAAAATATACAACCTCGAAGCTTCCTACTGCGACCTATCGAAACGTTTAAGCCGTGGCTGAGGAATTTTAAGCCACCACTCTATATGTTCAACACTCGAAGCCTCACGAATGATCCATGTGAAGCCCCTCATGAATTTTTCATGGAATCTGTCGAGAAAACCAGAGGGGACCAAGTTGTTACGACCTTCATCCGAAAATCACCACGCAATTTGCCACCATGTTCATCAAGTGGCAATCATTCTGCAAATCATATTTCCAAAATTCAAGTCTTTTCATCAGCAGCCACATTAAAAAAGGTGAGTTTTTCCATCTTTTCCGTCACGTCGAGAGTTCAACATTGTTGCCAGACTTGGCTCTTGATATTAGCTAGATTCATTTGACAGCTAAAAACAATTTTGCTATAGTTCGTAAATTAAATTTCTTCTCTTGGTTAAGTAAATGGGAAGAATTGAAAGACAGCATAAACATAAATTTTGGGCTTAGACGTTTAATAAAACAATTTCCTAAAGAATTTAACTGTTTACTGGTCATCGCTTGTATCTTATGTATCGTGCAGGCTGGACAGATAGAATGCTGCGATGTTGAAGAGGCAGCAGACATGAATATTACACATATCAAGCTAAGGGCTTGCATGAAAGATGAAATCATTGCCTAAACATATCATCAAACACAAATGGATCGTATTAGCTTGATTGTACTTTCTATTCTATTCTTTTCTTTTCTGATTATTGGTACAAGGCTTACATATGATTCTGCTTGGTGCTAAGTCGACAACTTCAAACTTCAAGTAGAGGACAGTACTTGAATTTCTAGGCTGTGTTTCAGTGCAATTTCATCGACCAGGAATAACAAAATTACCTCATGCTACGTCTCAGTTTGCAATTTTCCTGAACACGGACACGATTATCACGATTCTTCTCATGTGATTGTTGTGAATTGACCAGGTTTGATGCTTGTTCGGTTTAACTTGTGTCAAGAATGGTGATCTTTTTCTATTCCTGATATCCCAACAAAAAAAATATATTCAAATCAAAATCTTTATTCTTGCACCCCTTCATACCTTGTCGATAGTCCAAATTTACCAGCGATTGTGTCCAAATCTAGACACCCCAGCAGTGATAATGGAAAAGATTACATATAAGAATCATAGAGAAACTGAGACCACCTACAAAGCGTTAGCTTTATCCACTATTTCTCATGTATAAATTTTCATGAAATTTCGGTAGTTCAGAAACCAAATATTCCAAAAAAAATCAAATTGACATGCCTCCTTCCAAGCAATTTAAACCCAGACGAACCAGCATTTCTAGAACTAATCAGTCGATTCCTTGTGCTCCTCATTAGCCTTTTGGATTCCTATCAAGCGAGCATAGTCCACCCACCTGTTGAAGCAAAGGGATGGACATGAGATGCCACAGGTACATAGATTATCAAGTTTAAGATTCCCATGAAATAAAGAGTGCAATCTTACAATAATGAACCCAGGAATGTGTTGCCTGTTCGAACGGCAAAACAAAGTGCACCTAGCATGAGCTTGTGCTGGTGTAGCATAGGTTCCAAAATGCGCTGTTCAACAACACCGGCCAGTATTTGATACCTGTTCAACAGAAGTATTCTGTCAGTAAACCATTCTAACCCATAGAAACCCTCAATATCAATAGCACCTCGTTCAGATTAAAATTGTAATAACAGATCCGTCTTTTTCATAATTTAAGCTTTTTAATTGGACAAAACAACACCAGTTCATATTTTTCTACAATTCTCATCGTGGAAAAATATACTAGCAATGCTTCATTGTTAATTTGCTAATTAATCTGTTCTGAATAGTGGTTCTGGCACCAAAGGCTATTTAAGACAAGTTCTAGCATTAAAAATTATGCTTGAGATCAAATTTTGCATAATTATGCTGTATTCAACAAAAACCTAATTGTGTTCCAATGATGAAATAAAAAAAAACTCACCTATTGAAATCTAGCCCATATGTTTTATATGGATAAGGCATGTATTAACAGTGTAATAAATTACAGCATCTTAGATAGGTCATAAAGAAGACACTATATATTAAGAAAATTGAGCAAAAAACATGTCTGGAGGATCAATGTACCTGAGGTTGCTAGAAACTGCCATGTAGACACCATAGGCGACACTAGTAGATAAAATAGGTACGTTTTCAACTTCACCAGCAGAAGACTTATCCACAGCTTTCCGTGCATTGATCAAGGCATTTGTCACGGCGGTACCAACCTAAAACAAAATGATTGCATTAGAGGTATGGATCCTCAGAATCAAGAACCTTTCATCCATTAGTATACAGATGAGAGGTCAGGTACTTTGCAACAAAAAAAGAAAGAGGCAAAAGACCAAGAGTGATGATGATTTTTTCAACAAAAGAAAAGGTAATGACATTTTATTCGTTTATATTTGTCTAACTAGATTGAACTTATTATGATGCAAGAGCACATGCAAAGAAGGTTACCCCTGTTTGATATTGATAACCAAAGGTGCAGACAGAAAGGAATCTATAAAAAAAGGTCAGAGACAACTGCTTATTATGCAAAGTTTTCAGACCACTAAAGATTAACAATTCCCAGAACGAGCTCAGAGTAAAAGCCAAAACACCAAAGTAGCAAATAGATCGTCCATGGTTTAAAAAAACACAAAGTGTGTGTGTGGGGGGGGGGGGGGGGGGGGGGGGAGAGAGAGACAGTTTTTCACTCATTTCTCTAAAATGCAGTTCCAGTTTCCATTATAAAATGTCAGAAAGGCAATCTGTGGTTTAGTCATGGTGCTCCATGGACAGTTGGCACAGTACCAGAGAAGGCATTGGCACATAAAAATATAATTTTTCAATAAGAGTACACTGCAAGGAAGACAAGAGATTCTCCTGTAGAAAACTACATGGGTGATATAGAATGGCATAGGGTAGTATAGGCTATGTAAGATGGGTGAGACAAACCTGGAAGTATAACAACCTACCAACTTCAAATTCATTTCTTAGTACAAAATCATTAAAAAAAGTGCTATATAACCTTCTGCTCAGTATGAACTTACCAGTGAGGAGGTGGTGCCAACAACAAAAAGCTTTGCTCCATTACGCTGCAATAACAAATCCACATAAGGACGGGGATACTCTTGGCATGGGAGTTAAGATTTTTAATTAACAATGAGCAAAAAATAAAAAACTTACTGCTATAGCACCTAATCTCTGTAAGAGTGAATAGGAAGTTCCAGCGAGAGCCACCTGTAATCAGGATTTGACGAGCAAATGACTATCTAAAACTTTCTGTAGTCATCTTTGTTAAACTTCCTAGCTAATGCATAAGTTTATCAATAATCAGAAACCTGGAATGCATTATCAGGGCAGTTGTGGAAAAACTTTGCAATAGGTCCAGCATTTCCTGCTAGTGGTGATCGGAGAGAAACTGTGGGAGCAGGAAGAAAAACAAGCATGAAATCTGCAATTATGGCCATCACCTAAGGAAAAAATGAATACCAACTGAGGGATGGAAATAATGCATTTTCAGAAAGCAGTGGACAGGATACCCTACAAACTACTGACTTCCAAGAAATGATGATGATGATAGTCATACCACATCTGCAAAAACAACTTCCAGCTCGTTGAAAAAATTCTCTCTCCGACGCTCATACTCAGCAGCAGTCTACAAAATCAAAAACTTAAGTCATGATAACATAAAAAAAAAATATAATGCCAGTGTAAGCCATAAACAGAGGAGGCGAACTGGAAGGAATGGAGAAGGAAGACATAAAACCAGAAAACCAAAAACCAATTACATGCATAGCAAGTTATCATTATTCTTTACGAATGGAGCTGGCCAAAAATTTCCCACTTCAAGTTTTGTTGTACTTATCAATTCTTTCCAGGGAGGGAGGTACTTGTAAACTTGATAGCTTGGGCTTGGATCAGTCAAGTAGTTGTAATGGCTTAAGCAAGTTTAATCACCATTGCATAACAATCCATTATTCAAGATTATCCTTTTACCACTAAAAAATTGACTTACCCTCAAGAAAGCCAATAACTGCAAATATACTTATAAAAGATACATCTTTTTCCTTTTACCAACCAATTCGGGTTGCTAAACCCCTATAAACACCATCATATACTTGTTCAAATTCAAAAAAACGTCAATATACTCTAACATCACTTTATCAAACAACTCAACCACCTACGTAAAAGAGTGGTTTCGAGACACCCTTAGACCCCATTTGTATCTTTTCTTAGAGTCAATCAATCCCTTATCACGGAAATAAACCGACCAAAAAAAGAAAAGGAAGTATGATACTATTCTCTTCATACATTCATAGACAAGCATGCTTTAACAAGTACCCATTTGGCATTATATTCGAATTGAACAAATGCATTTTCAAAAGCAAAATCAGATGAAGTAGAAATCATATATCGAATTCTAATCCCTTTTTAGCAAAATCCATCCAATTGACCATCCCGGGCAGATATCCTTTTACATCACATTCAAATGATTAAATGCATTGCCGTATCCAAGTGTATAAAACAGAAAAGTGATATTGTAATACTATACCTTGGTGAACATACCAACACCACATTCCATCCCAACTTTAGCCAAAAAGAGGTCATCAGCCAACAACCTCTCTCTAAACCCATCAAACTGCATCAACCACCGTAAAAACCGCGAGTTTTCAAGCTCGAAGAACCTGGAAACCACAGCCCCTGGTATCCTCCCGGCCCGGATAGCCGCCGCCAAATCCTGCGGCAAACTCTCCACAGACCGCTTCGCCTCAACCAAAACCATCATCGCCTCCTCCCTATTCTTATCCTCCGCACTGCCACCATCACCATCGTGGTTGTTATTGTCACTGCTATCTCCGCCGCCGCCGCCGTTGGGAGGGGGGTGGTTGTGGATTCCGCCATCTCCTCCGGAGGAGGATGGGATGAAGAGAGGGAGGCGGTGGTCGTTGTAGCGGTGGTGGCCGAGGAAGGCGGGGCAGGGAGAGGGAGAGGGCAGGGAGAGGCGGGGATGGCGATGGCGAGACGAGGAGAGGTGGAAAGAACGTTGGAGATTGATGAGTTTGGGATTAGTATTGTTAGTTAGAGAGGCGGTGAAGAAGCAGGCGGCGACGGCCATATGTAAATAGAAAGTAGGTGGAGGGTGGCGATGGACAGACAACAGCTAACTGTTGATGTAATGTAGGGGAGTTACGATGTGTGTAAGGGAGGACAGTGATTAATGCACTTGTTTCTGCTTTTGATGTTTCTCATGTATTTTGTCTGTAGAGCGGGGATCAAAATAATATTTATTTATTTATTTTTAATATAAATATATTAAAATAAAAAATTATTATTTAAAAAAATTATTAAAATATGAAAACAAACATATTCAAAATTAGGTGAGTTTAAGTGTTCTTTTTCGGAAAATTCGAGGGTTTAGGCTTTCGACTTCCATTTCATTTTTCCTTGTCATATACCCCAACCATGCATGTGAGATCCACTCTCCTTTATTTATTCCTATTTTACTGTTATTATTTATTTATTCTCTTAAATATTTTGGGATGCATTTACAAGGACTGTGGTCGCTTTTGTTACTGAGTATATTTAAAATTGTGTTTTAATTAAAAAAATATTGATTGTGTTTTAAAAGTATTTAAAAAAAAAAAATTTAATGTATGCTTGAAATTAATTTTTTTTATGTTTTCAGATTGTTTTTATGTGTCATATTTTAAACAAATATATATTATTTAAATATTTTTTAAATAAAAATATTTTAAAAAATAACTTAGCCACTAAAACTATATGATATTGTGTTCTTACATGCATTTATATATTTTTTAAAAGTGTATTCATTATTTATATATATATATATATATATATATATATGATAAATTTGTTCTTGAAGTTTTAAATAACTATCTTGTTACTCAATACTATGTAATAACCTGTCAAATTATGATTTGAACCAACCAAATGAAATCCCTAGTGGATTGAACAACAGGATTTTTTTTAACTCAGGAAATGATACAAAGAATGTGTTATGGTGTTAATTAAAAGAGAGAGAGAGAGAATTGGGGGGGAAATAAGAAAGAAAAAAAGTAATGAGGGTCAATGTGTGAATACAAGGAAAATTGAATGCCCCATTTTCTTTCTCTCTTGGCCAACAACTCTAAATAAAGAGAGGGAGGAGGGTTTATATGATTTTCTACTTAAATTATTATTGATTTCATCAGTTAGTGGTATAATTGGGGTGATTAGCTTAGTTCGACAATTTAAGAGAGGTGATTTTAATACGGCGAGTGCTTGGGAAGAAGAAGTTCAAGCTAGGTTTTGGAGAAAGAGAAGAAGAAAACTTGACATTTTCTTGCATTCTCTTATTGAATTCTTATCAAAGATTGGTAAATAACATACTCCAAGTCAGTAAATTCTCTATTTTTATGTTTTGATGGAAGATTATGTAAAATTATGATTGTGTGAAATTATAGGTTTATAATATTAACCATGGAATTGATGCTAATTATTATTGAACAATGTTAAAAAAACATGAATTATAATTGAGTAATTGACTAAATCCTCTAGTTTTATGTTTTGATGAAGGATTGTGTAAAATTATGATTATGTGAAATTGTGGATTTATGATATTAACCATGTAATTAATACAAATTATGGTTGAACCATGTTAGAAAGCATGGATTATGATTGGGTTAGTGTTTAATTTTGAATATAAGAAACAAAATTTCTTCCCTTTTTATTGGGGTTTCGGCCAAAAAAAAGGATTACGAGAAATTAAGGCCTTAAGATAATTATTTGGTAAATGAGGGAAAATATAGGTTTGTAAATATTAATGAATGAGATGAGAGAGGGGGGAGGGGGGAGGAAAAAAAGGCTAATTAAATAAGGAATTTTATCTTCTCCAATTTAATGTTAATCAAATTAAAATAAGGATGTTGGACTTAATCAAGTGATATATAATTTGTGTTAGAATTTTTCGGCAAGGAACAACTTCTTGCGCGCAAACACCAAATAAATGTTCGACATCTTGAAGTATCTTAACAACTTATTTTAAACAATTAATAAACATGAGGGAAATAATTAATACCTTGTTGAATGAACGAGTTAAAAAAATTATTTCCTCATTAATGAAAATAATGTCTTGTTGAATGGACAAACTAAGAAAATTATTCTCCGGTTAATATGAATAATGCCCTATTGAATGGGTAAGTGAAAAACTTACTCCGTGGTTAATAAAAAACAATCCTCTAAATAAATAAATAGGTGTGTGGAGAATTAATTTCTTGGTTGATAGGATAAATTGATGAAGTGGATAAATTATAAAATTTATTACAATTGAATTGAAGTTAAGCATGTGGGTTTGATAGTGACATTTTGGTATAAATATAGGCTAAAATAAGAAACTATTATATTCTTAATAGATAATAAATAATAAATAATAAATAGCATAACATATATATTCTTAACCCTTGTAGCATAATTATTTTCGAACAGAATTAACGTATGTACATGTTTAAACGAAAGAATTTACACAATCACAAGGCAGAACCCGGAATGCAGCGCGTGCACACGATGCTAAAGACGCGTGAGACGAGTTTAGGCTGGGTGGTGGGTTGGTGGAAGCAGAGGCAGTCAGTCAAGCAACTGCTGGGCTCCGTTTAGATTTTGGTTCTCTTTAAGATTCCGTGTCCAGAGCGGGGTGATGATAATTCTTGTGATAATACATTTCCGATTCGATTTTGCTTCTGCTTTTATCGTTGACTTTTGACTTGAGAAGAAAAAATAATTAAATTTATTTACTATTTTTATTCATAACCCTATGCCGTGGTTGAGCAAATAAAGTTGTGGTTTTAGCTTCTACGAGCTGATTTGCTGGCTTTACTGGTTTTTTTTATCTATATAAAAAATTAATTGATTTTATAAATATTGTATTTTGTTATTTTAATATTTAATTAGTATAATTGTAATTGATAAAATATGTTAAAAATAGTTTTTTTTAACCAAAATATGATTGAATATTGCTATTGCTAAAAAATTTTTGATAAAATTTGTTAGAAAATTTGCTAAGAAGGTGAAATGATTTATAATAAATTTGTTGTCACGATACTCTGGTTAAAAAAACAAAACAACAAAAGAAACCCGGTTAAAAAAGAACAACTGACTTGGACACTAAAAAATCAAAAATACATGTGAAAAAAAGGTCACCGTTTCTTAAAAGGAAAAAAAGGGTCTAAAATATAAATTTAAATTCAAAGCCAAAGTTTTTTTATAAGATTTATTCATCATATTATTATATTAAATATATTTAAGAATGCCGATATTAATTTTTTTTGCAAGAAATCGTAGGTCATTTTTTTTCTCTCTATATATATTTTTAGACGATAATATTAAATAAATATTAAACACATATACTTACTCTCACATACTATATAGTGTGATCGAAATGGGAAGTGATTTTTATATTTTTTAATTGTAGATAACCTAGGTAAATTTGTAAAAAAAAAAATATGAGTTGCCTTTTTCCCCCTGTAATATTAGATCTGACACATTATAAATAAAAATATTGCAATTTTTTTTAAAAAAGAAATATAAATTTTTTGCGTGCTATAATTACTTATTTGCTGTCTAAAAAGAACAGTGTAGTCGAAACGGAAAGTGCCTCGTATATTTTTTAATTGTAGATAATCTAGGCAAATTTGTCTACCTTTTGTTTTTTTGAGTTGTATTTTTTCCCGTGTAATATTAGATCTTAAATATTAAAAATCCAAATTTTTTTATTTTTTTTTAAGAAATAAACTTGAACAAAAGAGCACAAAATTAAAATTCAAAGCCAATTTTTTTTTTATTTTATAAGATTTATTCTTCATATTATTATATTAAATGTATTTAAGAATGCTGATATTAATTTTTTTCTTGCAAAAAATCCGAGGTCATTTTTTTTATCTCTTTATATATTTTTAGGCGATAATATGCAATAAATATTAAAACATATAATAATGACTTGTTTGTCGTTTAAAAGGAACAGTGTAATCGAGACAAAAGTGACTTGTATCGTTTTTTAATTGTAGATAACCTAGGTAAATTTGTCTATTTTTTGTTCTTGAGTTGTCTTTTATCCCCAGTAATATTAGATACAAAATGACTGTTGCTATTATTGCAAAAACTATTAAAATTATCAAATTTTCACGAAAGAAAAAGCACTCAAAAACATTAACAAAAGAGTAAGCAAGAAAAAGAATATATTATTATTATTATTAGTAGTAGTAGTAGTAGTGGTGGTAGTAGTAGTAGTAGTAGTATTGTGTTAATGATGAATAAAGAACAGAAATAAATAAAAGAAAAAAAATAATAATAACTTTAACAAAAAAAAAATCATAATTATCAGGAAAAAAAATTCATCTAACTTGAAAATAATAACAATAAAACCAATCAAAAAAATAAAAGAAAGAGCACATAAAAAAATATAATAGATGATCAAAGAAAAAAACATTTATTAGCTGAAAAAATCATTTAATTTTAAAATTTTAAAAAATATATGTTCTACGTTGCGGGCTGAGTAAACATTTTTTATAGGATTTGCTGGATAAAAATAAAAATATAATATTTATTTATGTGAAATTTAATATAATAAAAGAGCTCAACACCCCCTAGTATAACAATAGCAAAATCAAAGTTTGAAAATCTAAAATTATCATTGCTCTTACTATTAAAATAATAAAAATTATCAACTTATCCTGGAAAAAAAAACACTCAAAAACATTAACAAAAGAGTAAGTAAGAGAAACAATTAAATTATTATTATTATTATTATTATTATTATTATGAAAGAAACAAAAATAAATGAAAGACTAAAAAAATTGCTAGAAACTTGAACAAAAGATAAAACAAAGAAATAAAATACAAATAAAAATAAAAATTATCATTGCTATTACTGCCAAAAAAATTAAAATTATCAAATTATCCGAAGAGAAATTTTTTTTTATCAAAGAAGCAAGTAAGAAAAATAATTAAATTATTATTATTATTATTATTATTATTATTATTATTATTATTATTATTGTGTTAAACACACTTATATATACATGGACAAAAGTAGGGGTTATATTGGAAATTTTAAAAAATAAAAGTATAAGGGATGAAATGAAAATCAAATATAAAGGGATTAAAATCAAAAATTAAAAGTTGAAGGGCTGAAATGAAAATCATATTTATTAACATTTTCAATTAAAGGACAAATTTGCAAAAATTGAAACTTCTGTACCAAATTTTTTATCCCAATTCGGAAATTAAAAGCTGGAGGACCGAAGTGAAACATTAACATTTAATTAATTGCAATTGAAGGACCCAATCGAACAAAATCAAAACTTAGATAACTGAAATCAGACGCATATACGCAATTAAAAGTCAAGGGACCGAAATGAAAGTATACAAAACCCGGGGGGCTCTTCTGCACTTTTACGTGCAGGAGAGAGAGAAACGGTACAACCGGCTTTAACCGGCCACCGCCGCGTCCACGGCCACCGTGTGGAAAAATGCGCCGCACCGGGAGGAAGACCAAGCCTAGGCGCACCGGATTAGACGCCGGTAGCCCATTTCCGGCCACCGTATCATACCTCACGCGCCACTTGAAAGGGGCTTTAGGGGGAAAACTGTCGGTCGCGTGAACCGCACGCGCCTGACAGAATTCCGAAAAATAAATAAATAATAATGGTCAGTTACCGTTATGACCCTGTGCTTAATTCATCCATTTTGTCTTATTAGGGGCTATAATAGTCTTCAGCCATTAAAAAAAATGGGTGCGGCGGACCGGACCAAACCGGACTGGTCCGTACGCGCGCAATTACGCCCGTAGCCCTCAGCCGAAAACGTGTTTTTGTCTTATTACCAGGGCTAAAATCGTTACTACACTGTTCATAGGCGGAAAAAACAAAAAAAAAAAAGGTGGACGAACTCGCCCGACGCACGGACGAAAAATGTTCAGTCCACAGTGCACATGAGTCACAATGCACAGTGCCACCGACACCGAGCTCTTTTAGCTCTTTTACTAATTTTTAGGTTCAATCTTTCACAAATAAAATGCCTTCATAACAAAAGACAAACAGAAAGAAAAAAAAGAAGGGTTTTTACCTACCTCTTCTTATCAAATATTATTCATTATAATAAAAAATAATCAATCAATATTTTTTATTTTATTTATTTTTTAATGTTTTATTTATTTTTTTATTAAGTTATCATAGTCTCATGATATAAATAGTTGGTCAATGTAGCTCACTTTTTTTTTCTAATTTTCTAATTTAATATTGAGTTAATTGAGAATCAAACTTCATGATTTATTTATTTATTTACTATTTTTTTATTAAGTTATCATGGTCTTATAACCCTTAAATAGTGCTTAATAGTTTAGTCCAAATTAACTCAAGTTATTTTTTGTGTCTTTTTGTTTTTCTTCAATTTGATCTATTGAAAATTGAGTTTTATAATCTATTTTGATTTTTTTTATATATATATAAAGATATCGTGTCTCATAATCAAGTTCACAGGTTTTGATATTTTAACCCCGATTAAATTAGGTTGTTTTTTTATCTCAATCTCATGACCCGAGTCACGGGTCCTTCAATATCGAGTTTGTTTTTTATTGAGTTGTCTTATCTCATGAACTAAGATGTAAATTTAATTAGTTAACCGAGTTAGCTCATTTTTTTCTTTATTTAATTGAATTTTAAACCCGTTGGGATATTAAATGTTTCCTTTTACTTATGAATGGTTGCCTTTTTCACGTAATATGTTAGGATTTTAAGAAAGAAGGTTATTTTTCCTCCAAAGAATGTCTACACTATTTGAAACTATATTGAATGCTTGCTTCTACTTCTTCTTCTTCTTCTTCTTTTTCTTCTTTTTGTTCCATACAACTAGCTAGTAATATTCTCTTTAGAATGATTCATTGTTCTATGTATATGTTTTTGTCATCTTGTTTGCTAAGAAAATCCATTTCTTTCTTTACTTTTGTTTGCCTCATTTTTATCTTTAAAATACATTCTTCCTTCTTCTTCACCTTATTTTTTTTATTGGCCTCCCACATTCAATGTTGATCTATCAAATTTGTGTTTTAGATTATGAGATTAAAATAACTTAATAGAAAAAAAACCCATTAAGTCATTATGTTCTTTAAAAAAAAACAATGTTAATCTATGTTAACTTTTCAAACCTGTGATCCGAGTAATCAATCTAGAAGTATCATGCATGAAAAAACTACAAAACTCAATCTTCAAGAAAAGAGTTGTTGAAGGGAAAAAACAAAAACAAAAACAAAAAAAATCATATAAAACAATTACAAATAAAAAATAACAATAAAAAATGAGTTAAAATTAAAATAAAACATAAATTAGAGGACAAAAAGAAAATTTTAACTTGAGGGTTAAATTGAAAATTATAATAACCTTAACAAAAGGATAAAAAGACAAATGTAAACAGTCATGACAAATTGTAAAAAATAATATATGATAAAAAAAATGTTGACTTGCAATGACTTTCCAACACATATGGACAATACAATCAAATTAAGATAACATAACAAATTATTGTTCTCAAACCTAACTTGACAATTGGACCTATAATCCAAGGCATACATGGAGTGAGTTTCAAAAAAAAATAGAGAGAGAAATGACCTAGTATGATCAAGTAAAAAACTATGTGATTCACAACCCAATTAGCCTCGAAAAAACCTAACTAAAACCTATGATCAAGTAAATCATTTCATTTCTACATGTTTATAAAATAAAATGAAATTAGGGTGATCCAAGTCAACCCACCTGATGTATGACTTAAACCTATCTCAGGTAAATTCTTTGATCAAGTTTGAAAACTATACTTGTTATATTGCCCGCATTACATTGCAGACTAAGTAAATAATTTTTATAATTATTGGGATTGAAACAATTAATAGGTCTTGTTAGTTCAAAAATATACATGTTATACTTATCTCAGGTAAATTCTTTGATCAAGTTTGAAAACTATACTTGTTAAATTGCCCGCATTACATTGCAGACTAAGTAAACAATTTTTATAATTATTAGGATTGAAACAATTAATAGGTCTTGTTAGTTCAAAAATAAAATATATCATCTATATATGTAAGGTTTGATGTCATGAAACACATCAACACACCCTATTATAACAACTACAACATCGAAGACTTAATATCTAAAAATATCATTACTATTATTACTAAAATAATAAAAAATATTAAATTACCCCAAGGAAAAAAAACTCTAAAATATTAAAAAAAGAGGAAGCAAGAAAAACAATTATTATTATTATTATTATTATTATTATTATTATTATTATTATTATTATTATTATTATTATTATTGCATGAATAATGGGGAAACAATTCAATAGAAGAATAAAAAAAGCCCAAAAACTTTAACAAAAGAGCAAACAAAAATAAATAAATTATTAGCTAAAATCATTTGGCATGAAAATATAAAAAAACCCAAAAGAAAGAACAAAGGAAAAAAGAAATAAGAAATATCAATTTTCAAATAATCATAAACACAAACTAAAATTTAAGAACAAAATTTTTGAAAAAATGTTATCTCAACAAAAGAGAAAATAATAAAAATTAAAAACCAAAACTAAGAATACACACACACACACACACACACACACACACACACACACAAACATGGACAAAATAGAGAATATTTAAAAAATATAAAAATTAAAGGAATTAAAATAAAAAATTAAAAGTATAAGGTCCGAAATGAAAACCAAATATATTATCAATTTCAATCAAAGGAAAAATTGAAAAAAACAAATCTTTTGTACTTAAAATATTAAGGGATTTAAAACCAAACCCCAAATTAAAAGAATAAAGACTGAAATAAAAATATACAATCAATTTCAATCGAAGAATGCAATTGAAACAAATCAAAACTTACATAACAAAAATAAGAGTCATAAAGCACATTTAGAAGAGCAGAGACTAAAATGAAATAACAATAAAACCTAGGGGCTGCCGTGTAGTTTAGGGTGAAAAAAAGAGAGAATGGAAAAAAAAAATTCAAATGCCAACTGTCATGTAAATGATCTAAAATAAAATATAATAATTAAAAGAATGAGGGTAAAAATAAAAATTAAAAATAAATTAGAAGGCAAGAATTATCCTTTGATTAGAGGGTTAAATTAAAAACAAGAGAAATATTAACAAAAGAATTAAAAAGTCAAAAGCATGAAAATCAAATTAGAAAAAAATAAAATAGGATTTAAGAGTGACATTAAAAACAACCAAGACCTTGACAACAAAAAACAAAAACATAATTAGAAACTAAAAAAAGAAAGATTAAATTGAAAAGTATTAAAAAGTATTATACATACAAGTTAGAATCATGGATTAAATAAAAAATATTTAAAAAACAAAAAAACCAAAATAAAAACAATAAAGATTATATATTTTTTTTAAATATGATAAATTTAAACTTAATTTATTGTCAAACTTGTTGGGCCGAAACAAAGAGAGGAAAGGCTGACAGATGCTGACGCAGGACATGATAACATTGTACAGCTATAAATTATTTACTAGATCAGAGACATAGCATCGGAAGGAAAGGAAAAGAAAAAAGTGAGAGTGATAATGAGCACTGGAGCGGGAAAGATCGTGTGCGTGACTGGAGCCTCGGGTTACATAGCTTCATGGCTTGTCAAACTCCTTCTCTCACGTGGCTACACTGTCAAGGCCTCTGTTCGTGACCCAAGTGAGTCACTCGCTCCCTCTATCATCTCTTTCACTCGCACGGTTTCTTTCTTTTCTTGCTGCTTTTGATATAAGATATGGATTATGATGTTATTTAATTGCAAGAATCAAGAGAAACCCATTTTTAAATTATGGTAATTTGGTTCTTTGATGGGAGTGATTAGATCATTGGTTTGTGTTTAATCATGGATTTTCAGGGGCTAAAGATTAGATTTTTTTTTTTGGGTGACCGTAATGATTTCTAAAGAAAATGGGTGGATTTTGTTGGAGGTAGTGGTGGAAAATTAAATGAATGTAAGGAGCGGAAACAAAAACTTGAGGCGTGCGTTTGGGCTGTTTTTAAGGATATTTCCCAATAGTAAATATCCTTCAGGATTCAACAAGTTCTTCCTTAACAGAAGAGGGCAATATAGAAACAACTCGGAAAGAAGAAAGACCAAGAAGAAGAGAAAAGTGTTTTTTTCGGATTGTTTGTGTTTGAAAAAACTGTATGGTATTTATAAGCTACCATAATGGAACAATCATATTTAATTTTATTATGAAATTAAAGTGGGTGTTGCAATAATTTAAAAATATAGCTGTTACAATAATTTAAATTATGGTAAATGGAAAATGTTTTAAAATTTGTATCTGTTAGAAATAATTTTCAATGGTTACAAATTTAATGTTTCCAATTTAAGGGTCATCAAAATATTTTAACAAAACTACAAAAATAATTTATAGAGTGTAGGCATTGCCTCGCCCACAGGGGTAAATCAGAGGTTTTATGTCATTTTGTAACCATGTAGTCTTAATATTGAAAGGTATATGTACAGAAATGCTACTTGGCGATACTTGTTTTCCCTTGAACAGAACCATGCAAGTCCTTGTGCAAAATGCTCATTGCCAAAAAATAATGCTGCTTCATCATGCATTGTATTGCACTAAAACTGAAAGTGATCTATTTTAGTTTTGCCTTGGAAAAATATAATGGTATTGTCTATTTAGTTCGGGCATACTCTGTCCATCATGACAGAGTGATCTTACTTGTGTTTTTTCATGTGATGATATCAATATTCATAAATCAATGTTATGTTTTCAATTTATATTCCGCAGATGATCCCAAAAAGACACAACATTTACGTGCACTCAGTGGAGCTCAGGAGAGACTTGAGCTGTTCAAAGCAAATTTATTGGAAGAAGGTTCCTTTGATTCTATTGTTGAAGGGTGTGAAGGTGTTTTCCACACTGCATCTCCTTTTTATCATGATGTCAAGGATCCACAGGTTAATCCTGCATGCTCACTCTTGAATAACTGCAGTTTTTCTTATACACTTGAGACTTCATTATTTATGAAAATCAGGAAGAAACTTAAATAGTTCCCCGAAATAGTATGTATCTCTATCACAATCATTGCGATATTCATATGCAACAGGTTACTGAAATTTTACACCCTGGATGCTATCTAAATGCCAAACACTTTTGAAATACTAATTTATGAATACTGAAATGGATTTAAAGTACAAAACATTATGGATCAGTCTTCTATAGTATACTTGAATCCAAAATTAACAGCAAGACATGGTTGATTCATTATTTTATTGATTTACTGTCAGGAATTTAATGGCATTATGAATATATTTACTTCCTGCTAATTAAGATGCTGTCACAAGAGTTCATGGCTATGAGTGGGATGTGATATTGTTTCATATCTGTCATTATTGAGGCACATGAAAGTCAGGCTATGTATGCAGCAGTTCTTTGAAACCTATACTTTATTTTTTATTATCTAAAAGCACATTTCCTTAGGAAGGCATCCAGCATCAAGCAATATAGTTTTTGAATATATCTTCCACAAATGCGCCCAGGTCAGTTGCACTGGTCTGTGACTTGAAGCTTTCCTGGAAAGGTTAGAAAAAGATTTGGCCTATGTAAATGCTAGTTTGCCTCACAGATTCTTGAACTGTGCTGTTAAGAGTGTAACATTGGAACCTATTCCTTTCATTTGAAGCTGATTTACAGTCAGCAAAAAATAATTCCTGTCTCTTGTTCTTATGGTCAAGATGTTTACATGAACTTTTAAATGTTGAGGTTTGGATTTGTTTTTATTTGTCTTCAAATGGTTGTGATCAATTTTCTTCCCATTTCAGGCAGAATTGCTTGATCCTGCAGTGAAAGGAACACTCAATGTCCTTGGCTCATGTGCAAAACACCCATCAATCAAACGAGTTGTTTTAACATCTTCTATTGCTGCAGTTGCTTACAATGGGAAACCTCGTACTCCAGATGTAGTAGTGGATGAAACTTGGTTTACTGATCCGGTCCTGTGCAGAGAATCTAAGGTGTGTGCACATGCCGATACTTTTTGAATCTTCAGGAAAAAAAGTTATCTCGCTTATGAAATCATATTTTTCAAATCTTGTTCACTTTTAGTGTTAAGTTGTTTCATTCTTCATAGCTTTGGAAATGTAAATCAAATCACACAGTTCACTTCCATCTGTTTTAATTCTGTTCTGATACTCTGTGTACTCTGGGATATGGCTTTACTGATCGAGTCACATGGTGGTGGTGGCAGCACAATTGCATTGCTTGTGAATTTTGTCATTGTATGCTAGGTGTAACTTATGCTTTTGATGTCTCTTTCTTTGTTTTGATGTTTGTTTGGACATTGCTCTAAGAAAGTTGGAGGTTTAGCAGAAATGTAAATTATCATTTATTGAAATTCAGAGAAAATAGTGATAGAAAGATGCAAGAATGTAATTTTTTTCCTGTTCTCACATTGGATATCAATTTGAACTTATCTCTCAAAGTTATGTTCAATGTGTGGTCTCTCTCATCCTAGGCCATTCCATAAACACAATTATGTCCGCAGCTGCCTTTTGATGATGCGTAAGTAATGATAACAAAATGTTTCTACCATGTGCATTTGGCAATGGACTGTGCTCTTAATCCACAGTATTTGTCTCCAATCCCTTATTTTCTGTCTGTTTTTAGCTTTGGTACGTGCTTTCAAAGACTTTGGCTGAGGATGCTGCATGGAAATTTGCAAAAGAAAAGGGTATGGACTTGGTTGCAATAAATCCAGCAATGGTTATTGGTCCTCTCTTGCAGCCAACACTTAATACAAGTGCTGCAGCAATTTTAAGCCTAATAAAAGGTAATTCTTTATGCTAACTGGACTAATCTTTTCATCCTGAACGTAGTTAGTAGCGAATATTTTATCTCAAGAAGTCACTCTTGCAAAGAACAAATTAAAAGCAGAGAAAATTCAGTACAGAATTTGCTTAAGTGACGCAAATTGCAATTCAAAAGAACTCACTTTATGTTTGTTTGTTAGAATTGTTAAATCTCCCATGCTTGTTTTGAAGAAGATAAGCCCAAATATCAGTAGTTGTTTCTTTATTGACAAAGAAGAATACTGTAGCAAACTCTGTTTGATAATATTCTTTCCTTGAAGCATGTGGCTATTCTCTTACCTCTGTGCTGAATGCAGGAGCACAAACTTTCCCCAATACATCTTTAGGATGGATAAATGTTAAAGATGTTGCCAATGCACACATACAAGCATTTGAGCTGCCATCAGCTAGTGGGAGATATTGTTTGGTTGAGAGAGTGGCTCACCATTCAGAAGTAGTGAAGATTCTGCGAGAGCTTTATCCGGATCTCCAACTCCCGGAAAAGTAAGTCTTTCCCCACTATAATTTACCCTTTCTATTTATTGTTTTGCTCTGATGATTTCTGATCTCAGTCACATCACTCTTGTTCTCCCTCCCTTGATTATACCTTTTACATCATTTACCTTTTTGTCACCTTAATTTGTGTTGTTTTCATGGTGGCATATGCATTTGGTAAGCAAAGATTTTAGTAAGGTGGCAGTGTGCCTATCCATTCTCGTGATGCTTTTTACTGACCTCACCTTCTTGTGCCAGTTTAGAAGGCACGTAAAAAAGTCTGTTCAATTAAATAAATAAAAAAAAAACAACAACAAGAAGAAGTAGAAGTTGTATGTTCAGTAGCCAGCACTCTATTGCAAAATGCGCATTAAAAAGCAGATCGCAACACCACGCCTGGGTAATAGTGGTACACATATCGCCTGGTGTGGGACACGAAGGTGGATGAAGCAAATAGAGGTGGAAAAAGTGACTATAATCAAAGGTTCCTGATCATGTATCTCTTTCGAAAAGTGTTTGACCATGAAATACAAGCACACGATGAAAGTCACATCTTAAATGGTACAATCATCAGTTAATTTATTTTCTGGAGTAATTCGATACCAACATTCATCTGTGGTCATTCAAGGCCACTTTTTTCAGTAACTTGAGTGTTTGAAGATCCTTATCTGTTTAGAGTAGATTGCTCTCCTTGAGAATTCTCTGTTATCATCTGCAAATCCTCTTCAAAAGTGATACTGATTCCTTTGTGATAAACTCTGGCAGGTGTGCCGATGATAAGCCGTACGTGCCGATCTATCAGGTTTCCAAGGAAAAAACCAGAAGCTTGGGTATTGAATTCATTCCTTTGGAAGCTAACATCAAGGAAACCGTTGAAAGCTTGAAGGAGAAAGGATTTGTCAGCTTTTGAGCATTTCCTGCATGCAAGAGTTCAAATAAATAAACGGTGAAGGGTATAGAATCCCCATCACAGGAATTTAGAACTCGATGCTGATTTTGCTTTCCATATGAACTAAATATATAATGGAGGTTTTCTCCCTACCTCTTTCGGCTCAGCTAACATGGAACCTTCAATGTTAGCTAGAAATGGAGAGGAGCATTAGCCAATCACAACAAATATTTTGTAGCTGCCTGATGCTTTTTCAGGTCTCAAAATGTTCTACTGGAGTTGTCACTGCCTCGTATCAATAATGCCAGCAAGGCTTCTTGTGCTGAAACTCGATTGTGAAAAAATGAGTTCAATTAATGTGATGGGATTTATTATTTTAATATTTATTACTCTTTTGATTTTTTTAAGTAGTATTTAATTGAACAAGTTTATGATAAACTATAAACTTGATTCATTATATTTCCCAAATTTTAGCATTTAAATATTTAATTTTTGAATAATATAATTTTAAATAAAATAATTATATACCAGATATATGATAAGTTTGTGCGAGGAACCAAAAAAAATGTTAATAATAATTGTTTTTACAGCCTGTAATATGAGATTCAATTCAATTCAATTCCACGTGTAATTTATATTTAATTGATAACCTATTGTAATTTAAATTCAATACCCTTAATTCAGAAAACAAATCTTTTTATTTTTCTCTTAACTCTTACATTGTTTTTTAACACACACATCTTGTATTTGGATTTTACCGGCTATTTATTATTGTTTTTCATCATAGTTTTTTTTCCTAATAAAAGTCTGATTTTTTTGGGATATATAAAAGAGATTAATCAACATTGATCAATATCTTTTAAATCTTGGATCAACGAGCCTAATAGAATAATCCATTCTCTTCTCTTGTAGTGTGTGCGTAAAACATGACTTGTTCATATAAAAGAAAGCTAAATTAAATTTTTTTAAAGGGTCAATTGTTAAAAGACGTTATGTAAGAGTAAATTAAATTAAATTATTGATATTGTCAAGAATTTGTATAAATTTAGAGGTTATGATTTAATTAGAGAATAATAATTGATTTGTACTTTCTTATTTTCAATACGAATGACATTGTTATTTTAAAGAAAAATCACATTAGCGTCCACAATCATTTGAAAAAATAAATGTTTGATGAATATTTTTGAAATATTATTTTATTGTTAATTTTAAAAGAAATATTATTCGCCATTGTGAACCTAGTTGCCGATGCCCTCTCTCTTTCTGGCTCTCCCTCTCTTTTTCATACTAGGATCATAGTACTGTACAACAAAGACGTTAGTTTTCTTGATGTAAGAAAACACATCTCTCGACAACTGTAGATTTTATGCAATTAAAATTCTAATTGTTCTAAATTTTTAGAAGTTATTTCTCTTGATGTAAGAAAACACATCTCTTGACAACTGTAATTTGTGTACAAGTAAAATTCTAATTGTTTCAAATTTTTACTAGAGATAAAATAAAAACATTTAGAACTCTTTTAATCCTATATGCACCCGGTAACCCTCCTGGAAAAGAATTCCAAATAGTGAAGGCATATGTATTAATTAGTAAACAAATCCGGATAGGAGTTTTTAATTTGATATATATATATATATATAAGATGAGATTCATATAGAGATAAAGCTTATCATGAAGTTGCCGAGACGGTGGAGTATTAAGTTTTAAATATATCCTACGAAAATAAGGATATCTCAAAAATAAAAAAAATCGATCTGCATTCCGAAGAAATAGTTATATATATAGTTCCAAGAATCGATCAGAGTCAATACGTTGACCTGCTGAGAGTTAATGTCGTCTGGAGAAGAAGATCGTTCAGAGAGTTCTGCCATGCAGTTTCTTGATCATCAGGAACCAAGGCCACACGAGCAGCTTTCTGTTTCCGCTTCATCGACGTCATACTTCTCTTCAACACCGTCCCAAGCCCTGATTGCTCCAAACCCACCACCGTCCCTGGCCCTGATGGCTTCAAACTCACCACCACCACCAGTTCCGCAGCCGTTTTCTACCATAAACCCACCTTTTCAGGCACGTTCTGCCTTTACTTCACAACCACCACCACCACAGGTATTTGCTAATTATCAAAATACCGATCGTTACTTCAATAGTTTCCCACCTGGATATAGATTCTCCCCTCACGATCATGAGCTGGTGTTGTATTACTTGCACAAGAAGGTCAAGGGTCTGCCATTGCCTATGAACAAGATTGTTAATGTTGATATCTATCAATTCGATCCCGAGTTCCTTTCAGGTTTTATTTTCATCATAAACCGATTAAAGTTTTGATTATATATATATATATATATATGTATATATATATTTTGATTTTGATACTATAATTACAAATATTAATTTTTTCTGTTTATATGAACAGCTCGATATGATAATCTTGGAGAAAAAGGATGGTACTTTTTCACACCGAGGAGCAGAAAGTACAGAAACGGAACTAGACCGAATCGAGCGGCAGGTGGTGGATATTGGAAAGCCACCGGAGCTGATAAGCGAGTCACGTATGAAAAACCTGTAATTGGAGCTGACAATAAAATCAAATATCAGAAAATTACTGTTGGACAAAGGAAGGCGCTCGTTTATTATAATGGAAAGGCTCCAAAGGGTGAAAAAACCAACTGGATAATGCACGAGTTTCGATTGGATGATCCCCCTCCTCACGTCAGGACTAATAAAGACGACATGAGGGTACGAACATTTATATTTTTCCCTCTCCAATTGACATAAAAACATTTTCTTATTCTTAATATGATTACTAATCAGTTCTCTCTCTCTCTCTCTCTCTCTCTGTTTTGGTGCAGCTGGATGACTGCGTTCTGTGCAGGATTTACAAGAAACGTGGGAAGCGTACGAACGCTAATACTACTGTCAGAGTTCAACAAAGTAACGAGGAAAATCCTTTATTGACAATGGAAGGTAATGATGAAGATTTCATCAACGAGCATGGTTATGATCCAAATCGTCTCTCTGCTATAGAGGCTAGCTTTGCCGGGGAGATTTACAGCATGGTTGCTAATCCTCTAGAGAATCCGTTCCCGATACTTGACGAGCTGAGCCAGCAACAGACTGATCCAAGCGGATTCCCTGGTTTGGAGGAGGCATTTGGAACTCCTGCTCCAATGGATTTCTTCAATAGTGAAGACTGGTTTTACACGCAAATGGAGCACAGGGATGAATTTCTGATGAATCCTGCAAACTCTTCTCAATATTATAATATCCCTGACCAATTTGTTAATCTCTATCCTACCATGCCAACTAATCTTCTACCGAATCCTTCTCCTCTTGTCAACATTTTCCCCATGAACACCGCTCCTGCTTATGGCAGCCTTCCTCCCATGATCAGTACTGCTCCACTCATCACTGCCCCCCTTCGTCCCGCGAATCCTGCAAGTACTCATCCAACCTCGGAGATGATGAATGTTGCTCCCAATCATCCTGGACAGCCACCCCAGCATCGCTGAGTAGAGTTGGGTTTCTGGGATCGATCCTATGTACTTAGCTGATAGACGATCTAACCAGTAGTACTCTAGATATATGTTATCTTTTTGTCGGACTTTGTATTTTTGGAGTCTTATCGACATGGTTTAGGCGCATTGTTCAACGGGCTCATCGCCTTTTAATGACAAGGTATGGTATCATTTTCTCCCCCTAAGATTAAGTGCTTCCATTTGCTGTTCTTGTCTTCTCGATCTACTTCCAAGTGTTATTAATTTCACCATGAAAATAAAATTTACCTTTCAGGTGCCCTATTTCACAAAAAAAATTGTACCAGTTCCGGTGAGATTGCCCTCCGTAGCTTCGGTGGCGCAGTGGTAGCTAGTGAATGGAAGACTTAATAGATATGGAAGAGAAGAGTGACGAGAGGCTGGGGTGAGAAGATGACTCGCCCCCCCTACTCTAGGGTTTGCTAGCTACTTTGTGGTTATTAATTTCCGTGCTAGATTTTTTAAATGTAAAATCAGACGCGGAGCTTTAATCGAATATATTTTGTGGTAATTCCTATGATATTTTATGCAGACCTCTATATTGTTTGCTTTCCATTTGCATGAGTAATTAACAATTAATCATTCTTATCATACATCGTACATTAATATCAATCTAGGGCGCGCATATATATAGTTCTTCATTGTCGGGGTAGTGGGTTTTGAAAGCAGGAGTTTACAATGCATTATTTACAAATAAAGTACGTACAAATTCCTATGTGAAAACTCTTTTCAACAACGATTCTAGGGTTTTTGCTTGCAAATAATTCTTATTTTTACAACGATTTTTATATTTATCAGATGCCATCAAATAATTCTTCCAGAGAGAATTTTAAAAACAAGATAAATTTCATTTAAAAGATAATTAAATGTTAGATAGATATATCTGAATATATAAATATATACATATATATATCCCTCATAACTCTCAAGTCGATATACGTACGATCGATCCCAGGAAGAAAATGTTTAGAGGTCCAAGTATGGAGTTATATAACTGAGGAATCTAAGCCGAACGTGCAGGCATTTGTGGTTTTAAACTGTCTTTCAAAACCCTTAAAGCCATCACCAATCTCACCACCTTCCGCAAATTCTTCACCACCGTCACCAGGAGTTGCCGGTCATGATCATATGATAAATCAAGATATTGACGACGAGGACGACGACTATTTCAATAATTTCCCAGCCGGTTATAGGTTTTGCCCTCATGACCGCGAGCTGATTTTGTATTACTTGAATAATAAGGTCAGAGGGTTGCCTTTGCCAAGGAACAGGATTAATTGCTGATGTTACTCTTTATCTGTTGAAATTCGGGTTGAATTCTGGAAAAATTGAAAGAACAGCTACTGTAGCGATTTGTACGGACAAAATGGATCAAACAGCCACAAATACGCACTGTAGCGATCAAAATCTGGGAATGAACAATTTTCCAGATTTTGATGGAAAATTTCCAGAAAAGAAAGAACTTAAGAATTCTGTGATTTTGGGAATTAAAGGAACATAAACATGGGTAGAATATTTCGTTATGGTTACTGCCATCCCATCAAATTTTATTTATATAAGGATCAAAAATTACAACGGCTAGTTTTCGGTTGAAATTTCCTATTTAACAAAGTTTTGACTATAAGCTGAAATTGACTAAAACATTGACTCAGAACTCTTAAACATGCTTATTACAATGTGAATTTAATCATAAGACTTGATTCTTCAATCTTCAATTCTTCAATCTTCGATTCTCCTGCGCACATGCACCCTGTCAGCTTCTTTGGCAGGTCTGGAATCAACTTCAAATTTCAACACTCCCCCTTGATTCCTGAGCTGCACATTCCCTCAGTTGACTGATCAAGGTTTAAATCCTTTAAAGCTTTCCTTAACCAAACTGGTTGGTCTGTATTTACCAATGCTGTAATGTAGTGTAACTGACTAGTGTTTTGCATGAACTTTGTGTTGCATATAATAGTGAACACTATGTCTGGTTGAGTGATAAATTGATAGAGTAGTCTGCTAATTTGCATTCTATAAGTTCTGCCATCTGCACAGGTAGCACCATCTTTCTTGGAGAGTTTCATTTTCAGCACCTTTGATGTGTTCACAGCCTTGAATTTTTCCCTTGCAACCTTGTTCAGTGGCTTGGTGGTGAACTGGTTTTGAAACACACAGCAGCCTTCATCTGCTTGTTTTATTCCCAAACAATAGTCTAAAAATCCAAGTTCATTTATTTCGAACTTGCCTTTCATATTGGTTCTAAATTCAGCAACCAATTCTTCATCATCATTGATATCAGCTGCAACTACAGCCCCTTGAATTTCAGCCATTTCCAAATCTCCTTCTTCATATGATGGATTTAAAACAACAACATGGTCATCTCTAAATGGGTTTTCTATATATTCATTTGCATCATAAAACAGAGGATCCAAGCTTTCATCAGGCACTAGAGCAGCTGATGGGATCTCGTTTTCAATTGACTCGCAAATCTCATCACAATACAAGTACCTTGCATCCTGTAAAATTAAATCCAAAGGCTGTGTTTCTCTAAGTTCAACTCTCCCCCTAGAATCCATGGTCTGATATTTTTCATCATCTTTTCCTGCCACTTTCAGTGAGCCTTTCCCTTCAACAGATTCTCTTTTAGTTGTGTTGCTTTGGTGTTCTAGTTGTTTCTCAAAACTAAAACATCTATTTGACATTTTTGTATCGAATAAGAGAGTACCTTGATCATCTTTGATCATGCATTTGCCATCTATAAATAGCAAGGAGTATCTATCCTCAAGTAATTGACCTACACTTATCAAATTTTGGTCAATTTCTGGCACATACAACACATACTTAAACTTTCGGATTCCAGCTAGAGTTTCAATCTCAACTTCCCCTTTACCTTCAACACTTACATACTGCCCATTTGCAACTTTAACTCTAGATTTGTAGCTCAAGTCTAGGTTTTCGAACACACTTGCTGCTGCAGACATGTGGTTTGCACAACCACTATCAATAGACCAAGTTTGAATGTTTACCTCATTTTTGTTGCATTTGTGTGCTTCAGTGGCTGTGAATAGCATTTCCTCTTTGGTCTCCTCCACTTCAGCAACTTGAGCTTGATTTGCATTGTCTTCATTGCAAAAATTTTCTATGTGACCAAACTTCTTACATTTTCGGCATTGTGCATTCTTGAGCCAACAAGATGACTCAAGATGATTGGTTTTCTGACAGTACTTGCAGGTGGGAAGTTGCTCTCTTCTTTCCTTCCACCTTGCATTGAAGTTGTTGCCTTGTGTTTGATTATTTGGCCAATTTCTCCTCTGCCATGAATTTCCAGAACTGGACCCGTTTTCTGGATTACTGAAGAACACTTGCTGCTGCCTAGTTCTTCCACTCAATCCTGCTGCAAAGGCCTCTTCACTTGTGTTTTCTTGCCTAAATGATTGCCTTTGTTCCACAGCTTGCAATGCATTGATTAGCTCTTGAAGACTCATGGAAGTGAAGTCTTTTGAATCTTCCAAAGAACATATCTTGTTCTCAAATTTTTCGGGTAAGCTTACTAGAACCTTTTCCACAACTCTTGATTCTTGAACTTCTTCACCAAGCAATGTCATTTAATTAACAATCTTGGATACATTTGAAGAGAATTCCTTGACTGTCTCTGAATCTTTCATCCTCAATCCTTCGAATTGTCTCTTCAATGTTAAAATCTGCATTCTCCTAGACTTCTCATCACCTTGGAACTCAGCCTTTAATTTGTCCCCCAAGCTTCCTTTGCAGTTTCACAAGCCATGATTCTCGAAAAAATCTCCTCACTTACTGCATTATGAATGCAAGTAAGAGCTTTGAATTTCTTTGCTCTTTGTTCATTGAAGTATCTTAGTTGGTTCATTGTTGGATATTCGTTCAAGGGATTTACTTCCCTTTCAGTCTCCACATCTTCCCACAAGTCGAAAGCCTTAAGATACATCTTCATCTTCACTGCCCAGACTCCATAGTTTACTCTTGTGAAGATTGGGGTTCTTGATGAGAATGAAGAATCCATCTCTGTCAAACTTGTTTCTTGCACTCTTTTCCTTCCAAAGATTCCTCAGAACAAAGAACAGGAGTAATAATTGAGAAACTCTTTCAATTATTAGTCCTTAAAGAACACTTCAAGACTCACTTCTTGATTGACGAAATCTTGGAATTTCTGGAAAAGTGCAATCTCGAATTTCTGGAAAGGTGCAATCTTCCCTTTCAAGGTTTGATCAATCCTTGAATTCTTTGCACTTGTATATTACTTTCAATCCCTTCAAAGACCTAATTCTGCTCTGATACCATGTTGAAATTCGGGTTGAATTCTGGAAAAATTGAAAGAACAGCTACTGTAGCGATTTGTACGGACAAAATGGATCAAACAGCCACAAACACGCACTGTAGCGATCAAAATCTGGGAATGAACAATTTTCCAGATTTTGATGGAAAATTTCCAGAAAAGAAAGAACTTAAGAATTCTGTGATTTTGGGAATTAAAGGAACATAAACATGGGCAGAATATTTTGTTATGGTTACTGCCATCCCATCAAATTTTATTTATATAAGGATCAAAAATTACAACGGCTAGTTTTCGGTTGAAATTTCCTATTTAACAAAGTTTTGACTATAAGCTGAAATTGACTAAAACATTGACTCAGAACTCTTAAACATGCTTATTACAATGTGAATTTAATCATAAGACTTGATTCTTCAATCTTCAATTCTTCAATCTTCGATTCTCCTGCGCACATGCACCCTGTCAGCTTCTTTGGCAGGTCTGGAATCAGCTTCAAATTTCAACATTATCAACACAATCCTGAGGATCTTTCAGGTCCTTCCATCCAAACATTTTCTTTTCTTCTGATTAATCCATGTATTTTTTTTGTACGATTTGTTTCAGATTACAAGTTCTCTCTCTCTTTCTTTTCATGGATTTAAAAATATTGAGGATGTTGTAATTGATGATAGAACAATATATGCACCATGGAGAAAAAGAATGGTACTTTTTCACACCAAGGGACAGGAGGTGCAGAAATGGAACCAGGCCGAGCCGAGCAGCTGGCGGTGGATACCGGAAAGCAACTGGCCGGAGCTGATAAGAAAATCATGTGCAAGAAGGCTATTGTTGGATACAGGAAGGCACTCGTGTTTTATACGGGAAAGGCTCGAGAGGGCGACAAAACCAACTGGATGATGCATGAATTTTGTTCGAGAATACTATAAATTATATTCTGGTATTTACCTAACAATTAAATTTTTAGATGAGATAGTTTTTTAACATGATATCAAAACTTTGTTGACCCAGCGGTCACAAGTTCGAATCTCGTTACCCCTTTTCTATTTGATAAAAATCAAGCACAATGTAGTATGAGTCTGTACAAGTTTCAAACTCAAAGGACTTTTACTTGAGGGAGTATGTTGGTGAATAATATAGATCATATTCTAGGACCTCACCTAACAATTTAAACTTTTAAGTAAGATGGTTATTAATAAATTTAGAGTGAAAGATGCAGCTCCACCAATGGATTTTCAAGGATTAGGAATTCAAATACCACAATACACCTTATTCATTCATGCCTACTTCCAAGCCTCTAAGGGCATTGTTGTCTTTTGCTATTTATTTTTCAAAACATCACATTTCAAATCCATCTATTTTACATCATTAAAATAATCTAGCGATTGTTTGTCTCCAAATCATTGGACGGGAGTCACGGCATGTATACTATGGTGTTTGGGAGTGAGGTGTGACTGGAAGTTAAAAAAAAATGTTGTTTGAGATGTTTATTTAATGCAGAAAAACTGAAAAAGTTATGTGAACTCCCATATCAAAAAACCTTCTAAACTCCGTTCCATGAAAAACAATGTTAGCTAGAAATGGAGAGGAGCATTAGCCAATCACAACAAATATTTTGTAGCTGCCTGATGCTTTTTCAGGTCTCAAAATGTTCTACTGGAGTTGTCACTGCCTCGTATCAATAATGCCAGCAAGGCTTCTTGTGTTGAAACTCGATTGTGAAATTCAATTAATGTGATGGGATTTATTATTTTAATATTTATTACTCTTTTGATTTTTTTAAGTAGTATTTAATTGAACAAGTTTATGATAAACTATAAACTTGATTCATTATATTTCCCAAATTTTAGCATTTAAATATTTAATTTTTGAATAATATAATTTTAAATAAAATAATTATATACCAGATATATGATAAGTTTGTGCGAGGAACCAAAAAAAATGTTAATAATAATTGTTTTTACAGCCTGTAATATGAGATTCAATTCAATTCAATTCAATTCCACGTGTAATTTATATTTAATTGATAACCTATTGTAATTTAAATTCAATACCCTTAATTCAGAAAACAAATCTTTTTATTTTTCTCTTAACTCTTACATTGTTTTTTTTAACACACACATCTTGTATTTGGATTTTACCGGCTATTTATTATTGTTTTTCATCATAGTTTTTTTTCCTAATAAAAGTCTGATTTTTTTGGGATATATAAAAGAGATTAATCAACATTGATCAATATCTTTTAAATCTTGGATCAACGAGCCTAATAGAATAATCCATTCTCTTCTCTTGTAGTGTGTGCGTAAAACATGACTTGTACATATAAAAGAAAGCTAAATTAAATTTTTTTAAAGGGTCAATTGTTAAAAGACGTTATGTAAGAATAAATTAAATTAAATTATTGATATTGTCAAGAATTTGTATAAATTTAGAGGTTATGATTTAATTAGAGAATAATAATTGATTTGTACTTTCTTATTTTCAATACGAATGACATTGTTATTTTAAAGAAAAATCACATTAGCGTCCACAATCATTTGAAAAAATAAATGTTTGATGAATATTTTTGAAATATTATTTTATTGTTAATTTTAAAAGAAATATTATTCGCCATTGTGAACCTAGTTGCCGATGCCCTCTCTCTTTCTGGCTCTCCCTCTCTTTTTCATACTAGGATCATAGTACTGTACAACAAAGACGTTAGTTTTCTTGATGTAAGAAAACACATCTCTCGACAACTGTAGATTTTATGCAATTAAAATTCTAATTGTTCTAAATTTTTAAAAGTTATTTCTCTTGATGTAAGAAAACACATCTCTTGACAACTGTAATTTGTGTACAAGTAAAATTCTAATTGTTTCAAATTTTTACTAGAGATAAAATAAAAACATTTAGAACTCTTTTAATCCTATATGCACCCGGTAACCCTCCTGGAAAAGAATTCCAAATAGAGAAGGCATATGTATTAATTAGTAAACAAATCCGGATAGGAGTTTTTAATTTGATATATATATATATATATATAAGATGAGATTCATATAGAGATAAAGCTTATCATGAAGTTGCCGAGACGGTGGAGTATTAAGTTTTAAATATATCCTACGAAAATAAGGATATCTCAAAAAATAAAAAAAATCGATCTGCATTCCGAAGAAATAGTTATATATATAGTTCGAAGAATCGATCAGAGTCAATACGTTGACCTGCTGAGAGTTAATGTCGTCTGGAGAAGAAGATCGTTCAGAGAGTCCTGCCATGCAGTTTCTTGATCATCAGGAACCAAGGCCACACGAGCAGCTTTCTGTTTCCGCTTCGTCGACGTCATACTTCTCTTCAACACCGTCCCAATCCCTGATTGCTCCAAACCCGCCACCGTCCCTGGCCCTGATGGCTTCAAACTCACCACCACCACCAGTTCCGCAGCCGCTTTCTACCATAAACCCACCTTTTCAGGCACGTTCTGCCTTTACTTCACAACCACCACCACCACAGGTATTTGCTAATTATCAAGATACCGATCGTTACCTCAATAGTTTCCCACCTGGATATAGATTCTCCCCTCACGATCATGAGCTGGTGTTGTATTACTTGGACAAGAAGGTCAAGGGTCTGCCATTGCCTATGAACAAGATTGTTAATGTTGATATCTATCAATTCGATCCCGAGTTCCTTTCAGGTTTTATTTTCATCATAAACCGATTAAAGTTTTGATTATATATATATATATATATATATATATATGTATATAAATATTTTGATTTTGATACTATAATTACAAATATTAATTTTTTCTGTTTATATGAACAGCTCGATATGATAATCTTGGAGAAAAAGGATGGTACTTTTTCACACCGAGGAGCAGAAAGTACAGAAACGGAACTAGACCGAATCGAGCGGCAGGTGGTGGATATTGGAAAGCCACCGGAGCTGATAAGCGAGTCACGTATGAAAAACCTGTAATTGGAGCTGACAATAAAGTCAAATATCAGAAAATTACTGTTGGACAAAGGAAGGCGCTCGTTTATTATAATGGAAAGGCTCCAAAGGGTGAAAAAACCAACTGGATAATGCACGAGTTTCGATTGGATGATCCCCCTCCTCACGTCAGGACTAATAAAGACGACATGAGGGTACGAACATTGATATTTTTCCCTCTCCAATTGACATAAAAACATTTTCTTATTCTTAATATGATTACTAATCAGTTCTCTCTCTCTCTCTCTCTCTCTCTTTGTTTTGGTGCAGCTGGATGACTGCGTTCTGTGCAGGATTTACAAGAAACGTGGGAAGCGTACGAACGCTAATACTACTGTCAGAGTTCAACAAAGTAACGAGGAAAATCCTTTATTGACAATGGAAGGTAATGATGAAGATTTCATCAACGAGCATGGTTATGATCCAAATCGTCTCTCTGCTATAGAGGCTAGCTTTGCCGGGGAGATTTACAGCATGG
Source organism: Salix caprea (assembly GCA_964035475.1). Lineage (NCBI taxonomy): Eukaryota > Viridiplantae > Streptophyta > Magnoliopsida > Malpighiales > Salicaceae > Salix > Salix caprea. Next base: position 16,261,510 of record OZ037743.1, on the reverse strand, counting down.
TTGCTAATCCTCTAGAGAATCCGTTCCCGATACTTGACGAGCTGAGCCAGCAACAGAGTGATCCAAGCGGATTCCCTGGTTTGGAGGAGGCATTTGGAACTCCTGCTCCAATGGATTTCTTCAATAGTGAAGACTGGTTTTACACGCAAATGGAGCACAGGGATGAATTTCTGATGAATCCTGCAAACTCTTCTCAATATTATAATATCCCTGACCAATTTGTTAATCTCTATCCTACCATGCCAACTAATCTTCTACCGAATCCTTCTCCTCTTGTCAACATTTTCCCCATGAACACCGCTCCTGCTTATGGCAGCCTTCCTCCCATGATCAGTACTGCTCCACTCATCACTGCCCCCCTTCGTCCCGCGAATCCTGCAAGTACTCATCCAACCTCGGAGATGATGAATGTTGCTCCCAATCATCCTGGACAGCCACCCCAGCATCGCTGAGTAGAGTTGGGTTTCTGGGATCGATCCTATGTACTTAGCTGATAGACGATCTAACCAGTAGTACTCTAGATATATGTTATCTTTTTGTCGGACTTTGTATTTTTGGAGTCTTATCGACATGGTTTAGGCGCATTGTTCAACGGGCTCATCGCCTTTTAATGACAAGGTATGGTATCATTTCTCCCCCTAAGATTAAGTGCTTCCATTTGCTGTTCTTGTCTTCTCTACTTCCAAGTGTTATTAATTTCACCATGAAAATAAAATTTATCTTTCAGGTGCCCTATTTCACAAAAAAAAATTGTACCAGTTCCGGTGAGATTGCCCTCCGTAGCTTCGGTGGCGCAGTGGTAGCTAGTGAATGGAAGACTTAATAGATATGGAAGAGAAGAGTGACGAGAGGCTGGGGTGAGAAGATGACTCGCCCCCCCTACTCTAGGGTTTGCTAGCTACTTTGTGGTAATTAATTTGCGTGCTAGATTTTTTAAATGTAAAATCAGACGCGGAGCTTTAATCGAATATATTTTGTGGTAATTCCTATGATATTTTATGCAGACCTCTATATTGTTTGCTTTCCATTTGCATGAGTAATTAACAATTAATCATTCTTATCATACATCGTACATTAATATCAATCTAGGGCGATCATATATATAGTTCTTCATTGTCGGGGTAGTGGGTTTTGAAAGCAGGAGTTTACAATGCATTATTTACAAATAAAGTACGTACAAATTCCTATGTGAAAACTCTTTTCAACAACGATTCTAGGGTTTTTGCTTGCAAATAATTCTTATTTTTACAACGATTTTTATATTTATCAGATGCCATCAAATAATTCTTCCAGAGAGAATTTTAAAAGCAAGATAAATTTCATTTAAAAGATAATTAAATGTTAGATAGATATATCTGAATATATAAATATATACATATATATATCCCTCATAACTCTCAAGTCGATATACGATCGATCCCAGGAAGAAAATGTTTAGAGGTCCAAGTATGGAGTTATATAACTGAGGAATCTAAGCCGAACGTGCAGGCATTTGTGGTTTTAAACTGTCTTTCAAAACCCTTAAAGCCATCACCAATCTCACCACCTTCCGCAAATTCTTCACCACCGTCACCAGGAGTTGCCGGTCATGATCATATGATAAATCAAGATATGGACGACGACTATTTCAATAATTTCCCAGCCGGTTATAGGTTTTGCCCTCATGACCGCGAGCTGATTTTGTATTACTTGAATAATAAGGTCAGAGGGTTGCCTTTGCCAAGGAACAGGATTAATTGCTGATGTTACTCTTTATCTGTTGAAATTCGGGTTGAATTCTGGAAAAATTGAAAGAACAGCTACTGTAGCGATTTATACGGACAAAATGGATCAAACAACCACAAACACGCACTGTAGCGATCAAAATCTGGGAATGAACAATTTTCCAGATTTTGATGGAAAATTTCCAGAAAAGAAAGAACTTAAGAATTCTGTGATTTAGGGAATTAAAGGAACATAAACATGGGCAGAATATTTCGTTATGGTTACTGCCATCCCATCAAATTTTATTTATATAAGGATCAAAAATTACAATGGCTAGTTTTCGGTTGAAATTTCCTATTTAACAAAGTTTTGACTATAAGCTGAAATTGACTAAAACATTGACTCAAAACTCTTAAACATGCTTATTACAATGTGAATTTAATCATAAGACTTGATTCTTCAATCTTCAATTCTTCAATCTTCGATTCTCCTGCGCACATGCACCCTGTCAGCTTCTTTGGCAGGTCTGGAATCAGCTTCAAATTTCAATACTCCCCCTTGATTCCTGAGCTACACATTCCCTCAGTTGACTGATCAAGGTTTAAATCCTTTAAAGCTTTCCTTAACCAAACTGGTTGGTCTGTATTTACCAATGCTGTAATGTAGTGTAACTGACTAGTGTTTTGCATGAACTTTGTGTTGCATATAATAGTGAACACTATGTCTGGTTGAGTGATAAATTGATAGAGTAGTCTGCTAATTTGCATTCTATAAGTTCTGCCATCTGCACAGGTAGCACCATCTTTCTTGGAGAGTTTCATTTCCAGCACCTTTGATGTGTTCACAGCCTTGAATTTTTCCCTTGCAACCTTGTTTAGTGGCTTGGTGGTGAACTGGTTTTGAAACACACATCAGCCTTCATCTGCTTGTTTTATTCCCAAACAATAGTCTAAAAATCCAAGTTCATTTATTTCGAACTTGCCTTTCATATTGGTTCTAAATTCAGCAACCAATTCTTCATCATCATTGATATCAGCTGCAACTACAGCCCCTTGAATTTCAGCCATTTCCAAATCTCCTTCTTCATATGATGGATTTAAAACAACAGCATGGTCATCTCTAAATGGGTTTTCTATATTTTCATTTGCATCATAAAACAGAGGATCCAAGCTTTCATCAGGCACTAGAGCAGCTGATGGGATCTCTTTTTCAATTGACTCGCAAATCTCATCACAATACAAGTACCTTGCATCCTGTAAAATTAAATCCAAAGGCTGTGTTTCTCTAAGTTCAACTCTCCCCCTAGAATCCATGGTCTGATATTTTTCATCATCTTTTCCTGCCACTTTCAGTGAGCCTTTCCCTTCAACAGATTCTCTTTCAGTTGTGTTGCTTTGGTGTTCTAGTTGTTTCTCAAAACTAAAACATCTATTTGACATTTTTGTATTGAATAAGAGAGTACCTTGATCATGCATTTGCCATCTATAAACAGCAAGGAGTATCTATCCTCAAGTAATTGACCTACACTTATCAAATTTTGGTCAATTTTTGGCACATACAACACATACTTAAACTTTCGGATTCCAGCTAGAGTTTCAATCTCAACTTCCCCTTTACCTTCAACACTTACATACTGCCCATTTGCAACTTTAACTCTAGATTTGTAGCTCAAGTCTAGGTTTTCGAACACACTTGCTGCTGCAGACATGTGGTTTGAACAACCACTATCAATAGACCAAGTTTGAATGTTTACCTCATTTTTGTTGCATTTGTGTGCTTCAGTGGCTGTGAATAGCATTTTCTCTTTGGTCTCCTCCACTTCAGCAACTTGAGCTTGATTTGCATTGTCTTCATTGCAAAAATTTTCTATGTGACCAAACTTCTTACATTTTCGGCATTGTGCATTCTTGAGCCAACAAGATGACTCAAGATGATTGGTTTTCTGACAGTACTTGCAGGTGGGAAGTTGCTCTCTTCTTTCCTTCCACCTTGCATTGAAGTTGTTGCCTTGTGTTTGATTATTTGGCCAATTTCTCCTCTGCCATGAATTTCCAGAACTGGACCCGTTTTCTGGATTTCTGAAGAACACTTGCTGCTGCCTAGTTCTTCCACTCAATCCTGCTGCAAAGGCCTCTTCACTTGTGTTTTCTTGCCTAAATGCTTGCCTTTGTTCCACAGCTTGCAATGCATTGATTAGCTCTTGAAGACTCATGGAAGTGAAGTCTTTTGAATCTTCCAAAGAACATATCTTGTTCTCAAATTTTTCGGGTAAGCTTACTAGAACCTTTTCCACAACTCTTGATTCTTGAACTTCTTCACCAAGCAATGTCATTTGATTAACAATCTTGGATACATTTGAAGAGAATTCCTTGACTGTCTCTGAATCTTTCATCCTCAATCCTTCGAATTGTCTCTTCAATGTTAAAATCTGCATTCTCCTAGACTTCTCATCACCTTGGAACTCAGCCTTTAATTTGTCCCAAGCTTCCTTTGCAGTTTCACAAGCCATGATTCTCGAAAAAATCTCCTCACTTACTGCATTATGAATGCAAGTAAGAGCTTTGAATTTCTTTGCTCTTTGTTCATTGAAGTATCTTAGTTGGTTCATTGTTGGATCTTCGTTCAAGGGATTTACTTCCCTTTCAGTCTCCACATCTTCCCACAAGTTGAAAGCCTTAAGATACATCTTCATCTTCACTGCCCAGACTCCATAGTTTACTCCTGTGAAGATTGGGGTTCTTGATGAGAATGAAGAATCCATCTCTATCAAACTTGTTTCTTGCACTCTTTTCCTTCCAAAGATTCCTCAGAACAAAGAACAGGAGTAATAATTGAGAAACTCTTTCAATTATTAGTCCTTAAAGAACACTTCAAGACTCACTTCTTGATTGACGAAATCTTGGAATTTCTGGAACAGTGCAATCTGGAATTTCTGGAAAGGTGCAATCTTCCCTTTCAAGGTTTGATCAATCCTTGAATTCTTTGCACTTGTATATTACTTTCAATCCCTTCAAAGACCTAATTCTGCTCTGATACCATGTTGAAATTCGGGTTGAATTCTGGAAAAATTGAAAGAACAGCTACTGTAGCGATTTGTACGGACAAAATGGATCAAATAGCCACAAACACGCACTGTAGCGATCAAAATCTGGGAATGAACAATTTTCCAGATTTTGATGGAAAATTTCCAGAAAAGAAAGAACTTAAGAATTCTGTGATTTTGGGAATTAAAGGAACATAAACATGGGCAGAATATTTCATTATGGTTACTGCCATCCCATCAAATTTTATTTATATAAGGATCAAAAATTACAACGGCTAGTTTTCGGTTGTAATTTCCTATTTAACAAAGTTTTGACTGTAAGCTGAAATTGACTAAAACATTGACTCAGAACTCTTAAACATGCTTATTACAATGTGAATTTAATCATAAGACTTGATTCTTCAATCTTCAATTCTTCAATCTTCGATTCTCCTGCGCACATGCACCCTGTCAGCTTTTTTGGCAGGTCTGGAATCAACTTCAAATTTCAACATTATCAACACAATCCTGAGGATCTTTCAGGTCCTTCCATCCAAACATTTTCTTTTCTTCTGATTAATCCATGTATTTTTTTTGTACGATTTGTTTCAGATTACAAGTTCTCTCTCTCTTTCTTTTCATGGATTTAAAAATATTGAGGATGTTGTAATTGATGATAGAACAATATATGCACCATGGAGAAAAAGAATGGTACTTTTTCACACCAATGGACAGGAGGTGCAGAAATGGAACCAGGCCGAGCCGAGCAGCTGGCGGTGGATACCGGAAAGCAACTGGCCGGAGCTGATAAGAAAATCATGTGCAAGAAGGCTATTGTTGGATACAGGAAGGCACTCGTGTTTTATACGGGAAAGGCTCGAGAGGGCGACAAAACCAACTGGATGATGCATGAATTTTGTTCGAGAATACTATAAATTATATTCTGGTATTTACCTAACAGTTAAATTTTTAGATGAGATAGTTTTTTAACATGATATCAAAACTTTGTTGACCCAGCGGTCACAAGTTCGAATCTCGTTACCCCTTTTCTATATGATAAAAATCAAGCACAATGTAGTATGAGTCTGTACAAGTTTCAAACTCAAAGGACTTTTACTTGAGGGAGTATGTTGGTGAATAATATAGATCATATTCTAGGACCTCACCTAACAATTTAAACTTTTAAGTAAGATGGTTATTAATAAATTTAGAGTGAAAGATGCAGCTCCACCAATGGATTTTCAAGGTTTAGGAATTCAAACACCACAATACACCTTATTCATTCATGCCTACTTCCAAGCCTCTAAGGGCATTGTTGTCTTTTGCTATTTATTTTTCAAAACATCACATTTCAAATCCATCTATTTTACATCATTAAAATGATCTAGCGATTGTTTGTCTCCAAATCATTGGACGGGAGTCACGGCATGTATACTATGGTGTTTGGGAGTGAGGTGTGACTGGAAGTTAAAAAAAATTGTTGTTTGAGATGTTTATTTAATGCAGAAAAACTGAAAAAGTTATGTGAACTCCCATATCAAAAAACCTTCTAAACTCCGTTCCATGAAAAACAATGTTAGCTAGAAATGGAGAGGAGCATTAGCCAATCACAATAAATATTTTGTAGCTGCCTGATGCTTTTTCAGGTCTCAAAATGTTCTACTGGAGTTGTCACTGCCTCGTATCAATAATGCCAGAAAGGCTTCTTGTGTTGAAACTCGATTGTGAAATTCAATTAATGTGATGGGATTTATTATTTTAATATTTATTACTCTTTTGATTTTTTTAAGTAGTATTTAATTGAACAAGTTTATGATAAACTATAAACTTGATTCATTATATTTCCCAAATTTTAGCATTTAAATATTTAATTTTTGAATAATATAATTTTAAATAAAATAATTATATACCAGATATATGATAAGTTTGTGCGAGGAACCAAAAAAAATGTTAATAATAATTGTTTTTACAGCCTGTAATATGAGATTCAATTCAATTCAATTCCACGTGTAATTTATATTTAATTGATAACCTATTGTAATTTAAATTCAATACCCTTAATTCAGAAAACAAATCTTTTTATTTTTCTCTTAACTCTTACATTGTTTTTTTTTAACACACACATCTTGTATTTGGATTTTACCGGCTATTTATTATTGTTTTTATCATAGTTTTTTTTCCTAATAAAAGTCTGATTTTTTTGGGATATATAAAAGAGATTAATCAACATTGATCAATATCTTTTAAATCTTGGATCAACGAGCCTAATAGAATAATCCATTCTCTTCTCTTGTAGTGTGTGCGTAAAACATGACTTGTTCATATAAAAGAAAGCTAAATTAAATTTTTTTAAAGGGTCAATTGTTAAAAGACGTTATGTAAGAATAAATTAAATTAAATTATTGATATTGTCAAGAATTTGTATAAATTTAGAGGTTATGATTTAATTAGAGAATAATAATTGATTTGTACTTTCTTATTTTCAATACGAATGACATTGTTATTTTAAAGAAAAATCACATTAGCGTCCACAATCATTTGAAAAAATAAATGTTTGATGAATATTTTTGAAATATTATTTTATTGTTAATTTTAAAAGAAATATTATTCGCCATTGTGAACCTAGTTGCCGATGCCCTCTCTCTTTCTGGCTCTCCCTCTCTTTTTCATACTAGGATCATAGTACTGTACAACAAAGACGTTAGTTTTCTTGATGTAAGAAAACACATCTCTCGACAACTGTAGATTTTATGCAATTAAAATTCTAATTGTTCTAAATTTTTAGAAGTTATTTCTCTTGATGTAAGAAAACACATCTCTTGACAACTGTAATTTGTGTACAAGTAAAATTCTAATTGTTTCAAATTTTTACTAGAGATAAAATAAAAACATTTAGAACTCTTTTAATCCTATATGCACCCGGTAACCCTCCTGGAAAAGAATTCCAAATAGAGAAGGCATATGTATTAATTAGTAAACAAATCCGGATAGGAGTTTTTAATTTGATATATATATATATATATATATATATATATATATATATATATATATATATATATAAGATGAAATTCATATAGAGATAAAGCTTATCATGAAGTTGCCGAGACGGTGGAGTATTAAGTTTTAAATATATCCTACGAAAATAAGGATATCTCAAAAATAAAAAAAAATCGATCTGCATTCCGAAGAAATAGTTATATATATAGTTCCAAGAATCGATCAGAGTCAATACGTTGACCTGCTGAGAGTTAATGTCGTCTGGAGAAGAAGATCGTTCAGAGAGTCCTGCCATGCAGTTTCTTGATCATCAGGAACCAAGGCCACACGAGCAGCTTTCTGTTTCCGCTTCATCGACGTCATACTTCTCTTCAACACCGTCCCAAGCCCTGATTGCTCCAAACCCACCACCGTCCCTGGCCCTGATGGCTTCAAACTCACCACCACCACCAGTTCCGCAGCCGTTTTCTACCATAAACCCACCTTTTCAGGCACGTTCTGCCTTTACTTCACAACCACCACCACCACAGGTATTTGCTAATTATCAAAATACCGATCGTTACTTCAATAGTTTCCCACCTGGATATAGATTCTCCCCTCACGATCATGAGCTGGTGTTGTATTACTTGGACAAGAAGGTCAAGGGTCTGCCATTGCCTATGAACAAGATTGTTAATGTTGATATCTATCAATTCGATCCCGAGTTCCTTTCAGGTTTTATTTTCATCATAAACCGATTAAAGTTTTGATTATATATATATATATATATATGTATGTATATATATATATATATATATGTATATATATATTTTGATTTTGATACTATAATTACAAATATTAATTTTTTCTGTTTATATGAACAGCTCGATATGATAATCTTGGAGAAAAAGGATGGTACTTTTTCACACCGAGGAGCAGAAAGTACAGAAACGGAACTAGACCGAATCGAGCGGCAGGTGGTGGATATTGGAAAGCCACCGGAGCTGATAAGCGAGTCACGTATGAAAAACCTGTAATTGGAGCTGACAATAAAGTCAAATATCAGAAAATTACTGTTGGACAAAGGAAGGCGCTCGTTTATTATAATGGAAAGGCTCCAAAGGGTGAAAAAACCAACTGGATAATGCACGAGTTTCGATTGGATGATCCCCCTCCTCACGTCAGGACTAATAAAGACGACATGAGGGTACGAACATTGATATTTTTCCCTCTCCAATTGACATAAAAACATTTTCTTATTCTTAATATGATTACTAATCAGTTCTCTCTCTCTCTCTCTCTCTCTCTTTGTTTTGGTGCAGCTGGATGACTGCGTTCTGTGCAGGATTTACAAGAAACGTGGGAAGCGTACGAACGCTAATACTACTGTCAGAGTTCAACAAAGTAACGAGGAAAATCCTTTATTGACAATGGAAGGTAATGATGAAGATTTCATCAACGAGCATGGTTATGATCCAAATCGTCTCTCTGCTATAGAGGCTAGCTTTGCCGGGGAGATTTACAGCATGGTTGCTAATCCTCTAGAGAATCCGTTCCCGATACTTGACGAGCTGAGCCAGCAACAGACTGATCCAAGCGGATTCCCTGGTTTGGAGGAGGCATTTGGAACTCCTGCTCCAATGGATTTCTTCAATAGTGAAGACTGGTTTTACACGCAAATGGAGCACAGGGATGAATTTCTGATGAATCCTGCAAACTCTTCTCAATATTATAATATCCCTGACCAATTTGTTAATCTCTATCCTACCATGCCAGCTAATCTTCTAACGAATCCTTCTCCTCTTGTCAACATTTTCCCCATGAACACCGCTCCTGCTTATGGCAGCCTTCCTCCCATGATCAGTACTGCTCCACTCATCACTGCCCCCCTTCGTCCCGCGAATCCTGCAAGTACTCATCCAACCTCGGAGATGATGAATGTTGCTCCCAATCATCCTGGACAGCCACCCCAGCATCGCTGAGTAGAGTTGGGTTTCTGGGATCGATCCTATGTACTTAGCTGATAGACGATCTAACCAGTAGTACTCTAGATATATGTTATCTTTTTGTCGGACTTTGTATTTATGGAGTCTTATCGACATGGTTTAGGCGCATTTTTCAACGGGCTCATCGCCTTTTAATGACAAGGTATGGTATCATTTCTCCCCCTAAGATTAAGTGCTTCCATTTGCTGTTCTTGTCTTCTCTACTTCCAAGTGTTATTAATTTCACCATGAAAATAAAATTTATCTTTCAGGTGCCCTATTTCACAAAAAAAATTGTACCAGTTCCGGTGAGATTGCCCTCCGTAGCTTCGGTGGCGCAGTGGTAGCTAGTGAATGGAAGACTTAATAGATATGGAAGAGAAGAGTGACGAGAGGCTGGGGTGAGAAGATGACTCGCCCCCCCTACTCTAGGGTTTGCTAGCTACTTTGTGGTAATTAATTTGCGTGCTAGATTTTTTAAATGTAAAATCAGACGCGGAGCTTTAATCGAATATATTTTGTGGTAATTCCTATGATATTTTATGCAGACCTCTATATTGTTTGCTTTCCATTTGCATGAGTAATTAACAATTAATCATTCTTATCATACATCGTACATTAATATCAATCTAGGGCGATCATATATATAGTTCTTCATTGTCGGGGTAGTGGGTTTTGAAAGCAGGAGTTTACAATGCATTATTTACAAATAAAGTACGTACAAATTCCTATGTGAAAACTCTTTTCAACAACGATTCTAGGGTTTTTGCTTGCAAATAATTCTTATTTTTACAACGATTTTTATATTTATCAGATACCATCAAATAATTCTTCCAGAGAGAATTTTAAAAACAAGATAAATTTCATTTAAAAGATAATTAAATGTTAGATAGATATATCTGAATATATAAATATATACATATATATATCCCTCATAACTCTCAAGTCGATATACGATCGATCCCAGGAAGAAAATGTTTAGAGGTCCAAGTATGGAGTTATATAACTGAGGAATCTAAGCCGAACGTGCAGGCATTTGTGGTTTTAAACTGTCTTTCAAAACCCTTAAAGCCATCACCAATCTCACCACCTTCCGCAAATTCTTCACCACCGTCACCAGGAGTTGCCGGTCATGATCGATCATATTTTTTTTTTGATAAAAATCATGATCGATCATATGATAAATCAAGATATTGACGACGAGGATGTTGAAAAGATAAAGCATATCTGCAGAATGGATGAAGATTGCTGATAAGAATTCCTGACATGAGCTAAGCTGTGAAGAATTTATCATGAAGAAGAACTCAATCACTTGTACGTGATTGAGTTGAACTCAAACTCTTGTATTTCCTATTTAGTAGCTGCGTAAATGTATCAGTATAAATACTCTCCAATTGTACAATTCAATATACAAGAAACATAGATTTCTGTCAAACATTGTTTTCCAGTCTTTTATTTACTCTGTTTTCATGGTATCAGAGCATATAAAAATCCACACACTTTAAAACCAAGCTTCCGCAAAAATCAAACCCAATGGAGAATGATACTGATCCAAACAGTATCACTCAACAGAATACACCTCAGAAAGCATCTTCCTTAAACTTAGATCCTTCTGACCCTTTTTTCATCCATACATCAGATCACCCAAGCATGACACTTGTTCCAACAGTTCTTGATGGAACTAATTATGCAATGTGGAGACGATCCATGCTAATAAGTCTCAGTGCCAAGAACAAATTGGCATTCATCAATGGAACCATTCTCATACCAGGCATTACCGATCCCAAATACATGTTGTGGCAACGTTGCAATGACATGGTTCTGAGCTGGATTCTTAATTCCTTAAACCGAGAGATTGCCAACAGCGTCCTCTATGTTGAAACTCCATCTGAAATTTGGGTGGATCTACAAGAACGTTTCTCACAAGGTAACTTTTCCCATCATTATCAAACTCAACGTTCTATTGTAGAATTGCAGCAACACCAGAATTCCATCTTCACATATTACACCAAGATGAAGACACTATGGGATGAACTGAAGATGAGCAGCCCAGTTATTCAATGCACATGTGGTGGAATGAAACAACTAACAAACACTGAAGAAAAGGTGAGACTTAGTCAGTTTCTTATGGGACTGAATGAAAGCTATGCTGCCATCAGAGGACAAATCATGCTCATGCAACCTTTACCAACAGTAAAGAAAGCATACTCTCTCTTATGTGAAGAAGAAAAACAAAGAGGACTGGCCGAACATAAAGGTAATGAACAAATTCATATCATGAATGTGAAGAGATCAAATTCCACTGCACAAAGACCAGACATCTCCAGAAATTGGACAACTGGTACAACCATGCAAGGAACAAAGAAACGGCTTCACTGCACTCACTGTGATGGAACTACACACACAGTAGACAGGTGTTTCTATTTAATTGGCTTCCCCACTGGACATGCTCTTCATGGCAAGAATGCACAGCCTCGAAATAGAACCCACAAAATTTCAGCAAATCAAACTGGTGTTGAAACTTCTCATGCCAAATCTATACAAGCTCCTGACCAGTCTCCACAATTCACCTCTGAAGAACTTGCTCAAATCAAAGCCTTTTTCCAAGCTGGAAAAACTGCTATATCTGCAAATTACACAGGTAATCACTCTCCTTTATGCTCATTGACTACGACACAAAAATCAGAGGATCCACAATGGATAATTGACAGTGGTGCCACCAACCATATAGCAACAACAGTCGATGATGAAGACACTGTCCCAGTGTCTTGCCAGGTCACATTACCAAATGGCTCACACGCCAACATTACAAGTTCTGGAACTGCACCCAGTCGATAGATGTTGTGAATCATAAATAAAAGATGGGATTACTTTGGATAGACACTGGGAGGGCAATTTGGAAGGGTGGCCTAATCTGTTGTGCCATACGGTTGCAGATGGAAAGAGAGCATGACATGTGAGCATGACATGTGCACAAAGAATATCATGAATATGTAGGTTTTCAGTGATGTGTGCAGTTCCAGAACTTGTAATGTTGGCGTGTGAGCCATTTGGTAATGTGACCTGGCAAGACACTGGGACAGTGTCTTCATCATCGACTGTTGTTGCTATATGGTTGGTGGCACCACTGTCAATTATCCATTGTGGATCCTCTGATTTTTGTGTCGTAGTCAATGAGCATAAAGGAGAGTGATTACCTGTGTAATTTGCAGATATAGCAGTTTTTCCAGCTTGGAAAAAGGCTTTGATTTGAGCAAGTTCTTCAGAGGTGAATTGTGGAGACTGGTCAGGAGCTTGTATAGATTTGGCATGAGAAGTTTCAACACCAGTTTGATTTGCTGAAATTTTGTGGGTTCTATTTCGAGGCTGTGCATTCTTGCCATGAAGAGCATGTCCAGTGGGGAAGCCAATTAAATAGAAACACCTGTCTACTGTGTGTGTAGTTCCATCACAGTGAGTGCAGTGAAGCCGTTTCTTTGTTCCTTGCATGGTTGTACCAGTTGTCCAATTTCTGGAGATGTCTGGTCTTTGTGCAGTGGAATTTGATCTCTTCACATTCATGATATGAATTTGTTCATTACCTTTATGTTCGGCCAGTCCTCTTTGTTTTTCTTCTTCACATAAGAGAGAGTATGCTTTCTTTACTGTTGGTAAAGGTTGCATGAGCATGATTTGTCCTCTGATGGCAGCATAGCTTTCATTCAGTCCCATAAGAAACTGACTAAGTCTCACCTTTTCTTCAGTGTTTGTTAGTTGTTTCATTCCACCACATGTGCATTGAATAACTGGGCTGCTCATCTTCAGTTCATCCCATAGTGTCTTCATCTTGGTGTAATATGTGAAGATGGAATTCTGGTGTTGCTGCAATTCTACAATAGAACGTTGAGTTTGATAATGATGGGAAAAGTTACCTTGTGAGAAACGTTCTTGTAGATCCACCCAAATTTCAGATGGAGTTTCAACATAGAGGACGCTGTTGGCAATCTCTCGGTTTAAGGAATTAAGAATCCAGCTCAGAACCATGTCATTGCAACGTTGCCACAACATGTATTTGGGATCGGTAATGCCTGGTATGAGAATGGTTCCATTGATGAATGCCAATTTGTTCTTGGCACTGAGACTTATTAGCATGGATCGTCTCCACATTGCATAATTAGTTCCATCAAGAACTGTTGGAACAAGTGTCATGCTTGGGTGATCTGATGTATGGATGAAAAAAGGGTCAGAAGGATCTAAGTTTAAGGAAGATGCTTTCTGAGGTGTATTCTGTTGAGTGATACTGTTTGGATCAGTATCATTCTCCATTGGGTTTGATTTTTGCGGAAGCTTGGTTTTAAAGTGTGTGGATTTTTATATGCTCTGATACCATGAAAACAGAGAGGACGACGACTATTTCAATAATTTCCCAGCCGGTTATAGGTTTTGCCCTCATGAACGCGAGCTATTTTGTATTACTTGAATAATAAGGTCAGAGGGTTGCCTTTGCCAAGGAACAGGATTGTTGATGTTACTCTTTATCAACACAATCCCGAGGATCTTTCAGGTCCTTCCATCCAAACATTTTCTTTTCTTCTGATTAATCCATGTATTTTTTTTGTATGATTTGTTTCAGATTACAAGTTTTCTCTCTCTTTCTTTCATGGATTTAAAAATATTGAGGATGTTGTAATTGATGATAGAACAATATATGCACCATGGAGAAAAAGAATGGTACCTTTTCACACCAAGAAGGGACAGGAGGTGCAGAAATGGAACCAGGCCGAGCCGAGCAGCTGGCGGTGGATACGGGAAAGCAACTGGCCGGAGCTGATAAGAAAATAATGTGCAAGAAGGCTATTGTTGGATACAGGAAGGCACTCGTTTTTTATACGGGAAAGGCTCGAGAGGGCGACAAAACCAACTGGATGGTGAGTGGATTTTGTTGCAGAATAATATAGATTATATTCTGGAACTTCATCAAATAATTTAAATTTTTAAGTGAGATGATTATTAATAAATTTAGAATGAAAGATGCAGCTCCATCAATCAGAAATAAAAGAGACGACGACATGAGGGTGTATGGATAGTCATCCATTTCTGTTAATTGACACAGCAGCTATCATAGCTCGAACAGTAACACAGTGTTCTGCAACAGTGGTACTGATTCTTTGAAAAATCCATGGCAGAAACAGGCTACTCTTTTATTTGGATTTGCTGATTCTGGTTTCTTCTGCAACAATAACTTTGCAGCCCAGGTCCCCAATTATCCGAGATCTGATATATATATATATATATATATATATATATATATATATATATATATATATATATATATATATATATTAATGTTGATATTAATATATTAAAACAATAAAAAAAAAATACATATTTTAGCAGCAATTGCAAATGAACTTTAATGATTTCTTGAATGGTAACTGTTCAGCTGGTTTGATCTAATGATAGTCATGTCCGTGTATGTGTTCTTGTATTAAATTGCATTTTAGTGTAAGGCATGTTTGGGAGTGTAATTAAAAATATTTTTTAAGTATTTTTTATATTTTTTAAATATTATTTTTTATATTTTTTAAATATTATTTTTTACATTATCACATTTTAAATATCAAAAAAATTAATTTTAAAAATACTTTTAATATACAATAGAGGTTTAATCTCAAATTATTTTAATTAGCTTAATATTTTTTTTTTTGCAAAAAACAATTTCAATTATGAATATATTAAGATTATTTTTTTATTTTAATATTAATATATTAAAATTATAAAAGAAATTAAAAATGTATCATTTTAAGGTTTTTTTTTAAACAGAAGATAGTTTATAAAATTCTTTTTAAAAATTTTGAGTTAAATTACCAAGAGCATAAACAATAGTCCAACCGAAGCCAACTTGTCCATCCTCTTGGATCGATATGAAAAGCTTGACAACAAAACATATAAAACTGTTTTTCATTAAACTCAAACTCAACTACAGTTTTAACCAAATATTTAAAAAATTATTTTGAACCACAACTAAAAATATTTTTCATGAAACTGTTTTTTTTAAATCTCAATTACAGAAGCAAAAACACTACCAAACACACCCTTAGTACACAGAACCGTTGTGACATCACCATCTGCAAACCCAAAGTTTGCAATTTACCATATCTTTTAAAATATGATAAATAATGTCCATTAGTTTCACAAGATGATTAAATGTTTCTGAGCAATTTTTTAAGATCAAAGATCTTAAATGTTTTCTTAGGGTAGAGGTCGCTTGATCCAAGGCTGGTGATCCCACTGATCAATTATACTGGAAGAAGCTGGTCGTTTAGAGCCGAACTTGCCAAATTGCTTTTATAGCCATTTACAGAAAGCCTTATGATTGTAACTAATTGCAACTGACTCTAACAACTTCAACGAATTGTAACTAATTGCAACCGAATGGGAAAGGAAGTAAACTGTAACAGTTTATTGTTACTGTAACAATAAACTGTTACTGTATCAATCTAACATTTATGTTGTGGATTCCCTGATATCGTTTTCTTCCCTGTATAAACTCCTGTATTGGAGAGATGTAATAATCAACACCATTTTCCGCAGTAGTTAAGGGAGGAGGGTTGACGCCCATTAAATGAGTCTCGATGAACATAGTTGGCACAGTACACTTCTAAAGGTTGAGAGCTTGAGTCAAGCTAGATTTTCATGTGTTGGAATTCAAGTTATCATCTTAGCAAACGAACATAGTTGGCAAATATATATGAAATCCAATGACCAACACCTGGAAGAGCTGCAATGGCGAATTCTTCAGTTTGGCTTTCTCTTACAGGGGGGGAGGGGGATTTGATGAATTTTCAGAAATTATAGTTTTCCTGCACAGGGTAGTGCAAAGGGAAAACTGCTTTAATATTTTGCCTCGCCAAGGGAGAAGAATTTCCAATATCTCTGAAAGGCGAGCGTTTCGGAGCATTCAGTCCACTGGTGGTGCCGGCGTGTGGCTTTCTTCTTCCGTCACTGACGGCCGCCTTCTGCTTGCGACAATCATCACTGGCATTGCAGTTTTCCTTCAATCGACAAACCAAAACTCGCTTCTCCGTCTCATTTGGTGGTAAATTTTTAGACCTTGAAGTTTCTTTAGATCTTGCCTTCCTCAGCCTCTCGAGCTCCCCTTGAAGCACGTCTACCTGATTCTGTAGCTCATTCCCCTTGGCTTCAGAAGAGAGGGCTTTCTCTCTCCATTCTTCAACCTGTAAAAAGCCACACTGTTAATTTCTGTGCATGAAATGAAAAATGAAAAATTGGCAAGCTTAGGATCAAATGTTCTCGGATGAGCCATCAGCATTTGAAGACAAAAACTAAAGAGGGTATTACTCGAGACTGTTCATATTTACTTTAGTAATCCAGACAATGATAGTTGGATCATTCCGAGTGCTTAATGTTGTAGAAATGCAAACTTTGAGGGGGAATGTGTTCTGTAAGCCATTTACAAATAGCCAAAATTGTTCCGAGATTTTATTTTTCAGGAGCTTCATCGAGCTAGTTGGTATGTTCCATGGTATTTTGAATGATGCATTTCCATTGGGTGATTTGGAGATAAAGAAAGAAGCAAAAAAGGAAAAACAGACGACATGGAGCTTGGTTTCTTACAGCAGAATTCAGAGATTGAATTTCACAATCAGAATCAAGTGCTCGATCTTCCCAAAAATCTCTAGAAGCCTGCAACTCTTCCATCTCTTTCCTGACTTGCCGCAGCATCCCTTGCATTTGGGACCATTGCTCTGTCTCAGCCCGAACCTGCGAGATGACTCTCCGCACTATGACCTTGCATCGCCCAGAGCACGCTTTCTCCTCACTGGACTTTGCCTCCTGCAGGAAAAGGTTTCGTCAATTTAAATTCATTTTACTTTATGTTTATCATGAATTACTTATGGAAAACAATTTTGAATTATAACTTGCTTTTCATAATTGATGGGAAATGTCAATGTGTCACTTAGTCTATAGCCTTTCACCGAGCTCAGTTTGCTCAAGATTAGGAAGAGAACAGAAAAAACAATCATTTCCCTTCTGTGTAATATCGTAGATTACGAAGAGGGTTTCAGATTTAACAATGGATTTCTACCTTGCATGGTTGTCTTGTTGAAGATGAAGGCATGTCGGGAAATTCTAATCTCTTGGAAGTGGAGGCAGAATTGGTAGCAGAACTGTTGGCTGTAGAGAGCATCGATCCGTACTCATCTTCCATTCTCTCTACCAAGCTTCCATTCGACAATCCCTCCATTTTCCTCCTCAGAATCTCCATCTGCTGCACATTGTTTTCTTCTACAAATTAGCCATATGCACATGCAAAATGTAGACATAATATGGGAAATTATAGCTGCATTTCTTAACCACATAAATGGAGAGAAGAACGATGGAAACCCCACTAAAAGTGATCCAAAATAATGATTAAAACAAGAAGCAATTTGTTCCTGGCAGCTAAACAGGCATATGCTAATCTTTTAGCTTCAAGAAAACTAGAGCCACATTGATCCGAGTGATAATTCACCTGATATATGCACTAAAATTGAGTTTTTGAGACAGGAAAAAACAAGTTGACTTCATACAAGTGAGGTTTTCATTCAGAATCTGAACAACGGAAGAACTGTTAGATTCATTTAGTTGGTCTTCTTCCAACAGAGAAGGTAGTATGAGGGGAAAAAACATTACGCTACTCAAACGCAGATGATCAGATGGTCTAATGATCAAATCTAATAGAAAAAAGAGGGCAGATTAAACATTACATTGCAACTGTGATCTGAAGCAAAAGTCTCATGGACACTGCAATTTGTTTTGATGGACAAGCTTGCTTCTGCCATCTCTTGGATCTCCTTAACACATATCTCGTCCGATTCTCCTCCAAACTTCTCTAGCCGTCTTCGAAGAATAGATACTTGTCTATCCAAATTACTACACTTTCGACCCTCTGAATCCTTAACTCCTGATCTTCTTTGCAACCTCTCTAGCTTCTCAATCAATTCTTGAATCTCTTCATCCAATACCATTCTCATATCCCTGCCATCACAAATCCCTTTTCTCACCTACAATCAAATCACCAAACAATATGTATTCAAGAATCAATCACATCATTAAATATGTTAAAAATCCAAACGAAAGCAGCTACTAAGATCATGAATTAATGAAAGAGTTACTAACAGAGAGCAGAATTCGAACTGCAGATTTTAGAATCCTCTCCATTTGAACCCTTCTTCTCTCCATCTTCTTGACAGCAATCTCCCTTTCCATCCTTAACAGATTACACTCAGCCCTCAACATCTCAGCTTGAAACCTCCACTTCTCCTCCTCCATCACCACGCTCTCCCTCTCCTCCACTCTCTCCCTCCTCTCCTCCTCGAGGTACTGATCACCCCCGATACCTCCAACCATCACAATTGGCATAACCCCTCTTGCAAAACCTCTTTCTTGATCAAACAAAACTTCCAACTTCCCTTTCCTGTCTTTTACTGAACTTGGCTTTGCAGCACTGGACTTTGGCACTTGTTTCCTGCGAGGCCTGCGAGGTAAATGGAGGATTCTTGGTGTTGGTTGGGGCGGTGGGTATTGCCATTTTGGCCTTCTTGATGTCAATGTTGTTATTGTTGATACCTTATCCATGCAAGAAATAACAGCAACTTGAGTCCTTCTTCTTCTATTCTTTCCTGGTCTTAAGATACAGTATGGTTTATCGTCAAGGAAGACAGAGAGGAGTTTGAAGATTTGAACGCAATCAGTCCTACTACTAGTTCATAACAACTACGTATTCTATTGGTGGATACGGGGTAGTGAGTAGGAGAGAGAGTTTGGAGTTCTGGACAGAATTTGTTTATGGACAAACTACTTTCCTCTTTGGTTTGAAAATTTACAGGTTGTTTGTTCGTTTTATCATGTAGGAATTGGCCTGCTGGGATGTGGGTTCTAGTTAAAGTGATAGTTTGGGACTAGAGAGAGAGAGAGGAGTCAGAGTTTGGACTGTTGTGACAGAGGCATACATACACATATTTATATATATAGATAGATAAATAGATAGATAGTACGCCTGCTACGCCTTAGTTTTGGTTGAGAATTTGAAAAATACTTCCACAATGATCCATAGTTTTGGAGTGAAAGAATAAGAATTGTAGCCAAAATGTACCAGTTTGCAACAGGCTTGGAATTGAAGGGTGTGGTTAATAACTTTTCTGCTAGACGACTATAGTGATTTTTATTTGAAAAGCAGAGACTTGTACTCTTGGAGATGGTTTTAGACTATGAAAACGATGAAGCCACCATGATCCTATGGGGTTCGAACTCGAAAGATGGTTGTTATGGGAGAGGAGAGAAGTTTAAGTCTACAGGCGTGCAACCTCGTTATGTGGAAGGGACAGAGATTTTCAAATGAAAGCTGTGCTGCGAGTGTTTCTTTCTCCTCATCTGCTGCAGCTTGTTAATTATAATTTCGTTTTATTGGACCATGTTTTATAAATCATATATAACAAAATAAATGTTGCATGAAGATTTGATCTGCAATTATATATATATATATATATAACAATTAAACCAGCATATTTGCTATTCGAGTAGGTGCGGTCATTTTTTAAAATATTTTTTATTTTTAAAAATCTATTTCAGTATCTGTATATTAAAAATACAAAAAAAAACAAGAATGTCAAACGACTCGTGAAAAATAAAACGTTAACGTTCAAAAACATTCACAGATAACAAGGGGGGCAAATCAGTGTCTAGTTTAGCTTCACATTGGAAGATGATTATATTAATCAGCGAGAAATTAAAGCAGTGCGTGCCGTTAAAGCTCATTTGTTAGTCATTGTTTAATAATTCGATTCGTATTTTATTTATTAATCGTTGATTCTCTTCCTCGTTCATAATTTTCAACCCTGACAACCTCCTTCCTCAGCTTTCTTCTGCTCTCTCTCTCTCCTCTCTCTCGCTCCTCATCGTCCTGACCCAATGCGATTCTCTTGATCGTCACGTCCCTCTACCATTTTCAAAGAAAAGCACCCAGACCCAAAGAAGCTTTTGTCCTTGGAAATATGAATGCCTTGGCCATCAGAGAGAGAGACATGCAACCATGTTTGAATCAGCCAGGGGACCCACCTCTGCTCCTTGAATTTTAGCGAGTCTGCTTATCTTATTGCTACTTGTAATTGACAACTATTGTTCCATAAAACCTTGCAGCGAAGAAGCACTGCGATCATGTGGGGGAGAAGTGAGAAACAAGAAGAGAACACCAACTTACAAATATTATAAATAAATCTGCACCTTGCATGTACCAATTAAACCCAGAGCAAGTAGCCAAGCTAGAAGAGAAACAAAAAAAAACCGTCCTTTCTCTTGAAAAATGCATCAAAAACAGTAAGCGGGAGCGCATTTATCAAGTTGCAGAAGGATACTGCACACGTATGTGTTCTTGCAGCGTGAAATACAGTGTAAGATTTTGCCGTTGTGGGATTCATGCGGTGTTTCAATTCAAAATTAACAAGAGTAATTCAAAATCATCGGGCAGGCAGACCCAGTAAACCAAGCGAAGGGATGGTTAATTTATTGTCGTCGAGTCTTTTGAGACGTAGCTTGTCTGTAATCACTTCTTTGGTATCAATACAACAAACCTACAGCATATCTTGCATGTCTAAGATACACCACTACTCAAGTCAATGTCTTTTTACAATGATTCAAGTGATACTAGTTTATCTAGACACAAAGAACGATTCTGTCGTTTATTTATATGGCCCTTGTCCTCCCTGCATGCTTCTTTCCTTGCTGCCATGGTTGTTGTTTAAATTATCACGTCAGATCTCAAAATATAACTTATATTATTCTCAAATACATCTTCTCAAATATAAATATTTTGGACTTGAAACTTGGATGGACCCACACAATATTATGCTTGATTTTCATCAAATAAAACGGGAGTGGAGAGATTTGAAGTCGTGACCACTATATTAAAAAATCATTTCACCTAAAAACTAAAATTTAACGTATTAGATGAATCTCTAGAATATAATTTATATTATTCTCTAATCGTTTATATATATATATATATATATTGGAAGGCTTTTACCATCCATGGCAATCTAGGCCTCTAACATGGATAATATTGGCTTATAATAGGGTTGTAAAAACGACCCTCCATCGGAGTGAGAAGGAGAGGAATGGGGAGTTCGTATTTGCTTAGAGCAAGATTTACAGTGACTGTTTCATGTATTTTCTGAGTTTTTTTATGGGAATTTGGAGAGGATGAGAGAGAGATTGATTCTTAAAAGACAACAGTACATCTAATTTTATTGCTTTGTTCGTATTCAGTAGTACCATACGCAAATAAAAACTCAAAATTACCCCTGCGCTGGAAGAAAAACAAGTACATGTCGATGAGCCCCTGGTTGTTGGGCCCAGAAGTTTATTAAGGGTATTATTGAGTGACTTAGTATCCTCTGGGCCCATAAAGTATCTTCCCTGCCTCTAATGCGACAAAAGCCACAAAACAAAGCACAACACTCCAAACTTTTTTCAAATTTGCCTTCACAGGCTTTATTTATTCCCCTCCATTTTTTTATGATTAAATTGTGTTTTTTTTAATTATTTTTTATGTTTATAGTTTTATTGAAGGCGCTGATATAAAATATAAATTTTAAAAATAAAAAATACATATCATTTTAATATGATTCTAAATAAAAAAAATATTTTTTTAAAAAATCATTATAATAATAAAAAAACACTACTATAGTCTATGGTTCACACACCTGCAGGGTGAATCGGCAGTGGCTAGCTACTACCAAACGCTAGCAATATTTAAAAAAAAAAAGGGTGAGAAAACCATGTTTTTTTTTTAAATAATTAGTATTATTTTTATATATTTTCAAGAAAAAAACACTTTGAAAACAATATTTACTGCACTATCAAACACTGCCTTAGCAAATCCTTTTTAAAGTAGTTTAAAAATGTATTTTCATTTATTTATTAAAATTCTGATGTACTATGTTAAAATTTCAAAAATAAAATATAAAAATATTATATTTAATATATTTTTAATTAAACTCGCATTACCAGATATACTCTTAAAATTAGAGTTTAATATCATATACTTGCAGGTATAACCCAGCAAAAGTTTTCTTAATTACAAATTGGACTGTATGGTGATGTTTTTCATACAATTGAGCATATCAATAATAAGCTACAGGCAATACGAGGTCGTTTACCAGGATGATTTAATTATATAGGTGTGCTGAAGCAACGCTTCTATGGAAAGAGATGGGTTGGACTTATACAGAGAGAGTTATGGTCCAGTCCAAGATCATATGATGGTATCAGCTATCAAGATCTGGATCAGGCCCAGAGCCCATATTGATCTTGTGGAGCCCACGTGGGAGACAAAAGCTGATTGAGCCGTACAGGGACTTTACACCAAGAAAAAGAAAGAGGAGAAGTACTAAATGGACCTAACCTGACATGCCCACAAAGACTACATGGGCCTCGCCTGAGAGATTATGAGGTATAGGAGAGAGGGTAATTTGGGTACGCTCACCCTTTGGAATTACTTGTTTTTTTTTTTAGGATACCTCTACCATCTCAGAACCCTCCAGTCTCTTCTTCTTTGGATGGGCCGGATCGATATTAGGCCCGTCGTTTGCACCAAGTAATTTCCAGCCTAGCCCAATTTCTAGCCCTACCCGCCGCCGCCATCTCTGTTCTCCTCCTCCGAAAACAGTATCGCCTCCAAGCCCCAACCCTAATTTTCCAGCCATGGCAGACAGAGGAGCAGGAGGAGAACGGGGAGGCGAGCGTGGATCCTTGCCGTGGGTTCGGCTGCCCAAGCGGAGAACGCGGAGGACGAGGTGGTCGCCGCCGTGCTCGCCGTGATGAGGGAAAATGGATCCCCGTTACCTAGCTAGGCCGTCTCGTCCGCGACGGAAAAATCCGGTCTCTCCAATAAATCTACCTCCACTCACTCCCAATCAAAGAGTCTCAAATTACTGACACTCTTGTTGGACCAGGTATGAAGGATGAGGTCATGAAGATCACTCCGGTTCAGAAACAAATACGTGCCGGTCAAAGGACCAGGTTTAAGTAAGGCCTCTGTGGTTGTTGGTGATGGGAATGGACACGTGGGTTTGGGAGTTAAGTGTTCGAAGGAAGTGGCGACTGCCAAAACTTATTCCTGTGAGGAGAGGGTATTGGGGGTAACAAAATTGGGAAGCCACATACTGTGATTTGTAAGGTTACTGGGAAGTGTGGGTCTGTAACTGTGAGGACGGTGCCTGCTCCTCGTGGTGCGGGAATTGTCGCGGCTAGAGTGCCGAAGAAGGTGCTTCAATTTGCTGGGATTGAGGATGTTTTTACTCTACTTCTTCCAGAGGGTCTACTAATACTCTTGGCAACCTTGTAAAGGTGTGATTTTTTTTTTAATCAGTTCCATATGTCTGCCATTTTTGTTTATAATTCCTTTGATTAAGTTAATTTGGTTTCATGGAAATGACCGATCATATTTATCGACTCTACTTCTTGGTAGTAGTTGAGAGTCCCCTGCCTCTCTTCCGATAGTTTTTTGCCCTTCATGTCGTGTTTGTGTCTTCGCAATGCTATGTCTCTTCAACAACGTAGTATATCAAGTGATGTTTCCTTGCCGCTGTAAGTGGAATGTTTTGCTTGTGTTTGATCGGGTGGGTCTAGAGCATTGATCCTCAAGTGTGTTTCTGGAGGCAGTCGTTGGCTGGCAAAGGGGGTTTAACATGACTCTCCCTTTTTTCTTTTTCATCGTGTATGAATGTTTTGACATTGTTGAAACCTGGAAGAGTGGCCTGTGAGTGCGAGTGCATGATTTCCTTTTACTGAATTGTTTGGTATTCCTACCTTGCCAAAAGCTCTCTGGAATGAAACATTTACTTGTGTAATGATGCGAGATTCTGGCTAATTGCATCTTCTTTTTACTTTTAGCAATCTTTTGAACTAGTTCATGGATTTACTTTGTGATGCAGGCCACTTTTGACTGTCTCTTGAAAACCTATGGTTTCTTGACTCCTGATTTCTGGACGGAGACTCGCTTTATCAAATCTCCTTTCCAAGACTTCACTGATCTACTAGCAAAGCCAACAAAAGCCCTTGTCCTTGAAGATGTGGAGTCCTGATTGGAGCTAGGAATTCTGAAAGATGAGGTCATACGCCCAAGAGTAGTATGAATTGCTTAATAGGCTGTTACTGTCTCCAAGGGCGTGGAGTGATGACAGAGATCTTACGATTTGTACATCAGGCCTCGAGTTCGAGTTAGGACGTGCACCCCTTGTAAGAGTCTGGAACAATCAGGGTTTTACTCGCTCATCTGGGTCATCTCTCCGTGTTTATGTCTCTCCAATCATAAGCAAAAAATCTCTACATAAAGATTAATGTGGTGAAGTGATGCAAATCATAGGACCATTGCTTGCATGCTAGAATATTCGCCGTGACATATTCAAATAGAATGGATTATTTTCTAGCTTTTAACGTTGTAAAGAGTTCATTTCTTATAAATTTGAGATTTTTGTTTCGGTAAAGTTTGATGACGAGAGAACGTCAAGGGCTGGAATTAGATTTGAAAAGAAACATGAACGGAACAATAGAGCTGCTTCAAGAGCAGTGATTTAGTGGTTGCAGGTGGGATTTTTTTTTCTTTTGAGTTCCGAATGAACACCGATGGTTTCGTTTGGGCAACTTGGCTGGAAGGGTGCGACAAATAGTTATCAACACTGCTCTAACATTGCTCTCGCTGCTCTAATATTTTTCCCCGGAGAACGACATAGAATTTTGTAACAGGGTTAAACAATTCGCTTCTTTCTAGTTTCAGAGCGATGTATTGTTTCATACTGCTATAAAATCACGAGCATGTCATTCGGACGTCTCTCTTTTTTTACCATTTTTTTTATATAAATTTTGTTTGTAGCCTACCTTTTCTGTAGTATTATGATTTATTTTACAGCCCTAAGTTTCGTAAAAAAAATTCAAGCCTCAGGCGTTGTCCGGGGTAGCAATTTACCAAAGGGCTATCGATGTGTCCTTCCATGTTTTGAGTCCAAGACTAGCCCATTGATGTCCACTACTGATCACGGAGCTTCGTCACCACAAATTCTAGCAAAGATAGAACAATACGTGGCATTAATCCATTCGTGAGAACATTTTCTGGGATAAGGAAATGGATGATGGTCTCCCAACCTGTGAGCCATTTGAACTCCTGAACTAATAATAGTGTGAATAATATTTGCTGTAATATTCGCTTAAAAAACAGAGACCCAGCGACAGAGAAGAGCAAAAAACTTGCAGAGCAGAGATGGCATCCATGACCATGACAGCCTCATTCCTAGCGGGTTCAGCCATGGCCAAACACCCCTCGACGACAACCCCGCGTAGAGGGCTCATCGTGGCCAAGGCCTCAAGAACCACAGAGGGAGTCAATGTGGAGGTGAAGAACAAAGAAGAGAGTAGCAGTGGGAGGAGGGATTTGATGTTTGCGGCGGCAGCTGCTGCTGCCTGCTCCATTGCCAGGGTCGCCATGGCTGATGAAGAGCCTAAGCGAGGAACCCCAGAAGCTAAGAAGAAGTATGCTCCAATTTGTGTCACAATGCCAACCGCTCGTATCTGCCGCAATTGAAAATCTGATGTTTTATGTAATGCTCGTTGATGTTTGGATTATGAATGTAATGTAAAAGTTGTACTTGCTTGTGTGCTGTTAATGGAGAAGTCTCTTTATTTCAAACCTCGTCTTCTCCATCCATGTTTTTCATTTTATAGAACCCAATTCTTCGGACCCGATCTCCTACTTGTCTTTCATTTTTAAGGTTGCTGCTCGGTAGAGGTTACCTCCCCCAGCTCGGGAAACACCTTTTTTATATTTCATTTCAAGAATTAGATTGCAGCACCCAACCACGTACTGATCGAGCAGTCGATTTTTCCTCCTCGCCTTCTCTGGCTTATGAATTCCATCAATTGAGGCAGTTGGGGTTCCGCTACGCTAACATCTTCCTCGACACGATAAAAGTGCAAAATACCTTTCTCCCTTTCCATGTGTGATGAACAAACAGGGGGCGTGGAGTTGTCAGAATAATTACTATCGAATAAAACTTCGATTACAATTATCACAAAAAACTTCAATTTTTCTGTAGCTGAAATGATCGCCTTAAGATAAGGCTTATTATGGAGGTTAACTTCACCTTCCAGAAACGGTTGGTCCAAACTAGAAAGGAAGATGCCACTGCCGACCTCAATTATCCAGGAATTCATGACGCTATCCGATCCCAAGAGAGAGACACAAAAAATGGGAATATCAGATACTGGCAATTTCAAATTTTGATTCAAGTTGAGCTGGTTCTACTTCTGCAACCACAAAAATAAAGTTTCACAGGAAAGTGCAGAAGTTGCCAATCAAGAATGGCATTGCAACCAACAAGGATTATGTCTGGCGGCAAGAGGCTAGTCCTCCCCTCTCCTCGAGGCAAACGCGGTTTGAATCCTTGCTGGTAGTGGAACCCGGGACACTTCCATGAACAGGATTGGTCTCCTCGTGTAGAAGGAAGCGGAAGATGCCCTGGTACAGCAAAAAAACAAAGAATTGCATTGCATGAACACAGAACAAAGGTTTCCCACGAACTTTTTCACTCCATTATCTAGAACAGGTACTTGTTGCTTAATTCTTGGAAAGTAATTTGGAAAAAACTGGAAAAGAGATTTTATTACGGCAAAAAGAAATGAAGAACACTCAGCCAACATTCACTTAATAAAATTCAAGGCCTGGTTTATCTATATAAAATACAGGTCTTGTAAAAAGCCTAAAGAAGGAAAACTGGTATACAAAATGACACTGACACTTAGCACCATGCATTACAGCTGTTACTGACCAGTAGTAACAGCACGGAAGAGTTAGAAAGAGAGATTGTTCCACATTCATCTCAGCCATTTTGCAAGGCAATAAGGTTGCAGAAGATATACATAGGTAACTCATTCTCCTTTCTCGTTTTGCTGGGCGGCAGCATAATTGCGAATAACTTCCATGGCCAACTGATGAGCAGTTTTGTTCTGCAATTTTGCAAGTTCATCCATTTTTTCATATGTATCCTTGTCAGTAAAGAGCCTGAGGTTGTATGTAGGTCGTGTAGGCACCACACCATCCCATTTATCGACCCACTCTTGAAGCATTTCAAATCCCTGATAAAAATAAATGAGTCAATACTGAGTGAAATTTTCAATGGGACTGGATAAATTTCACAAGCCAACTTCTCCTCAAAGGGGTCGAGAGATGCTAACTTGCAAGGCAGTAAACTCTATACTCACCACACGGTTTGTGAAGTCACCAAATGATTCTTTGGATTGTCTTTTCCGTTTCCAATAATAAAACAGAGGTTCCAAAACCTTTTCAAGGTCATGAATCTTAACCTTATTCATGAAAGTTCTAGCTATTGAAGTTTGATTGGGCGTTCCCCCAAGCCAAATCTGTTTGAAAACAATGTGAATGGTTCGTTATGTTTTCCTTTAATTACTGATAGAAAAAAAAATGAGAAAGCAAGACGCCAATACAGCCCTTGGTATACCTGGTAGCTATTAGGACCATCACCAACAAATCCAACTTCAGCCATGTATGGTCTGGCACAGCCATTGGGACAGCCAGTTACCCTTATTACCACAGATTCATTGTATTTAAGTCCAACCTGAAATCACAAAGAACTACCTACCTGTAAATGAGGTCTTGATTTCCATTTGCATGGAATTGACAATTCAATACTTTCATCTACAAATGCTTGGTACATTTCTCACCAACTTGTTTGAATGGACATACCTTCTCAAATACAGCTCTAACACGCTTGAGGATGTCAGGTATTCCCCGTTCAGCTTCAGTGATTGCCAATGGGCAAAGTGGAAAGGCTGGACAAGCCATTGCAGTCAAATTGAGGGGGTCCACATACTTGGGTTGCTGTGCAAGAGCGATATTAATCAAAACCACAAAAATGAAGAAAACTAAACAAGTAGAACAAAAACCTAGCTGACCAAATAGGCATTATAATAATCTAAGAAATTTACTATTTGCCAACTAAACTGCAGCAGAACCATTCAGACAGTAGTAGATGAATGCGTGAAGCAAGAACCAGTCACGTTAAGTGGATCCTTTTGACAGACCACGCAAGAATGTTATTAAAGACTTTAAATGTCAATTAACATTGCAAAAGATATGCCTGACAGGTCAACTGTTGGCATGATGTGTGATTATTATATCCATAACATTGAATAAAAATTCTGGAAAGTGTCCACTGATAAATTGATACCAGTCAGTGACTATACAATATTCTTTAGCAAACTTAACTGTTAGTTTATTGAAGGCAGCGTGAGATTTTTTTATAAAAAAAAGAAGCTGTCGCTCTGCCATTTGATTGGAAAAATAGATAAATATCAGGGAAAGAAATTCAGGTATTGTGATGGCATGGCGCCATCTAAATCATAATGGAACCATCTGATGAGACCTAACCAATAAAAACTTTAGATGAGATCATTTCTTTTTTATATGAAAGCACGATATCAAATCCTTGCTTTAAATCACAAACAGTTTCTTAATTGATCCAATTTAACAATTCACTAAGAATTAAGAATTTCAATTATACAAATTCTAACACCCGGTCTCAAGGAATGAGAAAATGGTACATGCATCATCATATTAATCAAGAAACTTAACTCTGAGAAAAATTTCAGTCATGGAATATGCAGACAGAAAATAACAGACATCAAAAGAAAAAGGTCTTACCAGTAAACCAGCCTGTGCAAGAGCTGTGGTGATGGGGTGCTTCCATGCTTTGCGAATACCACACAAGATGATGTTCTGGTTTGGTGTGAGACGTACATCCAAATTGTACTTCTCTATTATTTCCCTTAGCGTCGCCTTCATTTTCCCCCCAACACGACCACTATCAACATGGAGCCCACAAAACAACCCGCCATCACCCTACCAACAAATTTCAATCTATCAGTAAGCAGAAAAGACAATAATAAGAAAATGTGCGATCCTAAGCAGGATAGGAAAAACAATGTAATGTGAAGAGACAGAACGCAACATGTCACTTATAAATTAGGGCTAACCTGCTCATGCCATCCCAAGTAACTTTTAAACTCCCACTCAGGCAATTCACGGGAAGGATCAAATTTCTTCCCATAGTATTGCTCCACAACACTTCTAAACTTCTCAATTCCCCAGGAGCTTATCAAATATTTCATTCTGCTGTATTTACGATCATCTCTCCTCCCATTTTCTCGTTGAGTTACAACAATAGCTTTAACTGCATATAAAATGTCCTCCTTTGGTACATATCCCAATGGTTCTGCCAACCGAGGAAAAGTTGTCTCTAGTCTATGAGTTCTTCCCATACCACCACCAACCTGCATAGAAAATTGTAAGAAACAGAAAGCTTGTAGGCAGTAAGAAGAAAAAAGAGGACTGTTGAGTGTATATTAATTCAGTCTTACATATAAGTTAAACCCCTGAGGTTCGCCATCAGCATCAGTAATCACAACCACACCAATGTCATTTGTGAGAAGATCCACAGAGTTATCTGTTGGCACAGTGACAGCAATTTTAAACTTCCTAGGTAAGAATTGAGTTCCATAGATGGGCTCTGGGGAATCAGAGAAGTTTGTTCCATGAGAATTGTCATTGCGGGCCTTCACTACCTCTGGAGGTTCTGCTGACATGATTTTCTCTCCATCTACCCACATATCATAGTAGAAACCAGACTGGGGAGTTAGAAGCGCGGCAATGTTATCAGCAGTTTGCTGTGCAAACTGGTAATCTTTTCTTGCAAATGGAGCAGCAGGGGCCAAAACATTCCTGTTCAGATCACCACATGCACCAAGAGTTGAACCCATGCTATGAATAATGCTGCTCATCACAGTCTTGAGGTTCTTCTTTAGAACTCCATGGAGCTGAAATGTTTGTCTGGTTGTCAATCGAAGAGTTCCAATTCCAAACTGATCAGCAAGATCATCCATGGTCAAGTACAACTTGTTGGGGACTTTCCCGCATGGGTTCTTTGTACGAAGCATAAAGGAGTAGGATCTCCCCCCTCGTTCATCTCGGTTATACTGCTGATAGCTCCCATGGAACTTGATTAGTTGTATAGCAGACTCGTTAATGTTTGGGGTATCGGTGAGCAACTCCTCATTAAGAGGGTACCTGATAAAATTGCTATGTTCTTTAATAATCTCAACCTTACTACGCTTCGTCTCCGTTTCCTGCTTCACTGGCTGCCCACAAAAATCATGCAAATTAAAAAAAGGAAAGGAACTTCGCAAGCTTTATCAATAACAATCAACATGCAGCTAATTCTATTCAAGAAACTGCCTTACAATTCTTTAATGTTACTAATAAATAAGCTCACTAAGGAAAACCTGATTATAACTATGTTGAATCAGGAGCATTTCAATTTCGTGTGTTCCAAACAACTTCCTTTTTCTCCCAAATTTACTTAGCGCCATAAATTTACAAAGAAATTCAACAAACATGACATGATTCTGAAAATATTTCGATGTACAGCACCTGAAGTTTAGCTTTTATATATTTTAAATCGTAGAAAAGACACCGCCAGATTGAAAAGTGTAAGAAAGTGAAAACAAACAAGCCTTTTCTTCTTACTTTTGACGTTATTTCTTTCCTCTGCATCAAACAGAGCGAAGCGAGATTCAAATAAGCAGTTTCCATTACGAAAAAAAACAGAGCGAGACTCAATCCAAACAGATGATAACTCAATATTTAATTATCCTATCTTTTTCCTTCATTTCCTTTTCACCATCCAAATCAGAAACAAATCCAAACGCAAACTACTAATAAATAAGAAAAAAAAGGAGAAATCTCACCGTAGAGACAGCTCTAATAAGCGAATTAGTTCTGGAAGTTGAGGAATAAACTGAATGAAAATCGACACGTCTCCTACTCAAACCAACTGAATTCCAACTCCTCAGTCCATCAAAACTGCCTATATCAATTTTCACCTCCTTCGACACTGCAGTATTAGCTGCACCAAGCGAAGCAGCCGCTGCCATCCGTCTCTCTCTCTCTCTCTCCAACAAAGAAACAAAACCCAAGATAACGAGAACCAAAAACGTAGTAGAGAAGCAGAGAGATTGATATTTTGTGGAGACTGGTGAATGGAGAAGAATGAAATGCAAGCGAAAGCTTTAAAACGGCGAGTGGCTGTATTTTTTAATTCTATAAGCTTGGCGTCTTTGCTATAGTGCGCCGTCACGTGCCTGACAAGGGTATCTTTATAACTGGTGACTCTCCTGTATTCCCACGCGCCTGTCCACGCTCTCAAAGATCTTTACGAAGTTTGCTGTGGATGGAAAGAGAGAAAAGCGTGGTTTGAGGCGCGTGGAAAAGACAGAAATGCGGGGCAAAAGCGAAGTTGGATTCCGATGGTAGATTGAGAACGTGGACGGGATTCCGAAGGTGTTGCTAATAATAAAATGAATAATAATAATAATAATAATATAAATAAATAGGTGCTCAATTAGGACTTACTGCTGTGAAATACTATAAAGTAATAGAGAATAATGACTAACGGAGCCGAGCAAGGCAAAGCAAATTGAAGTTTTGTTTTCGCTAAGAATGGCGAGCTCACTCAAATTGTTATAGTTTAAGGATGATGAAAAATAAAATAATGTTGTAGACATGAAAAATAAATATTATAAAGTATAGGCATTGTTTTGTATGCAAATTAGGCAATTAGAGATTTTCCTCTTGTTTGACTCAACCTTATGCATGCGAGCTCGCTAATTTTTTTTGTTGGTTACTATAATATCTCCAGATTTATTATATAAGTACTTGATGAAAGTCTTATTTTTTCAATGTAAGATAGAGAGCTCTACATATTTTTTTTTTGTATACAAAAGGTAAGTTGTGTTTTCCAAAGTGAGATAAGACCTTCTGAAATAATTTTAACAACAATGGAACAATTCTTTTTTTATTGGAAATTTTTATTACAAAAAACTTGATACGCTAGCAAAATCGATAAATTAGTCTTTTGCATGTTGTTATGTTTTGAATTTATATGTCGATAAAATGGTTCTTGATTGACCTAACCGAGCAAATGTTTTAGTGTTCTTGTAATTTCTTTCTGCTCTTCCTAGTAAAAGGAAGATATATCTTGATTAAAAATTTTGATACTTACAAAACAATCATTTTTTATATAGATATAAGGATCCTCCAATACTTAAATTGATATTTTTGTAGAAAAAAAAAATGCTCAAAAACATAAACTTTTAAGAACAAGATTGTTTGCTTTTGTTTTGGTATGAAATGAATGTTATATGAGAAGATGATTCGAGAGGTATTCAAACCCTGTGAACCTTGTTTTTTTTTTGTTTGAATAATAGGGTTGAAAAGATATTCTACCTTGTAGTATTGATTAGAAATAAATATCTATTATACATGTATTCATGTGAGATAAATATCTCTAACATGACATTAATAAATGACAAATATCCCTTGTATTTGTATTAATGAGATGAAAATATGGTAGGTCATGAGAGACTTTTACACACTTAGAGGTTTAAAGGAAGTAGGATCTGAGCTAAAAATGGTTTGGGTCAATGAAAAAAAACCTTGAAGGACCCACGTCGGATCCTAAAATATCAGGCTTAGGAGATTAGACTTGGGTCATGTGGTTGATCCCGAGAGGCGTCTAAATCACCCTAGATATATTGCTTTAGCATTTTATGGCCTAGATGTGTTGTCTATACCATTTATGTTATAGCTTTGGGCTCGAAAGCAGTGCTTGAGCCTATAGGTGGTTAAGCCCTTGACTTCTTGGGCCTATTAGATTTGTTTTGAGCCAACAAAAACTTTTTTGGGTAAATATCGAGAATTTTTAATTCATAAGTAGCCTCTTAAATTTTTATGGTATTTTCATCACTTAATAAATATACTTGTTTTCTTCAATAGAGTCTTTGATTTCCCTGTATGTAAGAAAAATGAGGGGATATCTTGAGGTGCATCATCAAAGTATTTGCATGTTGAGTAACATCACAAGTGAAAGAATGTTTATTTCAGTAAAAAGAAAATACCTAGAGAAACACTTTATGACGATGTTAATTTCATCCCCAGGGATTTGCATAAGGTTATGACATATGTCACCAATCCAACAGAAGATAAAAAGGACCTACTTTATAAGAACTTCCTTTCATTCCATTTCATTTCACATTTAGAGTTCCATTATCTAAAACTTCTTTCAAAGCCACATGTTCATGTGGTATGGACAACGAAAGCTTTATTGCTCATGTGAAGGTCATATATACTCTCATGGATCTCTTTTAAAACATGTGTTTTATTTAGGGGATAAACACTTAAGGAGAGGAGTTGAGGTGGATCTTCGGTATCCGACATCATTTATCAAACAACACCCACCTCCTCTCTTAGTTAGTTGGATGGCCTTATTCCTATTATATTAATCTTTTTAGTGAGTAAGTAATGTTTGATAGGTGTTCATCAATCCTTATCGCTAGCAATTGGGGTAGTCACTAGTTTCTTTTCTCATATACTTAGTTTCTATAAAGTTTTAATCCATGCATCTAAAAGGAGCTCTGTTAAGTCAAAACTTGCAAATTTGAACAAAATGTATGTTTGATTATTGTTTTCCCTTAGTAATGGTGGTGTTTAGAGGAGTGAAAAAACTATCAAGATATACCAAATGTTCATGAGCTATTCCTTTCTCGTTATTCCTTAAGTTTGGGTTCTTATACTAGAGGAATTATTCCACTTAAAAGATCTTTATGGTTGACTCTTCTTATAAAAATAGGGGGTGTATGTTGTAACACTCTTATCTTTTCCACTCGTATATGATTTTCCACGACCTATTTCTCCTTAAACAAGTTTTTTATGGCAAGATATAAAACTCTCATCATATAGCATATTCTCCTACCCCACTTATTAAGGCCTTTAAGGCCATAAGCTTAAGCAAATCTTCCTTATTAAACATCTTCTTATTAAATCTCTTTAAATATACCGCATAGACTCATTTTATCACTAGGTAATCCTAATTTCTTTATGGAGTTTTGCTCAATGAGTATACTTATACTAAAACACCTAATTTGGCATATAAATCATTATATAGACTTATTTTTATGAAGATAAAATCCCGAGGAATTCAGGAATTTAAAACTTGTTTGGATAAGGGAGAGCCTTATATTTGTTTGGGGGGGGGGGGGGGGGGGGGGGGTGTTCCAAGATGCTTTCAAATATTGATTCTCTAGTAGAATAACAATATTGATAACTATCATTTATCTCGTGGTAACGAGAAGAACCACTCCTTTAATATCTATTTTGTGCATAGGTATCATAATAACGCGAGTTGCCCCTCATGAATATTGAGGAAAAATACTTTCCTAAATTTCATTTTGCTCAGACTCCTCGAAGTAATGTATCTTTTTATAGGTGTCAAAAGCTGTCAGTGGTAATGGTATTGGGGCATCTTATGTCATCAAGTGTGTTAATACTTGTTGGAGTATTAAGACTTGATTTTACCCCTGGGTTGCTATAACCACTTGAGTCAGGGTTTACATCTAATTAATGAGTTACTGAAATTCTGATTAGGTAGAAGTGTTTGTGATAGTGAATAGATTTGTCACGCGTCATAACTCAAGTTTATCTTAGTTGTCTGTCATAAAATGACATAAAAATATCTAAAACAAGTTCTAAAAAGAAATTCATGCTTTTTGTTTAGTTTTTTCATAAACAATGTGAATTGATGATGTTTTAAAATCTAGGATACTTCATAAAAGGGTTATTTGGTGGTTGGATTATGGGTTAATCAAGTGTTCATTCACTTAAATTCACTATCCTTAGTAAAAGGAAGATATATCTTGATGAAAGTCTTTTGATACCTACAAAAAAGTTCTATTTGGGTGGATTTAAGGATCCTTGAATGCTGAAGTTAATATTTTTATAAAGAGAAGTAATAAATATGCTGAAGAGAATTAAATTATAAAAACAAGATTGTTTTTCTTTTTTTGGTATAAAATGAATGCTACGTGGGAAGATGATTTGTGTATGTTTGAGAATGGAAATTGTGAAACTCTTACTTGAGTGGTTCAAAAGGTATTTATAGCTCATGAACCCTATCCTTTTGTTCGAGGGAAAGGGCTGGAAAGTTATCCTACCCTTGTAATATTAATGAGAGATAAATGTTTTTTATACATGTATTGATGTATTATAAATATATTTTACACATATATTAATGAGTAACAAATATCTTTTACACGTATTAATGAAATATAAACATTATATACTTTTGCACACTTATGGGTGCAATTGGATACGATTTGAGCGAAGAATGACTAGATCGTTTTCTGCATTACATGCAAGAACAAGTTGTTGACTGTTTCTTGCCTGCATAACTCAATCAATGAATGGAATATAATAAGCTTTTGAGGAACTTCTTCTGCTATATGATGTTTTTCCCCCTTAAATCAGAACAAGAGGTCCTGACCAGGGAATATTCAGTTCTTGGCAACAATGGTGAACTGCAGATTTGTCCTGGTTTATGATATTTAATGACTGCATAAGAGAAATATGTGTAGATCATGGTTTGGAAAGACAGAAAATTCAAGCATGCTTCGTTTCCAATTCCCTCTCCACCCTCCAAATCTTCAAACATGCTGAAGATAGATAGATGTATGCTTTGGATGTTCGCATATTTCATAACTCAATGAAAGATAGATAGTAATTGAAAGTGATCGTTTCTACCATTAACAGGACGTGAGCAAATGAACTGTGATTTAGACAGACATCTCTCCAAAGAAAAAGGACCTGTAATCCTAATTGATGATAGCATATTTACAAAAACATGATGTGGTGCACCTTGCCAACTTTTTCTGTACCATTAGTGTACCTCTTCTCCTGCAACTATCCCATGAGAAACAAATTCTGAACATATTAAGGTCAGTAATACCAAGACTCTAATCCTACCTATATCCAAAAGGTCCTATGAAAACGGAAATAAGAAAAAAATTAAGAATAACTCCATATACCAAACAACTGCTGGTTTTGTCTTCTCCAGTAACTTAATATTGGATTCGCCTACCCTTAACTGGCAACCTGCAATGATCCATCCCGCCTTAATGTTATGCTCAGATTGTTAAATCTTTCCCGTGAATACTGCCTGGAGGCTTTTCTCCAGTCTGTACCAGCCTTCATCATCGTAGCAAACTCCTCATAACTTATGCGCCCATCCTGCAGGATGGGATGGAAATAAGGTTATCCTTCCAATTTAGCAGCATTATAGAATGATAATAGATGCCACAAAACTCAAAAGGTTTGGAGTATCATTCACAATAGTGATATAAAGATTAATCCTAGAACAACTCTTACCTTGTCAGTGTCGACGTCATGCATAATAGCATTGATAACATCCTCACTACTTGTGTCAATGTCATCATTCAAAGATTCTCGCAACTCTTCAATCTCAATATAACCACTCTGGTTCCTATCAAAAAATGCAAAAGCCTTATGCAGGTGCTCGTCATTGCCCATCTTTTTAATGTGAACTGAAATCGCTACAAACTCTCCATAATTCAGAGCTCCATCACCATCAACATCAGCCTGTAAAACTCATTGAAAATTCAAGGGGAGAAATTTTGCATAAAATTCATTATGAAAGTTTAATGATATAATAGACTATCCTTTTCTCTCTCTAAGGGAATTTTCTCAGACAGTAAAACAAGTATGCTTACAGCTTCCATAAGGATCTGAAGATCTGCATCAGAAATAAGTTGGCCAAGCTTTTGCAACCCAACCCTAAGCTCCTCAAGGTTAATGCTGCCTTTTTTTCCGGTGTCCATCAAATCAAAGGCCTCCTTTATGCCAGCCGCTTCCTCCACTGACAAGTGTTCAGCTATCACCTACAGAAGGCCACCTCAAAAAATCACTTCTTTTTATTTCACACAGGGCATGCAGGATTGTGGGGGAGGGAGAGAATAGATGAGCACCGCATGGCCAAAATAATTTAATGAATTATATGAGTTCCCATGGAAAAAGGTTCCATAGTAATCAAATCTAGAAATAGTTGAGACAACAAATTAAGAATCATTACCCTCAGAGCTCTTTTCTTGAGCTTATTCATCACAGAAAACTGTTTGAGCCTTGCTCTCACAGTCTCACCAAGCGGGACATTCGGAGCCTTCTTTGCATTTTGTATCCAAGGATGCTCTGAATCAAAGAGTCAGGATATTTTGCATGTTAACAAATAAGCATGCACCTATATAGCAGACATTGGACTAATAGAAGAATAAACTACCGAGCACTTGCTGAGCTGTAAGCCTTAGCTTAGGATCAGGATTAAGCATTTTCATCACAAGATCCTTCGCATTATCAGAAACTCTAGGCCAAGGGTCCCTCTTGAAATCAATGACGGAGCGAATAATTGCCTGCGCTACTCCTTGCTCAGTTTCTGTGTAACCAAGAAAATAAATTTTGGGACGGAGAATTTTAAAATAAGGAACAAAAACTGCATGCTGATAACTTTCATCCCCGTGAGAATCACAACAAAAGATGGGTGAGAATTCACAACAGTTCCATGGGGTAGCTAGCTGTCTTCTATACTCTTTTCTTCCAACTTAAGCTAAACTACATAAAACCCTATGCTCAATGAACAAAACAAATCAGGTTATTTAGACAATCAAATTAGGAAAACAACCTGCCCAGAAAGGAGGGACACCACAAAGTAAAATATAAAGAATGACTCCAGCACTCCAAACATCAACTTCAGGACCATAATTGCGCTTTAAAACCTCTGGAGCCATGTAATAAGGACTTCCAACTATCTCATTAAATCTCTCGCCTGTAGAGAAGAAAAGAATCTTCAGACATAATAGCATATGTAAGAATAAATTGTGGCTGATGATTAATCTCAAGAAACAATAAGAAAAGGCCATAAAAGGCTGAGGGAGGCAATGGCTCAGATACTATGCAATACCAGGTTTAAAGAAGACTGACAAGCCAAAATCAATCGCCTTCAATGCAGAGGTTTCCTTCTTATTTGCAAATAGGAAGTTCTCCGGTTTGAGATCTCGATGCATGACTCCATGCCTATGGCACATCTAGAAAGAAAAGTGTGCAAAAGAAATTTCAATTATTTCAAAAGACAAAAAAAGCCCTTAACATGGTTAACAATGCAAAGCTTATCATAATCATTTGTAATTAAACCAACTATTATGATATGATGCTTTCTAAAAATTTGTATGATCCAAAGTATGATGCGGAAATAGAAAAGTCTTGATTGTAAATGATCCTGCATTCATATACATTTGAAGGTTGCAGGGATAAAATGATTAATTTATAGAAAATGGAAAAGGGGAAAAAAGATTGAAATGCATATAAAAAATGGAAAAGACACTGGCTGCTTAGGAAAACTTTTGCAGTGAAGTAAGAATGAGATCAACTGGCCATGATCAGCATAAGGGATCATATCTGAAAATGGGCATTTTAAGCCTAACAAGACAGGGGTAAACTTTAACAACAGCAGACACCAAACATCCAACCAAGGGGATCTAACATCATCATCATTTAATTTCATAAGACTAACAAGAAAATCCTCAGTCTTCATCAGGCTTAAGGCTGGTAGCATCATCTCATGCTGAAAATCTATGACACTACAATAAACTATCCTTGTTAGAAAATAATAAAAATAAGGGGTGTGAGTTGAAACTATATGAGATATTAAATGAAAACTGAATGCAATATTTTATCCATCAAGATTTCATAGGAACACCATTTCAACAACAATAAATAATCAGATCACAAACCTGAACAACTTCCACAATAGTACGCATAACTGCTGCAGCTGCTCTTTCTGTGTAATGCCCCCTCGCCACAATCCTATCAAACAACTCTCCTCCCTCACACAATTCCATCACAATGTGCACAGCAGAATCATCCTCATAACTAGCCTTTAAGGACACAATATTTGGATGAGCAGGCAAATGCTTCATTATCTCCACCTCCCTCCTCACGTCCTCAATATCCACAGCAGTCCTTAGCTTCTTCTTCGATATAGACTTGCAGGCAAACTTCTCACCAGTGTTTATATCAGTACACAAATACGTAACACCAAACTCACCACGGCCAAGTTCACGACCTAGATCATAACGCGCCAAAATATCCCTGCCAGTGGGTTCTTTCAGGACCCAAAGCTTATCCGCATTTCCGGATCCATTGGTTACAGCATAATCATCACCATAGAACGGATTTTTCTTCTCCTTCTTTTTCCCTTTGACTTTCTTCTCAGAGGAAGAAGCCCCTGTAGGGGTTACACAGCAATTACCCATGAATCAAGACCTCTCTACACAACTTTCAATTTCTCCGAAAAACGAAGATCTGCAAAGATTTCA
This sequence comes from Salix caprea, assembly GCA_964035475.1. Lineage (NCBI taxonomy): Eukaryota > Viridiplantae > Streptophyta > Magnoliopsida > Malpighiales > Salicaceae > Salix > Salix caprea. The sequence goes on along the minus strand of OZ037743.1, from coordinate 16,221,442 downwards.
AGAATATCCAATTAAGCAAAAGAAACAACAATTATCATTTTCACCTCCCTCCACAACAACTACAAGCAACAATATCACAGTTTTGACTTGTAAAAAGTAGATGTTTTTTTAAAGGAAATAAACAACTCCTTGAAAGGTTGAGCCTTTTATAGAAAGCTTTGATCTTGAAAGAAACCCAGAAACAAAATTATGGGCAAGTTTATGTTCAAACACAAAGAAAAACAGATATATGCAGCAAGTATTCATGAAAGACTAACTATTACGGCAAACACCAAAATTGGCAAGAAGATAAAGCAAAAATATCTGCATGACATAACATTAATACTAAAAGAATTCAACAAACTACAAAAATCAGGCAAATTTATAGCTAAAAATAGTGATATTATTGATTACAAAAGTAGGAAAAAAGAATCCACCTTGAAATGCTGTTGATTTGAAGACTTGAAAGGAGAATCTGAAGAGTACCCAGATGAGCTTGAATAGCTAATTAGTTATAAATTGATGTAATAAAATGAAAAAATGCGAACAGGAAGAATACTAAAGGGTCTTACAACGTATAAGAGATAAGGAGAGGGAGGGAGAGTCGAAGAAGCTCTTTTATTCCTCTCTTTTACAGAGAGACTCTAACCTTTTCTCTCTCCCCTCCTGCCTTTTCTTGCTTTTCTATTAACAAAATATGCCTGCAAATTATACGCCCGGAAAACAAAACACCAACTTAAACTAAAGGCTCTGCCTTTTTTTTCTATTTCGGGTTAGGATTAAAGTATTTTGCATAAGTTTTTAGAACAATGCATTTCCAGTTAAATAAAACACTTTTGATTTTTGACCAGCTAAAAGCCTAAAACAGGCCACTTGTGCTTTTCGAAATCAAGAAAAAAAGCATCCCTCTGGATATATTAGGTTTCTATTTTTAGGTGTTGTATAAAAAAGAGAAAAAAATCAATATAATTTTTGGTTTTCAAAAGGCAGCGAAGCAAAAGTCACGAGATAATAATAAAAAAAGTAGGTGAAAAAGGAAAAGGAAACATACCAACTTGATTTCAAAGTGGTGTTTGATATGAAAGAAATGTTTTTTTTTAGAATTATATTAAATATATTTTTTATTTTTTAAAACATATTTTTGTTGACATTATCGCATTAAAATAATTAAAAAACACAGAGTGACGGCATCAAAACAAAGTAGTCTACTTCAAGAGGAGGTGGTTGGTGAGGTGAGTGAAAAATCTAAGCACATTTATGAATGGTTTTGACCATAGGTTAATATCGATCCAAAGCAAAACATTTCTTGCACATTACATAATGGGGTCTACCCTAATCATTTGATTGGTGGTCAATATCCCCTGTGATCTTGTTTTGGATTTTTATTCTTTTCATGATTATTTATGTTTGCTTTTTTAAAGTATTTTTTAAATAAAAAATTATTTAAATTATTTGTTTTTATGTTCTTATATTATTTTGATATATGTATCCGTATTAATAATAATTTTTTTAAAATAAAAATATATATATTATTTTTAAAGTATTGAAAAACGAAAACCTTTTGAAGTTACCTTGTTTTATATTATAATTTGGAGCATTACTTTATTTTTCTTTTTAGTTCCTTTTTGTCGTCTAGTCTATTTTTATTTATTTTTTAATTCTTTTAGCTGTGCATGACTTGTCAATTTCGTATCTTGTGATATTGAGCAGCAGAAAAAACCCTCAATCTCAAATTCATGGATGGAGGAGGCGAATATTCGATCGGATTCAGATCAAGATCCATTAAAAATAATGAAACGTTATTACTGAAAGTCTTTCTCCGAGCCTGAGGTCATGGTCCCCAGATTACACGTACTCATTTATTCTCATATTGACATCCCATTATCAGAGAGAAAATAAAACTAAGGTTAGAGAGAATCAAATGACTCTCTAAGATAAACATGTTAATCTAGAAGGTCATTCGTACGACTCTAGATAGCGACTTCCAGATATAGATTCAGGTATGCTTCTGGTTTATAGTTTATGCAGTTTATGCATTCTTGATCATTCGATATGAACATCATTTCTTTATGCTATGAAATGCTAGATTTAACATATATAAGATTTTCTATTCTATATTAAAAAAATAAAATATTTATATAAGATTTTTTTGTCGATGAGCTGAGTGTTTCCAGCTGAGTTACAAGCCAATTAACTCGTACAAAATTATGGTAACGATCTGCAATCAGCAGAGTTGGATCAATGCCTTGGCACATGGAAGCCTCTATCAGAATTTTGCATCCTGTTTTTGTGCCAACGTATAGTGCAAGTTATCATCATCACGTTTTTAATGTTGTCAAAATTGTTTTTTTGGACACGACACGACAACACAATAAAATTTTGATTATAAAATGGAATCGTAAAATTATAAGTAATTTTTTAAACTAATTATGAATTGATAATTTCAACAAATAAATTAAATTACATTAAATCTAATAAGGAGGGTCGGCAGTATTATAATCAATTAATAAAATATGCTAACATTTCTTTATGTAGTCCAAACCTCCAATTTTCATAAATTTCTAGTAGATTTCAGTTATGATTTCAAACACACCATTCTCTCTCGCATGGATGAATTAAAGAACTTATAATATAAGTTTGGGAATATTGGGATGTCTGGTTTTTCTCCCAACTAGAATCACAACAATTTTTCACATGTAACTCCGAAAGTGTCCATAACAATACACCAAGGTCTATTTTAACAAGATTTGTCTAGTAACTTTGATTCTCTGATGAAATAATATGTTTCTGAACACTGTTTGACTAGAAAAATTACCACAATATATTTTCATGTGTTTAACATTGCCCTATTGAACTTCAACTAGATCTCATATATATTTTGAAAGATATGGTCAATCTCACAAAACTTGTCAAATTCAATTTTGATGTGGTTCATATAAAAAATCTAGTAAACTTGTAAAATTAGACCATTTTTACTGATTTTAACAATTTTATCGATTTTGTAAGAGTCAAATCCAATTTTACTGTTTTCAAGTTTTTTTTCTAATTTTACATGTAAATATATATTAACTCGTAAAATCATTCAATTATACGAGTTAACTCACAATTTTGATAAGAATGCTGGTCTTCTCAACGAGTGTGTTATTAAATTAGTCAACGTATTATGTTAATCTCGGAGAAAATATGGTAAAATATTTATAAATGAAAAATAAAAAATCATTTGGTTTTCTTATTACATTTTCGTCAATAAAAAAAAAAACGGCCATGGTAATCACAGGTTCATAACCTTACGTTATTAGAGTTGTAAAGTGCCAATTGGTTGCTTCACCTATTCGTGGCAAGAAATTACTTAAGAAATCGAACCTGGGCCTAATTGATACAAACCAGAATCACAACCCACAAAAGCTCCGAAGCTCAGCAGTTCTCGCCTGCTGCAGACTACACAACAGGGATGGTCACTTGACTTGGAACTGCTGTTCGGAGAAGCATATTGATGAAGATTAAAACCTGAGATTTTATTTTTTTTTTAAATAAATTAAAATAATGCATATTTGTATTTTTAAAATTTATTCTTAACATCATATATCAAAATCATCTAAGAATAATTCGAAGCAAATAAAAAAATTAATATGCTATTTAAAATAGAAAAATAAAATAAAAATATGAAGAGTGGTTTTATTCTTTTTTTTTCTTTTTGAAAACTGAATTGAATCGGATCCGCTCCCAGCAAGGAGTTGATTAAGGTGATCCGGATGGTATCAGGAAACACAAAACTCCCACAAGTGTGAAGTCATTTATAAGTACAAATCTGTTCACTGACTTTGCTGATCATCTATTTGTTTTTGCTTTGCTTCTCCTTCCCCGCCACCACTCTTGTTCTTGTTCTTGCCTGTGATCTCCTCCTTCTTCCTCTGAGAATAATGGCGATCACCAAGGAGGAGCTGGAGTTTCTTGAAACAAGAAAGTTGCTTAAAGAACAAATCCGGAAACGAAACTGTTCTCATCCTCTCTCTGAACTTTCGAATTCCCATCATCATCATAAAACCAAGACTTACGGCTCATTCTTTGGCCCTTCTCAACCCTGCATCGCTCCAAGAGTCATTCAAGAAAGCAAGAACAAGCTATTCTCCTTACAAACCCAGATTCCACAACACAGAGCAGTAAGTGCGGATATCCTTTTCTCTGCAATGGATAATCGGACCAAAGTCCAAAGGCTTCGGCAGACAAGAGACTACTCTTTCCTCTTCTCCGACGATAATAATCGGACGCTACCAGTTTCTAGTGCCACCCCTGCACAGCCACCTCTGGCGTGTAATCCATTGAAGCCTCTCACAAACAAGCGGGTAATGGAGAAAATCCCATTGCAAAGAAAGCCTATCGTAAAAGCAGTTCATACAGCAAAGCAGCTCGCGGGTAGCAACGATAGCAAAGGATCACAAAGACCCAATATCTCATCGCCCGTCTCTACTTCGCTAGATCAATATCGTCCCAAGAAAAGAAGGCTTACAGATGACGAGGATGATTGTGAAGGTGAAAAGGCTCTTCTCATGATCAGAAAAATGTTTAACACCAAAAGGTTTGCTGGCCGAGACGATGGAGATAGAAAAATGGAGGCAAGCTTTGGAGACATAATGAAGGAAGAGAAAAGAAGTGAAAGGCTCGGCCGGAAAGAAGATCAGGAGCAACTCCGGCTACTGGAAGAAAATGCAGGGCGTCAACGGATGAGGACTTCTGCAAAGAAGCATAATCAAGGAACAAGATTTGTGATTTAGTCCCAATTCCCAAGGTTGTATGATTTTTCATGTACTAGCACCCCTAATTTCTATAACACATCCTTGGTTATTGGAATCGATCCATCAGTTCGAACCCATAACCTCGTCTTGCTTGATGTAACCAATAAACGTCTCCTCTTGTTTAAATACTTCTGCCAATGCTTTAGCCCTCTGCCATTACCTGGTATTATTAGTCTATGCACCAACAACATTCTATAATCCTGCAAAATTCCATATACTCATTAATAAAGTTATTTAAATAGTGGTTAATCAGCAGGTCAATATTTCTTCTTATAGATTAAGAAATGTATAATTGGTGGTAGAAAATAATATATATAAAATAATTCTTTTTACTAGGATTTAGAGACTCTCTAATAATACAGCTAATAAGAGCTTTAAATTCTAAGAAAATTTTTGTTTTTACTTTGTTTTGATAAATGACTTGGGAATTAAAGTATGAATGTCTAAAGAAAATAAATTGTGAATGCCTTACTTAAGTGGTTTATGAGTATTTAATTTTGTTGTTTTGATGGAATAGAGGGGTTGAATAATTATTTTCTCATGATAATATTAATAAGGAATAAAAATTTTAATATATAGAATTACAATTATTTAAATTTTTTAAGAATAAATAATTAAAGTTTTGTGTCCCTAACATGGATTTATAAGAAACTTCAAACCAATTAGACTTGGCACATAGTCAAATGCTAACTCGTCACACTCATGCTAACTCGAGCTCAACAAGTGAACCAACCGAAAAGTTGGAGAGAAGTAGAGTGCCCTCTTCGATATTATCCTATTGGCCCATACATTTTCTTAACATGACAAGCAGAAAAAAACGCACTTCAGATTACATTTTCTGAAAAGTTGAAACATTTCAAGCCAAAACATGACTTATAGAATATACGATAGATTCATATCCGAAAGAGGTTGATAATTAAGTTCTTTCAGAATTGAATGTTTGTTCCTCTGTTTTTGCTTCTTAATTATTGCCACCAGAGCTTTGTATAAGAACTTCAGACACTAATGGCAGCAGCTGCAAAATAGCTTCTTTGGGGGGATTTCTTTCCATTGTAGTAGCAGTGATTTCTGGAATTGGTTCAGGCTCTCGCTTAGGTAGTGGCCCGTCCACGGATGGCTGTAGCACTGTAAGGAAGAATATGTTGTAGAAAATCGTGAAAAGAAAGAGAGCTGCGGCTGTGTATACCAGGAAAGACCCTGAAACTTCTGGCACTTCTTCTGTTACTTCATCCCTTGTAAGTTTCACGTCAGAAGCTGAGATCAGGTTGAAGAAAACATGTTTCAGCGTTGACGGTATCATCAAAACATTAGGCATTGCATTCTGATCATATTCATAATTTCTCATCCCTAAAGCTCGAAAGTGGTAGCTTGAATGTTAATACTAATCAATTTGGAGAAGGGATCTGACAGTTTTTATTAATTTGATCAGTGATTACAGATAATGCAAAAATATACTGCCCTGGAATTCATTGTTTGCAAGTTAGACTAGCCTGTAGCTGGTTTTCCTCGAAAACGCATATGAATGTTAGTATTTGCTTATTTGCTGGAATCTAACCATCTCTAATTATCAGCTCGCGAGGACAAGTTTCCAGAGAATTGACAAATTCAACACCAAAAAAATAATATATATATCCAGATTTATCAAGAAATGTCTGTGCAACCTGATGAAATACTATGATTTTCAAAAAAAGAAGAAAAAATGCTTGATATTATGATATTTTGGACTAAATAACACAGGCAGCCAAAAATCCATTAGGGAAGTTCAAATTCTTCTTTGAACAAATTGATTGAAATTCAAACTTAAACTGATTGCAGCTTATCAAATTGAGTATTAACACCTGAGACACCACACTCATCAAGTTATCAAATCTCAGGCAATATTTTTTTTTTTTTTTTAAATTAATCCCCACAAAACATACTGTAAAATGACTAGAAAATGAGGAGTTCTTGATGAAAGCAGCATTATTAAAGAAAAGGAATTCCTGGGATATCAAAGCATGAAGGAATTCCTGGAATATCAGAGCATAAACTGTCATTCCAGAGATAGAAAGAGAGAGGCACCTCTTATCTTTGGAGAGCTGATTTGTTTGTCGGAGAAGGCCTGGAGCTGCTGGTCAAGTTTTTGAAGGGCTTCTTTGGCCTTATCCGAGTCTATCTCATATTTTTGCGAGTCTTTCTCCACCGCGTGGACAATAAAAGAAGATTGGTCTTTGCTTGTTCTCTTGAAAGCATGGCCATATACAGGTGCGAGCCACAGAGAAACTACTGGTGTAGGGTTCCTGTCAGTGAGCCAAGAGAGTCGAGGAAGTGATGATGGCTGCCTGGTATTGTTGTAGAGGGAGAGGCGACAAAAAGAAAGCATCTGAATGTACAAGAAAATGAAACCAGAGCCACTTCATGAACAGCTAACGATGAGGAGGTAGCTAGATTGCGAGCATGGTGTCTGGCAATTGATGGTGGGGTAATCTTAGTCCAGCTGTTCAGGATAGGATTGTGAGGATACAGTTTGGTTTTTCCATTTTTCTGCTAGATGATAAGTGAGGATCTGATTTCTTGGGGACATAAATCATCCTCAAGGCTTGCCATCTGGGCTTTCATCATCCGATAAATCAAGGGTCCTACCAAGTATAGGATCACAGTTGACATGGGAATGTTTGGAAGTTTGATAATTTACTTCAAAATATGTTAAAATAACATATATTCTTAATTTTTAATATTTATTTTTGATATTAATAAATACAAAAATATTAAAACACTGTCACACCACATTTCCAAGCATTTTATTATCATTGCCGAAACTTGAACAAAAATCTCAGCAATATCACAGATTTTTTCTTCTGATAGGACATGCGCTCAGACTTTTTTACATGATAATAAAAGAAACATCAACTCACAAACCACTGAATCTACAACTTCGTTGATTGGTAGAAAGGAAGGACTCTTTTCGTGGCTCCAAACCTGGTTATGCTGACGTGGCGTGTTTCAATTGGGCTAGGTTGGGAAAGAGAGGCAGAAACATGTCGAAAGCCATGTAAATAAAAAGAGTAAAAAATAAAGACACGAGACGGAGCCTATAATAAATAAAACAGAGAAAGAAAACACAAACGTAAAGTCATTCAAAGATGAAGAAATCAGGAGGGGCAGCAGACAAGAAAAGGGTTCGGAGATCATTACCAACTGGCACCAGAGATCTAAACTCTGATACCCCTCCTAGGGTACGTCTTCTCTTTCTCTCTGATTTAGGGTTCCTTTTTTCTTTTCTTTTAAATGAAGTTATTATCTTTATGTTACAATTCATGTAATTGAAACTAGCGTTGCAATTGTAGAGTTTTCCTGTGCTTGTTTAAGGACATGTGCGAAAATTTTGACTTTTTTTCCTTCAATATTCATGTGTGTTTAGGGAATATGAATAAGGGGTTTTCTTGTAAAATGGGACCTGAAAGATGCAAACTTTGGTAAGGGCCTGCTACTTTTGTCTGCGTTTTTCCATTCCCTGGAAACCCATGTCAAGAAACGGATTTAATGTCTTTAGAGTTTCTTTTTTTGGTTGTCAAAACAAAAGGGGAAGTTAAAGTTTTAGTCCTGTGAGAAAACAGCCCATTGTACAATTTTTCAGTAATTTCATTTTGTTTGGAAAAATAAACAGGGAAGTTAAATTGTTCTTCCTGTGAGAAAATAACCCATTGTACATATTTTCAGTCACATTGTAGTACCTGATTGAGGAAATCATATTGTTGTCGTCGGTATACATTAGTGATCATTGTTTGAATTTATAAAAAAAATGAAATGTTTTTATCTTTCTCCATCATTGTACCACATTTCTAGGCATTTCCATGTGATGTACTCGTATGATCCTGAGCCATGAGCGTTTAGTGGCAGTCAAGTTCTTGCAAATTTTTTATGTTAAAACCTTAGCTAGCTTGTGTAAACTTCCATGAACTGTTTTAACAAGGAATTTTCTTTTTATGCATATCAACCTTTAAAATCTGTGAAAAGGTTACAGGTGTTGTTCACTTGTACATCTTAAGTCCATGTAACTAATAATGGTGCTTTATACATTTTAATTTGTTGCTAGTCACTCGTCCATATTTGGTGAATGGTTGGTTTGGCTAACTTTAGGGCAGTCATTTTTATGCATAATAATGGTTATCAACTTGATTCCTTTTCTAATGTTTTCTGACTTGTATGAATGTTTCTCTCTTCAGAAACAAGCTGCAGAAAAAGATGTGTTTCAGCTGTTTGCTGAGAAGGTGAGAGATCACAAGGGTTTGGTTTCTCGTTGGGCTGTCTTACAAGAGACACGTGTTGAGTATTTTAGAGGAAAGGATTTTGTAAGCTTTCTGAAAAATCATCCAGAGATTAAAGATATATTAGAGTCAAGTAAGAATTTTGAGGTTGAAGAAATTGTCGATACTTTATTAAGTAAGAACCTCTTAGTGCGTTGTGATCGTGTGGTGAAAACTGTTCGTCCTGGGAAGAAAAAACTGTCTACCTGGCCAGCACATCTAGAGATCTTTCCTGTAAGTTGTTTCCTTTTGCGCTTGGATGTTTAATGTGAAAAGTAATCTTATAATTGATTGTCAAACCTACTTGAATTTCTGACTTCACCATGCGAATTGTTAATTATCATGTATTTAATGTATCCTTGTTTGTTATGAAAAGTTAATTTTAACAACTATTTTCTATATGATTGGGGTAATTGACTTCTTAGAGACCAGGACTTGTATGAATTCTCATGATCATCTATTACTCTCTTTTGCATCTAGTAAGTCTGCTGTGTCAATGGTATGTTGCCCCTTGCATTCTTCTAAGAATGGATGTGCTTTGCGCTTGTATCATGTTGCCCCAACATATTCTGCATGTCTGTATCATTTTGATCAGACTGTTGTTTACTTTCTGTGGTCATACCAGGCCTTCATATCCTTTTCAATAGCAGCACAAATTTGAGTTGTAGGCATGAATGGGGAAACTCGCTAGATTGTGCTTTACTAAAATGTTGAGTCTGTGGAAAGCTAAAAGAAGTTGGAATGGGAATTATAGTTAGAAGAATAGGGGAATTAGAGAACCAGTCACCCTTGCATCTCTATCCATGTCAGCTGCATGTTCTTTTCTTTCTTTCTTTTTATAGTCAGAAATTAAGATCCTTGTTTTATATTGCCTCTGAAGCTCAATTTATTAACATTGTTTTGTCCTTTGCAGGATCAACTATTTTCAAAAAGTGATGCCTTTTTTGCATGGACGTTTGTAAAACGGAGGCCGTTATGGCAGACACTCCTCTCACTTTCTTGGCCTGTACTGACTCTTGCAATTTGCCTGTTTCCTGTATACCCACACGGGTGCAAACTATTAATCCTCTACACTTGTGCTGGACTTCTTTTGCTTATTCTCTCACTTCTTTCATGTAAGTACTCCCGGGCTCATTTTTTATTGCTTCATTTTTTTACGGCATTACCAAACCCTAGTTTAGAGTTGCCTGGTTATGTTTGCTAAATCAGTATCATCACACATGGAACAACATTTGACCAAATTTTTTTGAAGTTTGTTGATTGAAAATCTAGATTTATCTTGAGCTTCTTATAATTTTCATATCTGAAAGCCAGTTAAAATTGAATTGTTTAAGAACCAGTGTTCATTCTGATTGCCCTGACATATAACTGCATTCTCAATTTAGATTAATATACATAACCAGGCTACAGGAGATGAGTGGAGATAACATTCTCCCTTCGACTTGGTTTTTTCATGAATAATGAGCTCAATATTTAATGATCCTTGCAATGATCCATGATGATTACACTAGAGTGAGACTTGTGCAATGGCAGTGGAAGCTTGAGGATGGAATTTAGTGGTGTTGTTCGCTTTTAGGAACCAGTTCCCCAATTCAGTAGCAAAATGGATTGTTGTTGGTGTTTTTATGAATGACATTTATTGACATAAAGCTCCGTATCTTTGATATGACCAAATTGTTTTTTGAGGTAATTATTAGTGGCATCATTGACCTTTTGAGATCGGAATGTAAGGTTTGGATGCTCTTGTTTTTTATAAACTTCTAGAAGGTGAACTTTTGTTTTCTAGTGGAATTTGGGGCTTCTGTGTTTCTTGGGACATCAGGAATGGTTTTCCATTCTTTATATTACTCTTGTGATTCTTCATCATGGTTTTTATTTTACTGTTATTCTCATTTTATTTGACAGTGATAACTAGTGCTGAACTATTGCTTCAACTACCTTTAGGGTTTATTGAGGTTTTATGTTCATTTTGCAGTGAGAGCAACAGTATTCGGTGCCCTATACATCGTTCTTGGAAAGCGTGTTTGGCTATTCCCTAACATCCTTGCTGAAGAAGCTACCTTGGGAGAATTATTCCGTATCTGGCCAAACAAGGATGAGGAGGAGAGGCCCAAGTGGACAACGAGGCTTTTCTATGCATTAGTAGCCGTGCTCGTTATATTACTACTGAGGCACCATGCCCCAGATGAAGCTGCCAGAGCAAGGTGAGTACACCTGTTGCTGCTAAATTTAGTAGACTGAAAAAAACTCTCCCCCATCTTGCCCTAATTATGGTTACTCAAGGAACAAAGATGGTTGTGGAAAACTTGAATTACAGCTAAATATTTTTACTGGCTTTTACATGTTTGTTTTACTTGTTACCAAGCTAAGACTGCAGAATCAAGTGATCCATGTATTCTTTTTTCTTAGAACTATCAAGTTGCCATCTTGCTTTGTGGGTGTAATGTATGCTACTCTCTTGGGGGTATAATATAATTTCACCTGGTGCCTTAATTAGGAACTTTTTGATGGCATTGCCATAAAAAATCACAACGATGAACCCTATTAAATATCTGTTTCCATGCTTAAGTCTGAAGTGAAATCTATGTCCTGCAGGTATCAGAAGCGGATGTCCAACATAATTGATGAAGTTATTGAGTGGTCTCCAAGTTTGGCGCTGTCTGGAATGATGGAGAAGCAGCCACCTGTGGTGAATGCCACAGAACCCAATGATTTCACAGATTCCGGTCAAACAGAGTCGGAGAAGGTGCCTCCAGCAGGTGATGAAGGTGGAGAAACCGTCTCGGAACAACACGAGGATGAAGAAATTGAAAACATAGAGGACGCCGGTGATCAACATCAGCATCAAGATCCTATATGACAGTAGCTCTGGCCATACCAAACAGAAGATCATATCAGATATACTACCTTCTATGGATTCCATCTTAAATTTTGAGTGTAAAACTGTGTAATCAAACAGTGAAATAAAGCAGTTATTATTTGTGCCCTCATTAATAGTGAGAATAGATTATAATGACAAGTTTAGGGAATTTCTGTCATGAAGAGCCATTTAACATTATCATATTGGCTATACTTATGCTTTCTTCAGGAGTACCTGCCCATGTTTTAGACGGATAAAATGGATTCACGTTGCTTCAAGTTTTGAAAATTGGTTATATTTGCCCTTCTAGATCAATTTTGAGAAAATGACTAGGTTTTAATTTTGTGAGACTGTGTTGTTTGAGGAAAAAAATCAATAAAAATCAAAACTCAAAAAAACACAATTTATAAAATATTTGTTAGAAAAATATAATTTTCAATTAGAAATAAAACCCTCTGATTCTATTGGCATGCACATGTTAATCAATGGGAACAATAAACAGGTCTTTCATGTAAGTTCCATGCACTTCCATTCCATATATAATTATGATACGAAGGGGATGACGTGTTTTGGTATTGTGCGTTCGTTATAAAAGCAGGCCTCTAATCTGGTCCAAACAGAACTTCCGAACTCTGGACCAGAAAAATAAGGCCCTACTTATTTGTTAGGCCTGCAAAACGTAGGCCCAATTTCAGTCTGAAACGGGCCCATCCTCACTTTTTAAGAGCAGAAAATTATGGCCCAGCCTTATTCTACCTTTTACCAATTTTATATTTTTCTCCTTCCGGGAATCGTTGAAAGATATAACAGTGCACAAGTCAATGAAAAAAGAAGAAGAAGCAATCATGTAAAGAACCCTAATTAAGAAGAACAGAAGAGAGAGATCTAAGAGATGCAGTGGAGCGATTCTTTAAAATAAAGTGGTATCTGGCTCAGTGTAAAGATTCATGGATGGGCAATGCTTTTGTTGCTAATTTGAATGGGGGTTAAGGTACAATATTCGGATTGTCGATCATCGCTTTGATCTGTTTATTTTATAGCAAAAGCAAAATCAAATCGATCAGAATATTTCTGCAAATGAACTTTAGGGTTTGTGATTCTGCATCTACGCATACATGCAGGTATGGGATTGAAGATCCTGGTTAATGCCCTTGATCTTTAACGATTCTCGTTGACTGTGCGGCCATTGGAGGTCAAGGATTCACACCAGAAGAAGTCTGGGTTGTTTTACTGTGCATACAATAAGATATAGGCGTGCACGGAGGCCAGAAGTGGTGGTGGGTTGAAGAGTTCATCGGAGCAAATATATATTTTTTAGTTTTTTTAACACTCCAAAACTAATCTTTTATTATTTTCACTTGCTCTATAATTTTGATATTATTTTTAAATTTTATTACTCTATAGCTCGACCCACGCACCGGCCAATGAACACGAAGAACTATTAATATTTGACGAGTCTTTTAATACATTGGATTCTTCCTAGAGAACCGATGGATAATGTCAATGAATGTTTATTGGTACCCATTTTCTAATTTTTTAAATTCATACATTAAAATTATTTGATTTAAAAAAAAAAATATATATTTCCCTTGCATACATTAAAATTATTTGATTTAAAAAATATATATATTTCCCTTGCATACATTAAAATTATTTGATTTTGAAAAGAAATATATTTCCCGTGCATACATTAAATGTTAGAGAATAATATATATTATATCTTGGGGTTTCATATAAAAACATAAATTTTTAGGTGAGATGGGTCCTTGACATGGTATCAGAGCGTTGTTGACCAAGCGATCACGAGTTCGACTCTTGTCACTCCCATTTTATTTGATAAAAATTAAGCATAGAATATCATAGATATATACAAGTTTCAAGCTCAAAGAACTTTCACTTGAGGGGATGTGTTAAAGAATAATATAATAGTATATCTTTGAACTTCACCTAAAAGATTAAGTCTTTAGATGAGATGATTTTTTATATCAAATTGATATAAAAATGTCATTTAAACCATTCGGAAAAAAAGAGGGAATAATTTTCTACAATTAAATAAAAAAAATGCAAGGATAGTCTCTTCAATGATATATTCTCTTATACCATTGGATTTTTAAATAAAAATTATGGCTGGACATATAACTATAATTTGTATATCTAGAAAAGTAAATGTATAATTTTTTATTATTATTATAAAACCAGGTCTTAAATTAAACAATTTATTATTTTGATATATTCAAAGAAATACTTTACAAAACTATAATACGTCCACCAAACTCAGAAGTGGCACCAACTCTCTCTCTCTTTTTTGACTCTGCAACATGCTAGGTATTCACTTTTTAAATTTAAAACTATAATAGAATCGACTTAGATAATGCGAGTGGCTAGTTGCTAGCTAGTTTGACCTAAAAGATAAAGAAGATGATATATCATCCTTTTCTGTTATCTGTGAAAGAGGGAATCATTAGGGGAAACCTCGGATTCTAGAGAACAATGGAAGCAGATTAAACCTTGGCACTAATCAAAAGTAAAAGCAGCAATAATCCTGTGGTCGTGGAGATTCACAGCCGTCGATCACTGGACCTACTCGATCGAGGAGAGACATGCACGTCGTCTATCCGTTTTGCAATTTTCTTTCTGGGTTTAAAGGGCAAGCTCAACCAAATCTATTTCCATACTCTACTTTTACCGACTCTCCCACTACTCACGTATGCGTCTCTTTCTTCTCCCTTTTTTATATGCCACCATGTTCTTAATTCGAGTACCTCTGTCACTGTCTTCTTGCCCACGCCTCTACGGTGTTCAAGGGTGGCTTGTTTTGCCTGTAAAATATCTCTGATCATGCAAGACATTTTCTAATATTTCACTTTTAAAACACTTTTTTTTGTTAATGCTGTTGATGTTGATGTTGATGTTGATGTTGAAACTGAAAGATGTGATGGTAACGTGTTCGTGGTGGTACGTACGTAGATGTTAGAGAAGTGAGCGGTGATGATGATGATATTAATAAATATTTCAAGATAAAAATCTAGGGCATTGAGTTATTGATTAGTAAGAGCCATGATGGTGGCCCTCCTCTAAGTAAATACGTAATTTCCCCCCAATAATTGTGCTCGTCAAATGATTGAGGGCTGGTCAATCATGGAGACATTTAAAGGGAAAAATGGAGCACTTTCAAAGGAGCTAGAGCATGGGCAAAAGAAATTAACAGTTGATAAGACATTTTTTGGATCCTTGCCTGCTCGGTAGTTCATCACCATTTATAATAAAATAAATTCACACTTTTTTTCTTTTTGTCTAAAAAATTGTCTATTCGTGTCAGTGAGCACATTACCCGTGTATAAATATTACGAGTAGTCCTGGTAAGCAAGCTTTGCTTCCATTTGAAAAGTGAGGGACGGCAATTAAATTGTTAAAAATGCTGAAGATCTTGCATACACTGTTAATTGTGTACACTACTTGTTTGATAGAATGCCTTTAGGCTTATATAGCCATTACATTTGATGTCAAGAATAACAAGTCAGCTCTTTATATATTGAAGATTATGAAAAACAGAAAAAACAGAAATAACAACTAAGTCAGTGTTGATCGAACCGACTCCTAACAGACTTGGATTTCTATCTTCTGAATTATAGGAGTTTGTTATTAACAAACTATAATAAACTGTAACATATCCTCTCCTAAACTGCACTTGTTGAAGCAAATCAGTTTATGTTCTTTATGTTTTGTAATCCAACAAATTTCTCATTTTAAGAAATGATTCTAACTTCAAAGGTTTTGTCATGATATCTGCCACCTATCCACTTGTTCCATGATGAATTAATTCAATAGTACCTTCTTTTATCAAATCATGTAGGAAATGAAACTTCACATCTATGTGTTTAGTTCTTCCATGAAGAATTGGATTTTTTGATAATTTGATAGTGGAACTATTATCACAAAAAATCTTCACACACTTGCAAGAGGAGAACCCAATACTGTTAAGCATTCTTCTCATCCAAATACTATGACAAGCACATGCAACAATAACTACATACTCTGTTTCGGTGGAAAGAGTCACCACTGGCTGTGTTTTTGAGCTCCATGCAACTGCACCACCACTCAAGAAGAATACATAACCAGAGGTACTCCTTCTATCTTCTATATCACCAGCATAATTACTTTCGGTATAAACTTTAAGTTCATTTTCTGAATTATATGTACTCCTTTCATAAAGCACCCCTAAATTTGTGGTTCTCTTCACATACCTGAGAACTCTTTTTGCCTAGCACAATATGGTTTTTTACTGGATTGCAGCCTCCCATTCCAAACCTTTCTAGCACTTTTCCAACGTATTTCATTTGACATAAGTGTATTCCTTCACAATTCTGTTGAATCTTAACCCCCAAGAAATATTTCATTCTACCCAAATTACTCATGCCAAACTCTTGCTTCATTGACTATTTGAAGTTCTCACATAGTTCCATGTTATTTCCTGTGTAGATTAATTCATCCACATAGAGGTTGATAATTAGGCATTTACCTCCACCTTCATGCTTGATGAACAGTGTGTGTTCGTAACTGCATTGTTTAAAGCCTTCCTTTAAGAAAAATCCTTCAATTATACCATATCAGGCTATTGGAGCCTATTTCAAACTATAAAGAGCCTTTTTAGTCTCATCACTTTATGTTCTTCTCCTTTTCGAAAATAACCTTTTGGTTGCTTCACATAGATTGTCTATTCTAATTCCCCATGAAGAAATGCACTCTTGACGTCTAGCTGAAAGACAATCCATCCTTTTTGTGCTGGTAAAGCCAAGATCAGTCTTATGGTGTCCCCACGAGACACAGGTGCAAAGAATTCATTGTAGATTCTTCACCACTCCTCACGTCATCATCACTTTTCCACCAGTTCCAACCCTCATTCTCATCAAACACTACATCCCTACTAACAATCACCCTTTTAGTCTTAGGATCATAAATCCGATAGGCTTTAGATTCTTCACTAACCCTTATAAAAACACATTTATGGCTCTTTTCATCGAGCTTTTCCCTCCCTTTGTCAGGAATATGCACATATTCAATACAACCATAAACCCTAAAGTAATCAGTATTTGGTCTAGTCTCACTTCAATATTCTTCAGGAGTCATTTCTTTTACAACCATAGTTAGGCTCTTATTTAGCACATGCGATCCCCACCGAACATCAAAATAGTTTAGGCATTTCCTTCTTTGAAAGCAAGCATCTAACCATGTTTAATAAAGTTTGATTCTTACGTTCTGCCACTCCATTTTGTTGAGGAGTGTAGGCAACAGTAAGTTGCCTCTTAATGTTATGATCAACACAAAATATATTAAATTCTATGGATGTAAATTCATCTCCCCTACCAATCCTCGGACATTATATATTACATTCTGATTCTTTTTCTACAAGGCTTTGAATACTTTGAACATGAAGAAAGCTTCATATTTTTCAGCTAAAAAATAAATCCAGGTCTTTCTGCTGAAATCATCTATAAAACATAATATGTACCTTTTGAAGTTGCTTGAGGTTGTAGTAATTGGACCATATAGATCTGCATGTATTAATTAAAGTTTTCTTGAAGCCCTCCACTGACTTTTTTGGGGATAATTGCTCGATGTTGCTTGTCACGTTGCACACTGTGCATACTTTGTTTATGACATTGAGTGGGGAAAGTCCTTTAACAGTTGTTTATTCCTTAAAGATTTGAGATTTTTGTTGTTCATATGACCATAACAATGATGCCATAGATCTGATAAGTCATCCTCACTTGCTTTCAGCCAATTTAAAACTTGAGTAATCATATTGGCTTGCAAAACAAACATCTTGTTTTCTGCCACAACTATTTGCATAATAATACCTCTCGTAGGATGATATATTTTGCATGTCTTATCCTTCATAACAATAACAAGTCCCTTTTCTTGCATCTGTCCAATGCTTAATAAGTTGTTCTTAAAATCAAGAATGATAAACACGTCACTTATCCTTTGAATTAATTCCTCAATTTCAAGCCTTACACTTTCCCTTTCGCATTGCTAACATTTTTTCCACCATTGCCCAGCTTGTTTGAGTGTCTAAACTACTAATCTAGCTCTATGAACCATTCTTCATTTCCTGTCATATGGTTGGAACAACCTGGGTCCAGAAAGCATGCATCTTCCTTGTTTGTCTTCTTGTCCCAAACATAGGCCATTAGGAGGAGCTCTTCTTCTTCTTCCAACTCAGCATAGTTTGCACCTTTTTCACAATTAGGACATTCATTTTGAAAATGTCCTAATCTGTGGCGTTTGTAGCATACCACAGTAGCTTTGTTGAAGCTTTGCTTTCCTCTACCACGTCCACCTCACCATGCTCCTCGAACCCTTCTTCTTCCTATTTTTTCTTCACGAGTAAACTTGAGGACTTGTTCTTATTCTCCTTGACACTTCATCCTCTGCTCATGCACAATAAGACTGCTCTGAAGCTCGTCTATAGTCATTGTAGTCATGTTATTTGACTCTTCAGTCGAACACAGCACATAGTTGAATTTAGAAATCATTGATTGAAAGATCTTTTCAGTGATCATTGTTCCATTTAGATTTTCTCGATGAGCCTTCATTCTGTTGGCTATAGATAAAACTGTAGCAAAGTAGGTATTCACAGACTCTCCTTCTTTCATACGCAAAACTTCAAAATCACAGTGCAACGACTGTAATTGTGTCATCTTAACCCTTGTTGAGCCTTGAAATTTTTGTTTCATCGAGTCCTATATTGTCTTTGCAGAGTTTCTATCAGGAATGGTTTTCGGCACCTCTCTTTCAATTGCTTGATATAAAAGATTCTTTGCCTTTAAATGTTTTAGTTTGCTTTCTTCATATGCCTTTCTTTGAACATTTGTGGTTGGATGACTATTTGTCACGACTAAGGAGAAAGTCTGTGCTTCTCCTGCAACCTCCATCGTGTTGCCATGATCCACAACATTCCAATACTCCTTGGAACGAAGCAAATTCTCCATAAGTTCAGCCCAATGATCATGGTGTTCCATAAATTTTGGCACATATCCAGTGCTGCTTCCTTCTATCATTTTGAAGAGACTCGCAGGTATCATTTTCACTCTTCTACTCCGAACCAAGCTTTATTGAAAGGCTCTGATACCAATTGTTAAAAATACTAAAGATCTTGCACACACGGTTAATTGTATACAGTACTTGTATTGATAGAATGCTCAAGAATAACAACCCAGTTCTTCATATACTGAAGATTATGAAAAACAGAAAAAACAAATATACCAAATTAAACCATGAAAAAAGAGACGTGCTTGCTGCATGGCTACCTTGTTAAAACATTCATAAATAACTGGTGCATATATATGGTAGAAGAAAATCCACCGACCTTCTTGAGAGAAATTAATTATGAAGCCATGAATCCCGAATCGAAAATGAAAGAACATGGAGGTATCATCATGGCAAACAAAGGAGGGAACACGTTAATGTGGGAAAAAAGGTTTCTCTGAGGGAAAGGGACCTTATCATTTAAAGAAGAGGGGGCTAGCTTCTGATGAATGCACTTATTCCTTCTGTATTATTTATCCCCAAAAGCTCAAACATCTGCTGATGTTCCATGCCCAAGCTTTACCCACTTGCTACCATCTTTTTTAAATCATACCATTCTCCGAAATTATCCATGGAGCATGCCCTAGCTAGTGAAAAAACTGAAGAACACATATACTTTGGAACAAAAGGTTAATTATGGCTTTGAAACCTAGCTACATACCATCAGCACAAAAGATCTCCACAGTGTTTACTTCATATAATGACAGAAAAAGTCTTGCTAATATCTAAAAATATAAAAGAAATGGCTTAATCTTTATTTGATTCTAAGAACTTGCAATTGATTAATTAATTAACTTGAAAAAAAAACAGATATGTGTGAAACCTGCACGACCATGCATCTTACATATATATTTTTAGGATGGGGATATTGGAAATGACTTCCAAGTTCATGCTCCAATATAAAAGAAATGATCTCCCTGTAACTCCATGAATATTTGTTAATTGTTACTGTATGATCACAGGTTTCATAAAAGAAAACCATTGATGGCGGGCGTTGTAATTTGTCAACAGGAAACAAAATGAAGTTTAAAAATGGAACCATAATAAATGCGTAGGTGGCCAGATCAGATCAGTTTAATTTAATGGCGAATAAAAAAGTCGACAAAAGAAAAAACAAAGAGAAATTTCTTGAGATGCTCTACTATGACAATTATCACAACCGCACGAGTCTACTTCATTGGATTCTCTCGTGGATGCGGGGCTAAGCTGAGACACGCAGACACCCCACAATCTGACAACACGATCCCACCTTTGCAATCAATAATAAAAGAAACAGCACCCTTCAATCACTTTTGGGTTCCCGGTCTGTAACAAATGTCTATTAAATCTCTAACTCCACCCATGTTTTTGCTGCTTCCCCTCATCAAAAAAGCTACCTTGCTGCTGCAACTCAAAAGGGAATTCGAGAGTTTTTACTGCCATTACCTACCCTAGAAAATCATATTCTTGCTCTGGGTTCTCAAAAGGTAGAATATGTGAATCCCTTTGTGGAGTTTTTTTTCCAGATCCAGCAAGTGTGAAGATAAAATGTTTCACATCACAAGGGGATAGTGTATCTATAGTCAAGAATTTGGTGGACCCTGAAGTATATTATATACAACTGTAGCCATTGATGGGGTATAATTAGTAATTACATTAGACAACCAGTAGTGGCCGGTCAATATAATTATGGAGTGTAAGGGCCCAGGGGAACCCGCGGCAACGAACAAGAAAGACATCAGAGTGTGCCTGGGAACCATAAGATTCAACTGAAGTGGTAGATTGGACTTCTTTCCATGTAGTTTGTAGAACCAGTTGATTGATTGATGGCCCATTAATCTGTTAACAGTGATCACTTAGCAGTAAAATGAGGAAAAGAAGAGTGGATCAAGGAGGGAATTTGAGCATAAAAGCAGGAGCCACTCGTGCTTTTACAATCCCAAGTTGACCAGAAAACAGAAACTGGTAATTTCACACTCAGAAACCTTAAATCAAGCCATTGAATAACTCTCCAAGCTCCAAAAGTCAGCAATACACCTAAAAAAGATATAAAAACTGAAGGAACAGCATGCATAAGGCTAAATTTAGCTGGACAGCCCCAGCTGAATTTAGTATATTAGTGTACCCTACAAATTGAAAACCCAAGCTAAAATTAGCAAGCAAACAAAATAAAAAAGCTAAAGCTAATTAACAACTGCCTCCTGAGAGAGCACTCAACCAAAACTTCTCAAACTATCACACTATACTTCAACCATAAAATTTGAAAAGCACTAGCTAAGACTAAATGAAAGTAATAAATATTACGGATCACCTCTTGAAACTATTGAAATGATCTTGATCACATCCTATGAACAAACGTTCAAACTGACACATCGTGTATTGCATAGAAGAAGAAGAGCTCTAAATCCGGAGGAGCAAAGAAAGCAATCGGTCTCCTTTGCAAAGAGCAATTTGATATTATCCTTTGTTTCCTTGGTGCTGGTGGGCATGTTTGAATCTCTGGTATCCGAAATCTCTCAGCTTTTGGAGTAGAGCATGCACTTGCAGAGATATCAACACCCTCAAAATCTACGCCATCAATCTTTGAACAGCCATTGCAGCTTGTGGTGGTGGTGGTGGAAGAGTTAGAAGGCAAATCCTCCATCAATATTGAAGCTTCTTTCATGCTCTTGGCCTTCATAACCTGCTTCTCGTACTGGGTTCTTCTTCCTGTTCTTCTTGTTGTTTTTGCTCTTGTCCTTTTTCTACCATTCGGAGCCATGTTTGAGAGCAAAGAGTATAAGAAGTACTTAATTTGGTATCTAGACGACTACTGTGGCAAATTAACTGGTAGGAATCGATATATAGTTGAAGTACAGAAGAAACAGACAAGTGCTCAAAATCGGCAAGAACAAACTCAAAAACCTTTACAAGTTATCGGTGAAAGCTGCTGGACAATCTATTGAAGTGGTGAAACTTTAAAGCAAACAAAACATGACTGAAAAGTTGTAAAAAGCCGAGTGCATGAACACCTCTTTTGAAACAGCTTTTTCAAGATCACCACAACTGTTCTGAAAATAAAAACCCCACTAGAAATGGAGATGATCAGAACAGCCTTGCTCAATCTTTCAAAACCCAAATGGAGATTCCCTTCAGCAAGATACCAAATTTGCCATAATTAAGGAAACCCTTAAGAGATCATTTTAGAAAATGATCTTTATATACCCTTTCAAGCTATCGTTAATTGGAAGAAAATTATACAGTACTGACCTTGTGCTCTATGAAACACCGAGGACTCTATGTTGAGAAACCAGGCCACTAAAAGAAAACACTAACTGTCGCGGTGTTAAGAGGGTGTAAAAGCACAAATCAAAACCCTAGAGAGACTGGAAGAGGGACCAAGGGAGGGAGAGGGTTTTACCCTTTGAACGAAATCGAGGATTTATATTCTCTTACTCGAGTGCCTAGGGGTAATTCAGTCATTCTGCCCCTTGCCCGAGTTTTGATATGGAGGGGTAGACTTGTTTCAAAATTTATGAATCTAGGGATTTGGGCAGGATTGCTCATTGCCCGAAACATATTAATTCGTGATTGCAATTTATTTTAGAATTTTTTTTATTACAAAGCTATTTTTTTATTTTAAAAAGAACCTTATATAATTACAGCCTTCTACTATTTATTTATTTTTGTAGTTAACTTAATTTCATTACTTTCTTAATTCTTACTTAAATGATTGTTTTAGGGGGGAAATCAATTATTTAATACATTATTTGTTGGTTTGATTTAAATAAATAAAATCCTGATTATTCTAGATTTTAAAAAAATAAACACGCCTTAACTTGAATTTAAAACTTCTTAATTCTTACTTAAATGATTGTTTTAGGGGGGAAATCAATTATTTAATACATTATTTGTTGGTTTGATTTAAATAAATAAAATCCTGATTATTCTAGATTTTAAAAAAATAAACACGCCTTAACTTGAATTTAAAACCTGTAAGATAGATTTCAAACTTACTATTACCATATCACGTCTTTTAGGAACACAATTATTTAACATGAACCAAGAAAAGTCCATTTCATTGTTTAAATGTCATTGGATATTTTATTTCTATTTGAATGTTGTGCAAATTAATAATTACAGTTAAATATCTATAATAAAAAATGGATTGAGCAATATAATTTACTAATTAATATTGATTCTATACAGGTTAGTTATGTAAATATATGAATTATTAATTGAGAAAAACAATCTACCTTGCTATAATAATTTTAAATTTTTTTCAGAAATATTCCTGAAAAACAACAACTTAATTGTTAAGAAAAGAGGAGGGAGGGAACTCTCGTGCATCCTAGGATTGCACAACTGGAAGAATAAAAATGGCAGAACTGCAGGCAGGACATGAACAGCTGACAGTTAAGATTCCTGAATTTTACGTACGTTTTGGCTACAACTAGCAGCAGCAGCAGCATGTAAGAGAAGATAGATAGCCTGTGACCTCTCCTCTCCTGCCTTCATTTTACAAAGATTTCATCACTCAAAGTCCAGACACGACAAAGTCCAGGCACTGTTTACTAGTGTGACCTCACACACACGTACAGCCACATTTTAATTATATTATATACTTTTTTCTTAGGGTTTTTATGTTTTTTTATTTAAATATTAAATGTTAAAATAATAAGAAAACTCTGATTTAAAATAAAAGACTTTCGGAATTATTTCTCAAAAACAAACACGGATTTTATATCAGGGTTGTTAATTTCATTTTGTTTCGACTGAAATAGCCAAAATATCTAATATTAGTTAAAAAACGAGATCAATAGTGTCGATTTTACCTCTGTTCTTCCTGTTTTATTTCTGTCAAATAGTGTTTTTTTTATAATGAAAATTTTACAATATCAATCATCTCTTTCAATCTGACTGTTGGATCGAGATGAAATTTAGTCTCTTGACATATTTATATATATTATATTAAAATTTCAAAGCAATCAAAAAATATAATGACCTTGCGAGATTAATGATGACATTCTCGTAATATATTATACATGTTCATAATTTTATTCAGAAAAATCATTTTTTATTGTGTTTTTTTAGATTAAATTACACGATTCTAAATAATTTTATTTTTAGATTTGAATTATTTTTTTAATATATATAATACAACTCTAAAATGACATGTCAAAACACTTTGAAATCAAACTATTTAATTTCAATTGAAAAAATAAAACACCACCTAAAACTAAATTGAAAAACTTGCGTAACATAACTCTCCTGTCCTGGCTCAGATTTTTTTATATAAATATACTGATTCTCTCTTTTTTGTCGTTTTGTAAAAAAATAAAAATTTCAGACCTCTCCAGGGGATCCTAAAAAAGGGTCTACTAATTGTTGTGCACGTGGCACTCTTATCCACATTTTACAAAGTTTCATGCCATTATTTTTTATTGAAAGACGGGCTCTTATATATATATATATATATAGGTGCTAGAACGAAACAAATTATGCTTGAGCTTATCTAAAATCAGACGGGTCAGTGGAATTTCTCTTGATTTTAAATTCTACTTATCCTTTATTTATGTAGTAGTATATAGTTCAATCATAATATGCTTCTTGTATTTTATCATATGATAAAGAAAAACTAATCCAGCAATTAAAGATTTTTTTTAAAGCAAAGAAACTTCACTCAATGCTTTGAAGGCCTGAGAAAACTAATAAAACTTTGGTTATTCTATTTTTTTACAAAATATATACGTCGTAACTCGAACTCGAGATCTACAATATATAGCTCAAATCTTTATCATCACGCCAAGTTTCTTGAGGACAATAATAAAAAAGTATTATCTGATGTTCAAGTTTGGTATTAGATTCTTAGAACATTAAAGTAAATATCTTAAATTTCGATCTCCATATTGATACGATGAGATAATGTTCATAGATATATGGGTGTAAAATATGTAGTTTTTGTCCATGTGATCAACCTATCTGTTCACCGATTTATTATACTAAACATATATTTTTGTTTAATTAAGCAGGAGTTGATTAGTTTAGAACATGGTTTCAGTAAGAGTTTTGTTTGTATATTCAGTCAGATGCACGAACACAACTCCTTGACAGCAGAATCCTATGTAGGTCTGCATGTTATTGTTACTGCTCTCTGTCCGGATTACTGGCTAACGGCACATGAATACAAAACGAAGAATCAGACCGGAGCAATGGCAGTGAAAATGTCTATAAATGACGTAATGTGATGGTAAAAGATTTGAGTTCTGCACAACAAGTCTCGAGTTCGAGTCAGTACGTGCACTTCTTGTAACAGCCTAAAACAACCAGGGATTTACTCATTTACTTAGATCCACAAAATATATTTTTTTCAGAGATAGAGTTTCCTCGAATCCAAAATAAATAGCAGTGAAATGTACCAGTAGCATTGTGTGTTCTCGATCCTGTTTATTGAAATGTTTTTGAAATTTATTGTCAAACATCCCTGTAATTGTAGAGCCCGGTCCTGCTGATTGTCGTTGAAAATACAAAGTTTTCACTCAAGAAATGAAATAGAGAAGATCTGATAAAAACAAGGACAGACAATTGATCCCTTAATCAACCCCATACAATCGAATTCATAAAGCTTGAATTCATAATTCTTACCTACAATATCGTTAGGTGTTTCATCAGCTTAAGAACATACGAATCGTGCAACTCATGCGTTGGTTGACGAATACTACTTTAGATCAAGAATTTACTTTGAGCATGGCCAGGACGAGGAGCTTGTTTCCTCATTCCTGTCATCTTCTCCGCATGGCATTCTCTTCTGGTCGCCCAAGTTTCAATACACGAATCTTCTGAGGCCTGACTGGAGGATTACTCGGTTTTGCAACAAGAAAGTACCCTTTTAGCGTCGAAATCCAAGCTTTGCTTTATTCTTCATATCCTCTCAAAAGCAGCAAAATCATGGCCGCGAATCGCTCGGCCAAAAGCGGCGCCTCTGTCTTTGTGCATGTACCTTCCATTCCTTTTCCAGTTATTCGCTCACACGAGTCAGAGGAGTTCGTGCTAAAAATTAATCAGTGGGATTATAAAGGAATGAAAATTAACGATGCAAATTTGTCTGGTTAAAAGAAATGGAAACTGGTGATTCGAGTCAAATCGACGAGGGAGAAACCTGTTCACCAACTAGAGTTTTTGCTATAAGACACATGAGCATGAAATTAAATACATTACTTGAAATGCAACAATTATGAAAGTAAAAGCAAGGGTTAAGTTCTCCGGTGACAATGTATTCCAACAAATTCCACAATCCACACAATTTTGGAATAGCCAATCACACTCGGGAGGAATGACTAGCACCTGTATTTTCCATGGAAACCTCCTTTAAACCAGTCTTCTTCAAAGGTGGTATCAAAAGCTTTAAAAACCAAAGAAGTTACACGCTAGACCAATACACAAAATCAGAATACCAATCTGAATAGATTCATAAGTGGAATCCTAAGATGAACGCCTCAAAACAACAAACAAATAGTCTTATTGGGGCAAAACTAGCATAGCAAAATTTAAAAACAACAAGACAAGGTTAAGGATTTGTGGTACAAAATACTGGATATAAGCAAATGTGTAATAAGAACGGGTCACCGGCCTCTTGAAACTGCTTCATCCAACTCCTCAATTGATGAGGGAAACAGCTCTATATAACGGCTACCAAGAGTCATCCTATCTTTGGCCATCGCGGCTTTAGAATCTTCTGCATTTGCAAACTCCACAAAGGCTTCCCCAGTTGGCCTACCCTCTGAATTCATCGTAATATGAATTGAATCTTCAGATAAAACAAAATCTTTAAAGAATTCCATGATGTCATCCTTGCCAGCTGAAAATGGCAGTCCCCTCAATCGCAATACCCCTGTATGTTCGGCTAACTCCTTTCCCTCATCATAAGATTTAGCTCTAGAGATATTTCGTCGCGGTGAACCACGAGATTCTGAAACTTCATTTGCTATTGCCTTGTAAT
This sequence comes from Salix caprea, assembly GCA_964035475.1. Taxonomy (NCBI): domain Eukaryota; kingdom Viridiplantae; phylum Streptophyta; class Magnoliopsida; order Malpighiales; family Salicaceae; genus Salix; species Salix caprea. The sequence continues at coordinate 16,194,478 of OZ037743.1, read as the reverse complement.
AATCCTGCCTCTTACTCCTAAAAACCTCAACATATCTCCTGCCCATGTTCTGCCTGTTCTTTTGAAGTGCAAAATCAACTTGAAGAGGATACCCCAAAACACAAAAAGCTTCACCAGTGAACTTGCCACCCTTGTGAACAAAAAGAACATCAACTATGTCCAAACCACGAAAGAACTCAGCCACATCAGTTTCTGTGCAGTCAAAAGGAAGACCACGAAGGCGGACAACAGGGAAAGGCGGAGGTGGCTGGCTAACATATCCATAGGGAGGTGCGTTGTACATAAAACTTGAACCAGGGGAATTCCCATAGAATGAAGGACCCTGATCAACCATTCGCTGACGTTTTGCACCCATTTCACGTCCATCAGGACCGTCAGGAAATCTACTTCAATTTTTTTTGAAAAAAAAAAAAATCAAAGAGGCAAATCACATAAGAAGCTTCCCAATACTTTATGCACAGAGTCATGCAAAATTACATGCAACTACATTCGAGAATATAACCAGAGATTTATGCTTTTGTTCTTTAAAGGTTGGTATTCTTTTATCGATTAAGAAAAATTAAAAACAAATACACACACACACACACACACACACACATATATTCCAGGGCAAGAAATAAAATTGGCATCCCAGAGCCTTGAATGGACACAAGAATTCCAAATGCTAAGAAGTTCAAATTTATCTCTGTCATCTCAATGCAACTGAATGATTTGTTTGCTGGTCTTACAGCATTCAGAACATCTCTAGTGCTTATCAACTCGGTCAGCCTCTGTTTAATTTTTCTTCAAGAAAAAATCAATTAGAATTTTGAAGTGGAACGTGCTTATTAATGTTCTAATTTTACTATTGGGCATATTACTGATTTGGGCATCTGAGGATTGAGGAAAAAATGAGATGCATGGACATTAGATGAGCTTGGTTTAGCTTCCGGAGATGGGATCAAGTTACAAGACGATAAAATCATTGGAAACCTTCAATGTGAAATATGAAATTATGACTTTTAGAACCTAAACTTACCTTATAAACCACATGATAGGTTTCAAATTCATGGTTCCACTAAAAAATACTCCACTCCCAAATCTTACTCATTTCCTTACATGTTTAACATTTATTCTATCCATAAGCTTGGACTAGTGCCCCAAAATAAACTAACTGGATTCCCATCCCTAAGCTGCCCGGGATTCCAAAATTACTAGATGATTGAACTAAGTCCTCCTTGACCTACCAAAAGAATAAGAGATCAAGCAAGATCGACAATACAAAAAAAATGGTCTACAGCCTCCCTTTGCATAGAGGAATGCGCCTAAATTAGAATCTTATGTCCATTGGAAATGCACCAGTAAGTTGTGTGTGCTAGGTTGAACATGCATGATTTGTAGATTTAAATAGTCATGCAAACAAATTTGTCCTCGTTATTTTTTTTTAAAAAAAAAACATGTTTTAAATCCTGTTAAGTATTGTTGTTCTTTAAAGCACAATACACCCACCCACCCACCCAATTGTTCTTTGCCCCAACATCAATCACTAAATCATTAATAGCCGAGATTAATAATGAAAACCAGCTCTTTAAGTTCCTGATATAATCATTTTCTTTCTGTAAACATCCCTAAAGAGCTATAGTTATAGATGGTTTAAGAGCTCGAGATCAAATTAAACAAGAGCAAGGCACACCCAGAAAAGATAATCAAAGATACAGCAAGCAAGGCAACAAAACAAAAAACATCAACATAGCCTCTTGATATGAGCAAAAGGTTAACAGCATCTTACGCAGACAAGTTGAAAAATTCATGGCATAAAGAAAACAAATAACAGAAACCCAATTACGAGAGCCAATTAACGAACCAGAAGAAACAGAAGGAAATCGTTTAGAAGAAAGATTTGATTGGAGAGGAAAAAAAAATGGTTTTGACTTAGGAAAATCACGAACGTACCCTCTATAGAACATTTCCTTTCCGATTTTTTGAATAAGTGCGGCGTGGTTAGCTTGCAGGTGTGAAAGTGCTTCTTCTGTTCGGGTTGTCCTTGCTTCTGCTGGAAACTGAAGCTCTCTACCCCCGACAGGCGTTTTTAGTTTTGCTAGGGGAACTGACGGAAGCATGATAGAGCGCGTTTACCATTACCCCACTGCTAACGACGTCGTTTTATTATTTTATTTATTGTGTAAAAAATAAAAACTTTAAAGAATAAATTTAGGCGTGATCCTCCTAATGGAATTCGAAAACATTAAAAATTATTTTATTTATTGAACATTTTATTTTTTAATTTGATATTATTCAATTTATCTATAAAAATTAAAAACAAAACATCAAAAAACAATTAAGAAAATGAAAATTAAAATCAAGAAAAGCCGAGATGGAACCTGGCTTCTTCATGGATCTTTTTATACTAGAGCTGCCTCACTTGCTTGATTTGGGCCTAGCAAGTGAACTTGGGCAGACAGCCCAATCTGAACCAAAGGCTAAGAAATCAAAGCCCAACCAATCTCTTCAAGCGTACACGTGGACGGTGGAGGTGTGAATAAGGTTTACGGATTTAGGACCTTACGTCTTCCTGCACATGTACGCCACAAACACGGATGAGCTCAGCTCAGCTCAGCTCAGCTTCGCTTTTAGACAGAGGTGGAAGCTTCTGACAGAGCAGAACAGAATCTATTCATTGCTTACACGGTTGATGAACACAGGAGTATGCTACTCCTTCTCACGCGCTTGCACTCCTGAGCAGTGCCCAACATTAAAAAAATAAGAAAAAAGGTCCTTGCTAGTTACTACCCCCTCCAACCATGTAAAATGTATAGTAAAAGTTTTTGAAAAAACTATTTTAAAAGTATTTATTCTACATTAAAAAATATAATTACCTTTTTTAAGTATAAAAAATATATATAAGATTTTTTATCTTAAATTAGAAAAAAAAAATATTTACATCAAGTATTTATATAAAAAAACTTGAAATAAGATAATAATTAACCAAAAAAAATAGAATCAGCTTGTTCATAGAAAGCTGAGCCGAGTAAGAGGAAAACAAGTCTTCGGTTTGATCGAGACCACGTAATTCTCGAAAATAACACCTGTCTTCGTTTACCTCTTTTGCTAGTTTCCAATTTCCATCGGTGACTCGGAGTATCCAGCGAGTTAGTTCCACATTGTAGTGCTGAGCGTGGGCATGGATAGTAGAGTTACCGTTTGAAACTCTGTAGCCGAAACGGGATGAAGTATGCATGGCTTTTCGTTCACTTAAACACGTTCGTAGACACCAAACAAGAATCACAAGGCCGTAATTACCACGTGGAACAAGGGAGACACCAAATTAGAGAAAACCTGTCCAGATACTTTGGTTGGACTCTGGAAATCAAGAAAAGATGCCGTAAAACTTTGATTTTTTAAATGTGAAACCCCTTGTCCCTTTTGGCTTGGAGAATTTTGGACCTCAAAAATTTTGTTTGGTCAAGACTCGTCACACCTTCTAAAGAACGCACCTTTCACCTCCTTCACACTTTCTTTGCTCCATTATACCTCTCTTTCTTCAAGCACCCTCCCAATTCTCTTTCTGTTCATGAATCTTTGACTACAAACGTGTATCTCCCATTTTACTGGATACCCATTTGCGCTTTCTTGATTTCTGCTATTGGGTATCTTTGTATTTTATTTAATAACACCAAAAAATACCAAGCTCAGCCACAACTCTGACTAGGGTATCGTTATATTTCTGAAGGATCCCTTTAAGCTGAGATTGGCGGAGAGAAATGGTGGTGGCTTTATCTGTAATGGGCTCATCTGTGGTGGATCCACACACTAGTCCATGTCTGTGTCTGGATTCGCTGCCATCAACTAATATTGGTCTTAAGAGCAGTGGAGACTTGGTTTTGCAAAGGAGTTCAATGAAGAGAAAGCAGTTAACAAGGCCAGGATCGTTGGAGCTGGGGAGCTCTTTCGTGGACTCATGGCATGATTGGAGGCTCTCATCAAAAGCTATTTCAGGATTTGTTAGTAAGAGCTCGAGGAAACAGAGAAAGGATCGGGGACTTGTGATTGTCAGCGAGTTGGGGGGGCAATATGAGGATAGTTTCGAGGATGTCAAATTGGTAAGCTGTTCGATGCACTAATTAGCTCTATATTTATCCCGTTCTCCTCTATTTTGGCCTGTAGATGATGAGATTCAGATGTCAGAAATCATGAGTTCATGGTTGTGTTCCAAATATGCTGCTGTTACAATGTTTTGAAGCGTAAAGCCTACTTTAAATAAGTTAGATTTGGAAAAGGGAAGTAACTCAAAGGAAATTAATATGCTGAATGCATGTTGAAGACTATGGTTGCATTAATTATTAGCTTACCACTGTGTCAACAAACATTTCCTTCAGCGAGTAGTTGCTACTATACAAATAATAAACAAGCTATCAACTCTTTCTTCTTTTTTTGAAAAAGAAATTATCTTTAATTTATTGGAGGCTGAATAACATAATGGGCATCCAATCAAATGATCGTTTATAAATCGTAAGCTTAAAAAGATAAACGTTTTACAGAACTGTAGTACGTATCTCAATTCCCTCTTTGATTTGCTTCTGGAAGTATGGGATACACTGCTAGTGGTACGATCTTGGGATTAAAAAGTTTGTTCCTCTGTCATTTCAGATTCGAGCCTTGTAGTATGATTGTTAACTTCAGGGCTCGTGAATTTAATCGATGGATGTGCAAGCTAACCTGAATATCCACGTTGATAATAATAAAAAAAAAAGTATGAGATATACAGCTACTGTTGGATTGTGTGATATAAATTTTAATTCCTGGTAATGATAACACAAGAAATAATGAAGGTGTAGATGAATATTATTCCGGAATAACATGTATACGTTTAATCAAATCCAAGTTGCTTCTTTGTAGCAGGACATCTATATACTTTTTTTTTCTGTTGTTTGAAATAAAAGTTATCTGAGCATGAATGTCAAGATATAACCACTGTCATATCTATGTTAACGATAGTGCTCTGTAACTTACTTTTATGCTGATCAAGATGCTCCTGCCTGCAGCAATTACTCAATTATTTCACATACAAAGCTGTAAGGACTGTGCTTCACCAGCTCTACGAGATGAATCCAACGCAATATACATGGTTTTATAAGTAAGTGGGGTCTTCATTGGCCCACCAAGACTATTGTTTCTCCTTGTAACTTTCCTATTTATCTGTGAGTCTCTTTCCAATCATCCACCTTTCGCATTAATGGTTATTTTTAAATGGAATGGATGTGATTTAAGTAGCTTTTAAGCTCTGTACGTTGAGAGTTTTACGTCAAAAAGGCAGCACATATGTTTCTCATTCATGAAAACTTAAGCTCTGAAAGCAATACACGAGAGATATGTAGATTCATCTAATGTACTGCTAATCGGACTCCAAAATTGGTAATTTTGGAATAAACGACAAGTACTTAATTCTAGATATATATTTTTTTGGATTCGAGGAAACCTCATCCCCGGAAAGCATACTTTGTAGGTCTAGGTGAGTGAGTAAAATCCCGATTGTTCCAGGCTCTTACAAGAGGTGCACTCCTTGACTCGAACTCGAGACCTGTTGTGCAGATCTCAAGCCCTTTGTCATCACGTCACATCCCTTGAGACCTTAATTCTAGATATCCTAACTATAGATTACATAAACATTTTCTTCAAGTGCATGCTGGACCATCTATCAAGTATTCTGATTAGTGATTGTATTGTTCTTCTTTTCCTATTGATTTTGCTTATTTCCATATTTTGGCAGTTTTGTTGCGCACAATAAGCCAGGAGATGGCAAGCGTTTCCTTCGCACTCTCGGGAAGGTAGTCTTTTAGTAAACCTTCATCTGTAACTTGCTTCAATAGCATGCCTTCCTTGTGAATCCTCTTAGGGCACAAGATGCTTGTGCTGTTTTGGCTCAAATTTTCTCAGCAAACAAGTGTAATTTTCATATGGTCGTTAAAACGAACAATATATTTCAGCAAAAGTTAGATAGATAGTGGATAGAATGATAAGAGTAGCAGCATGTGAATGAATTCATCCTTTTTACTGGCAGGAGAAGCAGGACCTAGCAGAAAGAGTGATGGTCACGCGCCTCCACTTGTATGGGAAGTGGGTTAAGGTAATTGAACTGCCGCTTCTGCTTTGTCGTGTAAATTAAGCACATAAATATGTAAAATGTATCTTGTTGTTGTTATTGTGTTGTAGAGATGTGATCATGGTGAAATATATAAAGAAATCTCTGATGAGAACTTGGAGCTGATGCGTGAACGGCTCATAGAGACTGTGATATGGCCATCAGATGACACAAACACAGAGAAGATTGGCTGAAGGGATGCAAATTTGTATTCATTCTCTCTCTCTGTCTGCTGTCATGCTCTTAGTGTAGGTTTATCTTTGGTTCAATTTCAACCTATTTGGTTCCAAAGATTGTCTTCTTTTCACTATTATTTTTCACCAGTTAATATGACATGATAGATATATTGTATATAAACTTTGATTAATTAAAGCAGGATTTCAATGTGGTTTTGATTAATTTAAGATTTTTCGTCTACCATACTCCATGGCATGGTTTGAAACATGGATTTTTAGGGACTTCCAGAGCAAGTCAGTATGTTTCAGAAGAGGAGTCGAGGAACAAGCATTCATTCATCTTTAAAGAATGGGTGCATGGGCATGGCGTGTAGAAGTACCAGGGGATGGTGAACTTTCTTCTCTTGTTCATCTGCGTTTTAATATATTTATTTATTATTTCAGATTATTTTGATATATTCTATGTTAAAAATAGATTTTTAATATATATATTCTTAAGATATTTCTATGTGAAAAGCATCTGCTATTACAATATCAAACTAGCTCCAAGCTGTTTATACACATTAATCCTCATAAACTAAACCACAATCTTAAATATAAACTCTGGGAAGTAGACTAGTGCGGTGCTCTGCCTCAGCACAGCATCGTCATTCTTATTATTAAGCATCCAGAATGTTGATATTCCCACAAGTTTATCCTTTCCATACAAGATTTGCAGCTAAATAGGTTGCAACTGAAATAACATCTAATTCTAAGAATCAGATCCATGGTACAGTTTCTCAGAGGAACTATGTATTGTTGATAATGAAAAGTAATTGTCTGTTTATCAGCAATAATTTCATTGATCTTCTTATTGCATTGAAGGCCTATTTATACATGTACAAGAATCCTGTTTACGGAAGGAAAGCTAAGACTTCGAATATACATAAGATCTTAAATAAACTTATTCTGATTTCTAGTTTTCCTAATCTGTAATATTGCTGATTTAACACTTGTTAACATGTATGTCGTGGTTTAATTTAGAAGTTGATACCATATGCAACGACAAAGATGACCTACACTGCTCTCCAACTGGAGAAACTGAAAGCAATGTAATGTGATACCTACAAAAGAAAGAATTGAACAAAAGAAGGAAGTATGGCTCAGGTAAAGAGCATCACCATCTCCAATATTTTAAAACTCGAAGGGAAATCGACTAATATGAAGCTAAATAGTTTATGGTTGATGCCAGCATCTTCACCTAATAAATGAAAAGGTGGAAAATACAGCGTGCATATCCATGCCAATAAGATGCTATATTGATCGAGTAATTGACACCAGTCCAACCAATTTGCTGGAAGTGACTTTCATAGCAGAGCTACTTGTGTGCCAAGGAAAATAAATTAACTATTTTAAAAAATAAAATATTTTGTCCAATGACAAAATCCATCGAAAAGGAGAGAATTCGCCACTTAAATATACCGTTTCAAGCTTCCAGAGAAATGCTGGACATACCTTACAAAATAAGGTCAAGACCAAAGATTGTTCTGCATTTATCTCTCCTCTTTGTGCTAGATTCAAGGGATGCATACAGACGATCATGTGAGACCATCACCAAAAGTCATAGACTGAGTCATCACTGTTCTTACTGATGCTGCAAAAAATATAGCACTAGAACATTAGTAAAACAGTTAGAACGAGTAAAAGGGTGTTCCAAACTCAGTATAAGTTCAGTGACCTTCATATCAAGGCAGGAACCATTAACCCAGTTCCTTATTTGAGATACCATGCCCGCATTCTTAAGTTGTACTGGCTGACCAAATGCACCAGGAACAAGGGAATGTGAGATTTACTTTCACCCAGACAGCATCTGTACGTAACCTGCTATCACTACTCTGCAAGAACTTGATCATGAAAGATTGGGCTCAAATTTTCTGCTCAGACAAGAAGTTGTTGCATAATTGTTTCTTTATGAAACTCATTTCCACTTGCCACGATGCCAAGAAGATACATTGCCTACATGATAAGAATTTTAATTATCTATTAGCAGTCTATAAACAGCAGTACACTGTAAATTCCCCAGAGACCCACTTTTTTCCTGCATGGTTTCAATCATGATTGGCAGAGACAATAGTTGCACAGTAAGTTACCTTTTCCAATCCCTTCATCAATCAAAAAGTAGACAGATTAAACATGGAGACCAAATTAAATCATCCAGCATATAGTTGTAGGCAAGTGTCAGAAATGTCTTGTTAATATAAACTGGTCTTCTTTCTCCTGCCGCGATTTTATTTAGCTTACTTGATAAATGACATTTTTACTTGCATATCAACAATCAATTTCACATGGAAATGCAAAAGTTTATCTGGATGATAGAGCTGAGATTTGCCCTCATCCCAGAGTTCACAGATTAAGATCCACAGGCCATAAAAGATGTTTTTTTCAGGTGAAGAGTAATGCAGAAAAGAAAGAACAGAATAAGCTGACCCCAGAATTGTTCTTAAAGACTGCAGGCAGTGACTCTAAAGTAGCATTTTTTTTATAGAACCTTCAAGGAGTTTAATTAACTTCTTTAGAGCCCTAGCATCACAAAATACACTTTGCTCCACGCTTGTCACACAAGAATGTGTAATGATACTTGCACCGAGTCCAGAAACATTTTCATTATCGCTATTCAGTAAGGAAATAAGGAATTCCATGTTTTTATTTTCTTGAGCAAATTCATACTCGGTGCCAATTTCAACTGATAAATCATTCTAAGTGAACGAGCACCCGCATCCACCACCTGAAGATCAAACAAAATCCATTTAATTTAATAAAGGAAAATTCCCAACAAATTTCAAATTAAGCATATATAATCAGTCATAGATTAAGAGCTCCTTTCAGTATGCAGAGAAAACTGCATTGATTGTATCCACTCTTTCTCATCTTTCTGAAATCAATCGCAGCTTTAAAAAATAAAGATTAAACATTTCTATAAGGACATTCCAAACACAAACTCCATCAATGCAGTGATTTTTATTTCATCAAACACAAGATTTTCAATATTTAGCACCGAATAGTAGTTTAAGCATGGTTTAATTTCCTTTCTAAGCAAAATAAGATTCCCAATCAATAAATTTTAAAGCTTTTAATAAAAAGAGAGCATGATCACTTTCTCATCGGGAATGGAGAGGAGCCGAAATAGGTTAGGAAAAGCGTCAGCGTCAAGGACCGCTAGGACGCCGGCATTGAAGCCGCAAGCGAAGCTGCCAAGAACCGCAGCTGACAGGACAATAATGTTACTGAAACTTACATCAGAATCGGCTAATTGGGAGTCTGCTTCGGCGGCGGAGGAGGAGAGAATAAAGGCGACAGATGGAATGGCGCAGAGCTTGAGGAAAGAGAGCTTCTTGGTGGGATAACCGATTATCTGGTTGTTCATTTATCTGAGTGCCTTGAGCTTGGTATTCGGGTCGGGTGAGTGCAGTCGAGTGCGGAGGTCCACGGGCCCATGATAGGGACGGTGGCAGCGGCAGTTGGCATGGTGGTGAGCGGTTCCGGTAGTGGCCGAATTGGGATGGCATAAGAGCAAGGCCGTCGAGGAGAACAGAAATAGAAATAAAAATAAGGCTTGGAAGAGAGTGTACGTAACCCATGCCGAGAGAGGATTTTTAAAATTTAAATGGGGATATTATTTAATTTTTTAATATTATTGGATGAATATTTTTATTCTTGTTTTCATTTTTTTTATTCATAAAATCAACTTTATATATTGGCTCTATTTACTTCTCATTTGATCGGGAATGTGAAGTCATTCCTTAATATATATAAAAATGATTTATTATTAAAAATATAAAAAAAGTTAACAGAATATAAAAAAAAAATATTTTATATATTTTTAAATCGATATTAAAACACGATTGTAAAACATAATTTTTAAAACATAATATTTTTAAAACATAATTTTTTAAAAATTCAAAAATATCGTCATATTTTTTATATATAAGAAAATAAATGTTTGCTGCTTGTAAAGAAATTGGAAAAACAAGGATGTAAATCGATATTAAAAAACGATCATGTCCTTTTCATCCCTAAAAAAAATTATTATAAATAATTTAAAACCACCTTGAATTGGAATAAAAAGATATGATTTGACCAAATTATTTAGAGATTAGGTCAGATTTACCAAATATTAAAAGTAGAAAAATGTAAAAAGTCCTAAACCATTAAATTAATTAAAACATAATTAATTAGTTAAACAACAAAAGGTTTACTATTTTGTATTTGAAAAAAAGAAAAGGAGGAGAATCTTAAACGGAGGAGATTTCCCTCCACCCCTTCTGACTTCCTCGCCCGGTTATACCACCATAAAACTCTTTTTAAGCCCCCCAAATTTTATACAAATTTCAAAGTTGAGCCCATAAATCCCTTAAACCCTATTTAATCTCACATTTAATTTTCAAAAAATCGTTTTACATTCTCGACTTTCCCTCTCTCTAGTCCTTTGAGCTCCTCCCTTCAATATACTCGCCACCTTTTTCTTCTCTTTTTTGCCAGTTCTTGGCAATTATGTATGCATATAGGATTTGACCGACGTTTCTTGATGGAATTCTTCTGGTTTCTTGAAGAAAAAGTCATCACCACCTAGTATAATATTTAACTCAATGAGTGAGTTCATGTGCTCCTTACTTTTATGCTTATGATTTTAACCGTCTTGATAATACGTTAATCTATAAGTTTTATTTTTATTTTTTATGACGCACTGATAATTTCTTTTTGTTCTAGATTCTGTTTGGTTGTTGAGAAAATGTGGGGAAAAGGAAAGAAAATTAATAGAAAAGGAAAGCTTTAAAGATAATGGTTTCGTTTTAAATTTCAATAACCGAAGTCCACGAAATGGTAATATATAAGAGCTAAAATTGGAAAGAAGAAAATGAATTTCAATTTGAATATTATTGAGATTATATTTCCCCTATGAGATTTACATCATTTTTGAATCCAGAAAGTTCTTACTTGTCTATCTTTTCTTCGGTTCTGCTACGTTAGGTGTTTCCTCAAAGATAAATTATCTATTCTTTTTCTGTTCTTGAAAGGATTTGAATTACTATTAGAAATTTTTTATGTAGAAAATCCGAATTTGTCTGACTTCCTTGGTAGCTTTTCAAAATCTCAGGAACAGATTCCTTTTCTTTTTCTGTAAGGCTTTTTAGCTCTCTTTTCTTATATATATATATACACACACACAAACACCATACCAAGTTATCCTATCTCTCATTGACTTCTCTTATCATTTATCTTTTCTTACAATTCTCTCCCCCATTGAAAGATTTTCTTTTTTTGTCATAAAACTCAAAAATTTGGGGTGGGGCACCCTTTCGTTTTCTGTAAAAAGAAATTTATTATATACAACTCTGTGTTTCTTATAGAATTGTATTGTGAAAATTGGGTTTTGGTTTGTTGAATTGTGTGTGAATGGTCTAATCAGGGGGGAAAATCGCAGACTGTGACTCCATTGTCTCCTATGGAAAGCAATTCTTTTACTAAAGATATGAGCTACTGGATTGATACGGAGCATTCTTTTTCCTCGTTGCTTGTGTTTGCGGCAGATAATGACGTTGAGGGTTTCAAGCGATCAGTGTTTGATGAATCTGACGTTAAGGAGGCTGGACTATGGTACGGTCGCCAGGAGGGAACGAGGAATATGGTTCTCGAGCAGAGAACCCCTTTAATGATTGCTGCTAAATATGGCAGCGTTGACATTGTGAAACTGATTCTTTCTCTACCTGAGGTAGATGTAAATTTCTGCTGTGGCCCGGATAAGAGCACTGCTCTTCACTGTGCTGTTTCTGGTGGATCTGTTAATGCCATCTACGTTGTCAAGTTGCTATTACATGCTGGTGCTGACACTAATGCCTTTGACGCCAATGGTTGTCGCCCAATCGATGTTATCGCTGCTCCCTCAGAATTTCCTCACCTGAAAATTGCACTCGAAGAGCTCTTGAAAAATGGTTCTGGTGCTGCTCGTGTTTCTTCTGCTAGGAAAGGATACCCCGTTGATCCAACTATTCCGCATATTACGAACAGTGTTTACGCTAGCGATGAGTTTAGGATGTTCTCCTTCAAGATCCAACGTTGTTCCAGGGCGTATGCCCATGATTGGACGGAGTGTCCTTTTGTTCATCCAGGTGAGATTGCAAGGAGAAGGGACCCAAGGAAGTTCCATTACAGGTGTGCACCATGTCCAGATCACAGGAGGGGGGCATGTAGGCGTGGGGATTTGTGTGAATATGCTCATGGGATTTTCGAGAGCTGGCTACACCCTACCCAATACAAGACTCGAGTTTGCAAGGAAGGCACGAATTGCATGCGTCGAGTGTGTTTCTTTGCTCACACATTAAATGAACTGAGACCTCTGAATATGCCTGCTGGAGCTGAATCCCCTAAAGAAGATGTTATTGATTTCACCACAGCCTCGAACTTGTTGCCTGGCTCATCTCCAGCAGTTTCCTCGACGTCACCTTCTACATTTAACCCACTGAAGCATCTTTCAAGCAACAGTTCACACTCGTCTGGGCCTTGGCCGCAGCAGACTATCCCAAATTTGCATAGCAGTCTCCAAGCAAGCCGTCTGAGAAGTTCTCTCAATGCAAGAGACATTTCATCCGAGGAGCTTAATGGATTGCGGGATTTTGCGTTCCAGCAACATCTGCCCCATCTTTTTTCTCCTTCAAACACGTTGAACCACTCAAATCTAGACGAGATTCTCTATGCAAATGTCTCATCTCCTCAGCATTCTGAGCATCTGGGGGGTGCTGCATCTGTTTTCTCTCCCACATATTCTTCAGCAGCTCTTGATCAAAGCAAGTTATCTCGAATGCAGGGGATGTCACCTTCTATCAATGATCCTGTGTCCTCTTTAGGCTTTCAGCTATCTGCTCATGTTCGCCGAGAGAGGATGCTGCCACAACCACAAAGCAGCCTAGTCTCACAGGAATTTAGTACTGAGCCATCATATGACCTTGGATCCAATGGTACAAATTCATGGTCAATATGGAAATCTGAGAACAGGAATGTAGATAGGTTTATTCAAGCAGACGAAATTGGTCAGCCACACACATCATATTCAATTGATCACGTTGGAGAGGAACCCGATGTGTCATGGGTTCATTCAATGTTAAAGGACTCGCCATCTAAGACAAACGAGACAAGTACTATTCCAGTGTCAGCTACCCTTGATGGCTCTACTTCAAACCCCCACATTGAATCCAGTGATCACGTGGCTTTGCAAGCCTGGCTCGAGGGGCTGCAGCTTGATCAGAATGTTGCTTAGGGAAAAAGTAAATAAATACATATATAGTCATAGCTGAATTTCAGATTTATTAGCTGGTGCTATCAGATTTAAATAAGGTAGTCGTAACGATACGAGCCCATAGGAAGAAAAAGTTCAGAGAAGAAGTTCTCCATTCATTCCTTCATTCTGTTTCTGAGAATATTACAGAGATAACTATTAGGTTTAAATAATTGGAGGGGGTTTCCTGCAAAGGTCCAGCTCCACTTAGATTCGTCTGGAATTTTCATTTTTACAGGTTCATATTTTCCTAAAGAGTATAGGAAATGTGTTTTTTCTTTTTTTGCAGGGATAAAGCAATGGCCTTGTGTTGCTCCCCCATTTTAAATAATTTACCTGTTCTTGTTGCTGTCATCCAAGGTTGATTTGTATTGGAGTTCAAGAAGTTCTGAGGATGTAATAAATTGCATTTGCACTAATATTAAATCAATTAGCAATCTTTATGGTTTTTTTCATTCCATTTCTGGTTCCTTGAGCGTTTAATTTTCTTCTCCTTGTCTGCTTCTGTATCCTCTTCATCGGAATCAATGATGAGGTGGATCCAAGTGGGATGGTGGATAATGGATTGGAAAGGTGAATGGTGGTTTCATTTTTATTCTTTCCATCTTTATTAGAAGAAGAGATATGGGGATGAGGAATTTCTTATCCCATAAAACTGATGTGATGTGGAACCTACTTTCACGTACTGTGGAGCACTAAGGTATCATATACCAACCATGATGACTCTTTAGTTGATCAGTCCTTGTGGAATTGGGAATTCTTGCAGCTTTGGATTGATCTTGACTGGTTGCCTAATGTTGCTAGGCTGCAAGTTTAGATCTTGCAAGGTTAGATCATAGTTGTGGTTTCAGGGAAGGGATCCGTGATCGTTTACGTGTTTTTGATGGGTTGAGATTGTTGTTGTTTTTGGTATATTGATCCAAAGATTTCTAAGTGTTTTTTAATAAATATAGTTACAGCTATTTTTAAAAGTGTTTTTTATTTAAAAATATATTAAAATAATATTTTTTTATTGTAGCCCAATTTAGAATGATCAACTTTCATCCATTTGCTTAACTTTGGGAAACAGTCTTAGCCATTGTCCTCATCATCCAACAAATTGTTGTTTTTGGTGGCTGGTAGAACGTCTTTATAAATGTGAATTTCCAAGGAAATTGATCAATCATGCCTAACCACAACCCCTTCCCCATTGTTGCTAAATTGTTAGATGATCAGTAAGATTGACATGTTAGCAGTGTGAAATGGGGTTGAAAAGGATTTTTTTTCTTCCCACGAATTCCTTGCAAATAGGGCAAAATGGATTTATGGTGGTTCAAGTTTCAAAAACTGGTCATATTTGTCCCTCTGGTTTAATTTTCATCACACAAGACCTTATACTTCCATCTACGTCCATGGGTTCATGGTCTGAGATTGAGAGTGTTTTGATTGAGCCATCGTGGGGAGAGAAAACAAGAAAGAAACATCTACGAGCGACCATGGATGACCAATAGTTAAGAGTGCAAGGCTTCAGTGACCAAATGAATTCTCAAAACTTAAGAGACCCTGGATTGTTTGACCCATTACAATCTTTTTTTTATGCAGAGTAAACCTCATTCTTAGAATGCATACCTTGTAGGTTCAGGTAAACGAGTAAAATTCTGGTTGTCCCAAACTCTTACAAAAAATACACGTCCTAACTCGAACTCGAGACCTGCTGTTGTCAGCACACCATGTCTCTTGGGAACAAAAAAATTTGGACCATTTTTCGATTTGAGTGTGTCATCTTTGCGCAGGAGCCATGCTAATCTTCTCTGTATCATTCCAATTTTATCAGATGTCTCTGAAGAGACTGAAATAGGAGGTCGCTTTCAAGTAGGATTAGATTTCAATTCCAGACTTTGAGATCTAATAAAATTAGTGAGCGAATTACATATCCAAGGAATAAAATGAGTCTACATCGATGAGCTTATATCATCTGCAAGGAAAGGGCAGTCAGGCCTTCGTAAGTTTTGACAGAAAGAAAAAACAAGTAGTGAACTGCTTCTGAAAGCCAGACGAGCATGATTGAACTCTGGACCCTCCCTTGAGATAGATAGCACTTGACTAGCAACAATGGAAGTAACAATGTAGAAAAGAGCCAAAAAAATTCCATTTGGATGTCAAGAAAGGACGACAAAAATGCCTCCGATCTAGCACATAATTTAAGACGAACAACCAAGAAAGAACAAATCATATGCGAAAACAAAAGTTAAGTTATCACGAGATTATTGGATACTTTTAAAGTAGTGCTTCCCCACTCACATTATAGTGTAACCCACTAACATTAAAATGATGGGCCCGAACTTTATGTGAATGGAGCATACTTTTCCAGAATTACCTAATAATTCCTTTCTAATCCAACCATAGATACCTGGTAGTAGAGATGGTAATTAGATATAAAATGCTTCATTTGATTGCTATCAGGAAAGAGTAAGGTATCTTAAAAGTGACAGCCATCATTTCCCAGATGAAAAATGTTTACATATCTTGTGAAATAGCTGGCAATGTATTCATGAAAGAGGTAGAGAACCATCATCTACTGATTACATTAAAATTTGATCCTTTCATCCCAATTTCTAACTTGAAAAATGAACAAGGGATGGATTCCAATAATTGGCAAACTATTAGAAAATAATTTTCATATCCATGGCATCTGATTAATTAGTCATTAATCAGTAAAACACACAAAGTAAATCACAGAAGATTGCTAAAAGTTTATGCACAAGATTAATAAATTATAAAGAATGTTAATATATATATATATATATATATATATATATATATATATATGTACCTGTCATGTCCTTACAAGTGTATACACAATTAAATTGTGACTTCATGGCCTTGCAACCTCCTGGATGATTCTTGATCCCCTTCCAAATGAACCAGGTTTATACTCAATGTAGGCTTTTCAGGAATTCCATAATCTTAGAAGATATTTCATCACTTAACAGATTAACAGTGAATCAGGATTGTGTTCCCCTTCACTCGTGCCTCAACAATATTTTTTTGCACGAGAAGATGCAATAATTAGATAGTAACAACAGAATCGTTCCTGAGATATTCCCAATTATTTTAAAAAATGTACTAAATTCATGACAATCATTAGAATGCCCCAAGTTGTAAGTGTCACCGTAGAAAATTTCTCTTCAATCTGATCATTCCAAACACAAAACTGAGCTTCTAATTCTGGCACCACATGCCCTGATTTTACTCTAATCCTCATGAAATACCAAACAAAAATCAGTAACATATGTAGTTTCTCTAATCAAGGTCAACAAAGAATTCAAATTTTCATAAATTTTGTCAGATTTAGGATGTGATGTATCTGCAGCAGTAAAAGAGTGACTCTGATCCCTTATGATGATCCAACTAGTTCCTGGTGGCTTTCTTAAACCCTTCTCTTTGAGAAATGTTCTTATTTGTCTTACCTCTGACCAATGGCCTGCTTCAGCATATATATTGGATAGCAAAACATAATTTCCTGCATTTGTTGGTTCTAATTTGACAAGGTTTTCAAAAATGGCAGAAGCTAGTTTTGGGTTAGAGTGAACACGACAAGCACTGAGCAGTGCTCTCCACACTGATGCATCTGGTTCAGTAGGCATAGAATTGATAAATTCTCTAGCTTCATCTAAGCATCCGCCACGACCAAGTAGATCAACTACACAGCCATAATGTTCAAGCGCAGGAATCATCTTGAAATCCTGAACCATGGAATAAAAGATCTCCAAACCCTGCTCTATCATTCCAGCATGGCGACAAGCAGATAGTGCAGATAAGAAAGTTACCTCATTTGGCTGGAAACCTTCTTCTAACATCTGCTTGAAAGCAATGATGGCATCATAACCACGACCATGAGTACCATAGCCAGTTATCATGGCATTCCAAGCGATGATATTTCTCTTTGGTAAGCTTTTAAAGATCTTTTCAGCAGTTAGCATGCTACCACATCTTGCGTACATTGTTATTATAGAATTTGCAAGAGACAAATTTGAATCACAAGGGGAAAACCTCCGTATAGCATAACCATGCAGGCACCGGCCTTGAGGCAGATTGGCGAGGTTGGTGCATGTTGAGAGAACATTTATGATTGTGATCACGTTAGGTTCCACCTCTGAAATCATACGATTGAAAAATGACAAAGCTTCATTGCTTTGGTTGATTTTAATGTAACTGGAAATCATAGCATTCCACGATATCAAATCTCTAGTGAGGCAGGCCTCAAAAAGACTTCTAGCTTTCACTTCATCACCACAGTTCATGTACATATCAGTGAGCGCAGTGTTCAAGGGTAGATTTATTTCAAAACCATGCTTTATTGCAAAACCATGGATGGATCGTCCTGTCCTTAGACATGTTTCATCTCCACAAGCAGCAAGAAGAGAGATCATTGTATGAGAGTTCTGTTCAACATGAGATGCTTGCATGATTTGAAATAACTCCCAAGCCTCATCCCTCAAATGGGCACTGGCCAGTGCCAAGATCAATGTGTTATATGAGATGACATCTGCGTCACTCATCACACCGAAAACCTTCTGTGCAGCTTCAACACAATTTAGATCTGTGTACATGATCAAAAACGCATTTCCAATAGAAACACCCATCCTCATTCCACTCTTGCATGCATGAGCATGTAAGCTTTTACCCTTTTTCAAGCCATCATCCAACTCTCTACACAAAGAAAGCATAACAGCAATAGTTCTTTCATCTGGAATTATTTCTTCTCGCATTCTATTAAAAACATCAATAGCTTCTTCATAGCATCCATATTCAATGTATGCAGAAATCATAGAATTCCACAAGGCAGCATCACGAACTGTAGTGATATCAAATAATTTGCGTGCTAATTCTGAACTCGATATCTTACTGTACATGTTAAGCAATGCATTTACAATGAACAAATCATTACTATAGCCAAATTTAATAGCCATTTGATGAATTTGCATCCCCAGTTTGAGATATCCAAATTCTGCGCACGCCTGAACCACAACTAGTATGGTAACCAAATCAGTCTTAACCCCATCCTCTAGCATCCGAACAAAAAGCTCCAAAGCTTTCACCGAATCCCCTGAATCAAAATACCCAGTAATCATTGCATTCCAACTCACTTCACTTCTCATGACCATCAAATCAAACACAAGACTCGAAAATCTCACATCAAAATTCAAATAGAACCCAATCAAAGCAGTACCCACATGAGGATGACTATCAAAATATCCATTCCTCAACCAATACCCATGTATCTCCTTCCCTAACCTCAATTCTAATAACCCCTCACATGCCAAAATCAATGCAACCAAAGTACGTGAATTTAGTTCAAAACCCTCACTTTTCATCTTTCTGAATAATCCAATGGCCTTCCCGTAAAAACCACAGCCCACAAACCCAGATATCATTGCGTTCCACAAAACCAAATCTCTCTGAGTCATTTTACCAAACAGATGGTTAGCTTCTTCAAGCAATCCACATTTACAATAGAAATCAACAACAGCTGTCCCAACTCGAACATCTTTGATCAAACTAGTACCCTGAATACTAGAATGTACCCTTTGGCCTCTCTCAACGTCATTCAGCCTCGAACAGGCCTTGAAAATGAGAGGCAGGGTTGTGTTATTCGGTGCAATGCCAATAGATTCCATTTGGGTATATGTAGAAAGAATGGCATGGTCATTTTTGAGCCTGGCGTGATTTTTTATGATTGCATTCCAGTCCCTTTTTGGGTTAGCGTTGATGGTGGCTTTTTGGGGTATAAGAGAAGGGCTTTGAGGTTTAAAAGAGAGAGAAATGTCCATTATCAATAGCAGGGCTGAGGTCGTTTACTTCTGGCGGGTAAAAGTGGAGGATAGCGGGTATCGTGTTTTAAATGGGGTCGTTAATGACCGTTAAATACTCTTAGAGTTATCAGTAGATGCATGACTAGTCGCTCTAACTGAAACGACTGTCGTTTAGATAGAAAGAGGTTAGATGGCCAACCATCACTCTCTTTTTGGCTGCTTGCTTTCCTTCCTTCCTAAACTGCCATGGAAGCTTGACGTTTTTATTTTTTCAAAGCTTAGAATAATGCAATGGAATAACGGCTCTTCTTTGATCTTAATATATAGACTTCAATTTGAAAAGTTTTTTTTTAATTTAATCATTCAACAATATATATGAATGATAAACAATACTATATATACTAAACTAAGACATAAGAGAGAAAGAAAGAGTAGAACTCGGTTTTAACAACCATAAATAGAATAACTGAGTTTAAAACTCCTTCTGCATTAGCTTTGCATTGTAAATGTTATTCATAAATAATATTAATCGAGATTATAAGACTAAAAAAAAAAGAGATGAAGCTTGATTGTACCACGTCCAACCAAGTGTATTGGATTTAGTTGGGCCATAGCCTAACTGAGTTTTGTGGTGCCCAGTTGGGCCGAGGCCCAACCTCTTCTTCTTTTTGTAATTTCTGTTTTGATGTAGTATGAAAACCGTAGCTTGGAATGTTATGAGTGTATTCGTTTTACTTTGCATGTTGTCTAAGGTCATGATGCCTTGGACTGCAAACTTGGACATTATTGGTATCCATCCGATTTAGTTCCATTGAGGAACAATCCCTTGATTGAATTTCCCAAATGTTTCTACTATTAAATAACAGCACAATTTTTGTTTTTTTTTCTTTATAAAATTCAAAAAAAAAGTTACCAAAAATTATCAAAGAGGGATTAACAACAAAACATCCATTGATATTAGGAATTATACACCTCATTCTCGAAAAAAGGTGGGATATGTAGATTTATACATCTTCAAGAAAATAGATGAAGGATACAACTTTAAATGTATCTAATATATTCTTTTATTATGAAAAAAATTGATAATTTTGGTACCAACAGGTGATGTCTAATAAGCCAAAATGATTGATAGTCGGTACCTACAAAAAATCTTTTTTTAAAGAGAGAGAAATACAATGACATTTTAAATAGATGAACTTCAAAAATATGTATTATACTGAAAATGTTCATAATAAAAATACTGTAAGCCCTTCACCAATAATTTTTATAGTTCATAAGTTTTATCTTTTTGTAGAGATAATGATTCAAAATATAATTTCATGCTTGTGATATTTTGAGTTATACTATACTTAAAATATTGACAATGGTATCCATAGAAAACATTCACTCTCCGAACCCAAATGAACTTAAGAATGACGAGTAGAAAAAAGCCCTGTATATATTACCCTCAGGGAAAGAAACCTAAGACAATAACAATGGTGAATCTATCACCAGGTGGAATATGATATATTGATAAGGTGATGGGAAAAAAATGAAGCCTTGTCAAGATTTCAGGTACAGGTTATAATTTCTGCTATAATGAGTCTATGCGTATACAATCTTTCTAACAGAGGTCTCTACCAAGGCCACCAGATGATTATTTCTATGAAAATGATTCAGAGCATAAACTACAAACCTTTCACCAGACAGCAAACCAAGATGTGAAAGTCGCTTGTGACAAGTTTTGGGTCGGCGAATTTTCATGATCACCCCTCTACCACAAGCCAATGGCCTTCCACCAAACTCCTCCAATCCCAAGCCAGATAATAATGTTGACAACAGATATGAGGAAGCCATAGCCCCACCATTTGGCCAGAGGTACATAGTTGGCACCATAGTAAATAGGCGCGGATCCAATTCCATAGTGTGTAAGGCCGCCCATGAGATTAGAAAGGAAGGCAAGAACCATGGCTCCAAAATATGGAGGAGTACCCAGAGCGCTGGCAACAGACAGGAATGCTGTAAACATGGCACCGATGTGAGCTGCTCCACTGGCAAAGAAGTAGTGGGAGTAGAAGTATAGAAGGACCAGAATGCCGAAAGACAGCTGCCACGATAGACCGAGTCCACCAACGAACTGTTACAAGTGCAACTAGTTAACAGCAAGTACATCATGGCCCATACTTAATTCTAGTGTTTGTTGCAATTCACAAGTTCACAAATGCATTCATTCTGCAGGAAAAAAATTGCTCTAATTTATTCTTTTTTTCCGCTTCTGTGGGAGTCAACATGCAAGAGGGCACTGGAATATATGGTAACTATAAGATCTCACTGATAATTGGAAGTAACCATGCACAATGAAAAAACAGAAAACAGGAAAACACAAACCTTAACTACAGTTTGGCTGAACCAGGAGATGAGACCATATTTGTTGAGATACCCAGCCATGGCAATGAGGGCCGCAAACCATGTCAGGGTATCCCAGGCAACGGATTCAGCTAAGCACTCCTTCCATGTCACTACACCAGTGATAAGAAGGACAGACAATCCAAGAATAGCAGCAGTCACAGCATCCACATTCAGCATCCCTCCGAAAACCCAAAGTCCCACCTAAATTGAGAAGAAATAAAGAAATCTTTATTATTGGAGGCAGGATGCAGGATCAATAAACTCAGAAAGCACGATAGCACAAAAATATGAAATACATCAGCTAAATTATGTGCGTGGCACAAAAAAATATGCTCTGCAGTACAGACTTGTAGAAATCATATAAGTGGTTAGATAAGCATAATATAGAGCTCGCTCAATTGCTAAAGTTTTGTTGTGACAGCAACAAATTTAGGTAAAACTTTTGAAAGCTATGTATTAGCTTTGCATCAAACATGACATATAGCATATACATCAACTATTTGCACATAAACAATCCAATGACATTATGACATCACAAATCTATCAAATAAACCAAATGGACTCTGTCTTTGATACTTAAACCCTATGTTCAAAACATCTAATCAAACAGGCCCTCATGTATTAATAATAAAAAAAGAAAATGAGTGTGGGTCTGAAAATCTTCACAATTCCATCTAGTAAAGGTAACGAAAGCAGATTTACAACAGAAGAAACAACTGAAATCCAAGGTCCCAAACTAGCTAGTCTAACTCCCCCAGTGTCCTGACAAGCTACTATACTCCATCTCTGACCAAATATATGAGATTTCTTCAACCAATTTGCAAACAAAAATGGAATTGCTGTGAAAAAACTGTTCAATCACCACCAAAGAGTGATTAATGGAGAATAAAGTCTGAAAGCCTCGCAGGATATTTGCTGCCAAGTTAAGTAAATTTTTCTTGCACCAAAGGTTCCAAACTCAAAATAATGCAGACACTCCTCCAAAAGAAGCTTGAGCGAGCATGAAAAGCATCAAGAGGATTCCCCTAAACATTGAATCAGCTGCCAAGTTGGTAAATTTCAAACTTCCCAGCCACATACATTCGCTTCCCCCAAGCTTATCTCTAGAAAAACACATGTAAAATCCTCAATATCTTACAAAAGAACCTAGTACGTAAACTGTTGATACTTTTGTGGCTAGGAACAAAGATCCTTTATATTAAACTCACGTTCCTACATAGAACTACATGCAGCTCAAACATTTTCTGGCCCTTAAAAAGACACTATTGTCCTAACAGTGGCATAGAATAGTAGCATACCAGAACACTCAGTTACTCAGTTGCTCGAATCATTCCTCTATACCTTGACCATTCCACACAGTTATAAACAATGTCAATTCCATGGACCACTTTTAAAGATCATTGCAACTTTATTTGTGTGTAAGGATCCTCTCAAAATTCACATGAGCACAAATGATCCAATATGAACAGATATGCTCAATGACCATTTTGATGGCAATGCATAACTAACACATTCCCCAAAATGATTGACAAAAATACCACTGGGCTAACACTTCATGAAAAAAGCAGAGAATGTTCACTGCTGACACACTGGTTTCTATCCAAACAATAGCAACAGAACTAGTAACATTGCTACATTTAAACCTAGAAACAAACCCAACTATGCATAAGCATCAACAGAAGTTGGATTACACTTGTGGTAGATATGTGCTACACGCACAACACCATTAAAAGCAAAAACTATGCCGTTTAACAACATTATCAAGCAGATCCTACAATATTTATCAGTCATATTTATTCCAAACATGATAAAACAAAGGCAGATTTAAAAACAAAATGCAAGTAGATTTGAACACGAAAGGCAAACTATGCTGCGAGAAGCAAGGTGTCAGCCATAATCATCTCATTTTCCAAGATAATAATCCAATTGAACTCTTAAGTTCGAAAGCCAGGCTCATGAAAATGCTGATGTGCCTCTAAATGAAGCTCAATTGTTATAGAATCACCTGAGCTTTAAGGAAAGAACAAGCAAGTGCTAAGGAAGTCTCCCTGGGCCCTGAATTGTCCATCAAGTTGTATAGATTTACAACTCTAAAACAGAGATATTCATTCCTCCACAGAAACAAAAACAAAAAAATCTAAAATCCTCAACCATCTGTTATCTTTGGAGACTTTTGCATCTAACAAATGAGGTAAGATGAGAACCCAAAACCAGAATTGTTGTGTTACTTGAGAAACTAAGAACAGAATTCCTTAACATCTAAGATACAAGATAACTTCTCAGAAAGCAAACTAGTAGGACTACACTGATGCGACACAAGAATTTATCATCGATAATGCAAACAAAATATAGCAAAAAAATTCTCCAGCCTCTAACAAAACCTCATTCCCCTAAACATTCTTGCATACTAACAAGAATGACCCAATACAAGCAAAGATAATTCAATGACCCAATTGCCATGTAATGTGGCTCAAACGATTCTACAAAATGTCCGAAGAACAACACGACTCAGCTAAAAATAAATGAAAGCAGAGAAGAATGATAGCTAACTAACAACTGATGATTCAACCCCTTATTCCTAAAAAACAGAGTAAAATGAGCATTAGCATCAACAAATTGGATCTGACGAGGCATGCACTATAAACCAATTCACCAAATTAAGCAGAATGAAATAAGCAAAAGACAGATATAAACAGAAACGCAAACCATACCGTGAGAAACAGAGTGCCAGCCATAATAATCTCATTAGTAGTCATGGGTCCCATCTTCTCCAACTTCTCCCTAGCCAATATAGGAGCATCAGGACTGGACTTCACGGTTGGCGGATAAATTAAATACAAAATAAACGGAACAACAATCAATGAAATCAATCCAGGCACAATTGCAGCCTTAGCCCAGTCCGTCCACCCAATTGTCTGCTGAATTGTATTGAATGTCAAGGTAGCACTCAAAGGGTTCGCAGCCATAGCTGTCAAAAACATGGAAGACGAAATCACTGATGTCTGGAAACAAGTTAACATTAACCATGAACCGAGCTTATGCTCTGTTCCATCACCCACATTGCTTCCACATGCTACACAAAGCGACTTAACCAACGGCAAGAAAATCCCTCCTGCTCGTGCAGAAACAGAAGGAATCGCCGGTGCTAATAAAGCTTCACTAAAAACAAGACTATAACCTAACCCCAACGAAGAGGACCCGAACAGAGACACGAACTGATACGCAATTCGGTTACCAAGTCCGGTTTTGATAAATCCACGAGCGAAAAAGAACGCGAGTGCAATTAACCAAGGGATTGGATCACCAAATGCGGAAAACGCGGCGGAGAAAGTGAGGGTTTTTGTTAGAACTGAAGCGCCTAAACCCATCAAAGCTACCGCGCCGAGCGGTAAAGGCTGCGTGATGATTCCGACTATCGTAGCAAGAAAAATTGCGAGTAGTTGCCAGGCTGGTTTCGTAACTCCAGAAGGAACCGGAACGAACCAGAGAATGACACCTGTCGCGATTGAAGCCAGCAACGGTTTCATTGCAGCTCCTTGCCATGGCAGTGAGGCTGGTGTAATTGATGCAGGTGCGGATGATTCTGACGAGGCTTTTACTATGAAGTTAGAGATTCCCCGCGTCGTCGATGTGACGCTAGATTTGGATAATTTTGGGAGTGAGGGAGAGACAGTAGAGAGTTTTGGGAGATTCGGGCGGGAAGGGAGGGAATTTTGTGAGGTGGATCGTAGGCGGGAGAGAGAGCGGGATTTGAGACAGGCGTGGGAATTGAAAGAAAGAGAAGAAGGTGTGAGAGCAAACGACGACATTTTGCGTATTTATGGCGTTCGAGAGAGACAGGGAAGTGAATTGGGTTCTCAGTCTTCCCTTCTGTGCAGTGCGGTGGTTATGGAGGAAAGGGAAGGGAAGGGGGTGGTCGGTTGGCGTTGATTTTTATGGAAGTAGAGAGGGTTGAGTGGAAACCATGGATGGAATATACAGCTCCGTCTGAGATCTTCTGGTCCCCCGGCCCATGTTTTCTTTTTTTGTTTTTACTTTAGTGCTCGTGGTATAAGTAGTTGCTAACATGAACTGGGGGCATAGGGTGGCCCTTCGAAACGTGGCAGGTTATGAGTGGGCTGGGTTTCCCAAGAGCATTACTTTATGGCGATGTGTACCAATGAAGTGGCAGAGTTCACGCGTGGCTGTTTGTAACTGGATGGCATTACTTCAGTCAGCAATTTGGGCTTGTAGCTAATTTTCCACCCTGAAAGGGATTGAATGGCCAGATAGTTCAGGGTAGTGATACAGTGACCACAGATGTAGACAAGGCAAGTTGGATCTGGGGTGGCGGCGGCGGCGGCGGCAGGGAGAGAGGGAGACAGAGACCGAACAGGAGGTCAGAAACAGTAGAAGGACGAACGTGAGTTCATGCAAAGCCTGCGTGTTTGGGGGTGATGTTATTTGTTGAGGTTTGATGACAGCAGCTATGGAGGTGGGCCATTGTCTGGCTCCTTTTTGGAGCCAAGAGCCGAATTTTCATCGTATCATCAAAAGACGCCTAAGCAATGCACTCGAGGGGCCATTTTTCTTCAATTTTATACCTCTTCCTTTTTTGTTTTTGCAGATGAATTTGGATTCTTTGATTATCATTTCCTGATGAACAATACATAAAAACGTTAGTTAGATACTTAGATTAGGTCAACTTGACATATTTCGTTACACTCGCGGTTTACAATGTTATAAATAAAAATAAAATTGTAAAACTTTAAAATAATTGTTAATTTTTTATAGCTCGTAACTCAAGTTACTAAAACTGAAGTATTTAATTTAAAAAAGTAAATATTTCATTTTTTATAAAGTTAAATATTAAAAAGGTGAAATTGAAAAGAAAAAAAATAATCATACAAAAAAATTAAAAAAATATGAGAATTAAAATTATTATAACAACTATTATTGTTGTTGTTGTTGTTATTATTGTTATGTCACAATTAGTACTAACTTATTATTATTGGTAATAATAGCCGTAATTATATTAATATTATTATTATTTTAATCATTATTTTTGTTGTTATCATTATTACTATCACACTATAGCTATTATTATTATTATTTGTAGTAGTAGTAGTAGGCAGTAGCAACACTATTATTACCATCACAACCAATGCAACAATTACTACTATTATCATTATCGCTAATTTTATCATTATTGTTGTGGTTGTTACTATTATTATTTTCACAATTATCACTGATAATATCATTACAATCATTATCATTATTATTATTATCATTATTAATTTAGTTGTTGTTGTTATTAATATTAATATTATTATTATTATCATCATCAGCATCAGCAGCAGCATTGTCATGGTTAGTAATGTTGCCATGACCATTATTACAATTGTTATTGTTATTGTTATTGTTATTGTTATCGTTATTGTTATCATTGTTGTTGTTGGAAAAAATAAAAACCATTAACTTAATTTAAATGATAGAATTCAAAACTATAAGGACTTAGACAAAAGATCCAAGAAAAACAATAAGAAATCAAAATAAAATGGAATCATTGGAAAATACAAAAATCATAAACTTGATTTGAATGATAAAATTGAAATACATAAAAACATTGACAAAAGAAAAAAAAGTAGAAGGACTGAATTGAAATATCTTATATGTATATAAATTAAAAACCAAGGATTAAATTGAAAAATAAATAAAAACTTCAACAAAAGAGGAAATAACTAAAAATGACAATTAAAACTAAAAGGTCTGAATTTGGGGGTGGAAATAGCAATGAGAAACAAAGTGTATTTACTAGGATAAGAGAGGGAAATGAGGAGGAAAAAAATGATAATTGGTGATACACTCAGCTACATTTGGAATACAAGCATCATCTTTAATGAAAGAGAAGACATAAAACAAAACAAGTAAGATGGCTGAAGATAATTTTTTACCTTGAAAAAAGTATGATTGCCAAAAATGTGTGGTGGTTTCAACGCATCAATGATTGCTTACACACACCTATAGTTTTTAATTAAAAAAAATATTGTTTTAAAAAGAAATTATGTTACTATCCTTAACCAAACTTACAATTAACAATAAATTTAAGCTAACAGGCCATAATACCCCTGACAACAATGAACTAAATGTCTTGCATCCAAGGATACATGCATAATTTTGTCGTGAAATAAAAATCAAAACTACCTAAATAACCCTACCTGAGACCACTTATTTTATTTTATTTTTAATATATTTGGGGGTTATTTTGGCTATTGTACTATTCCCAAAACATTTAATAGACACAAATACCCCCAAATAATATGTAATGACTAATGCACATCATAAAAGTACCCAGATGACTGTAGTCCAAAGACATGCAATTTTTTTTTAAAAAAATAAGAAAATAGTTATTCCATTGTAGCAGTAAACAATAAAATATGAGAGGGGCTACAATGAATTCTCCTTCTATTTTAGTTTTTTGTTAATGCATTAGATTGCTTTTTGGAATAACTTGTTAGATTAACATAATTCATTAAAAAAGAAACTCAAATGGTAATCCTTCATCTCCTATTTAAAATTATTTAATTGTATCATTTTTTTAAAAAATATGGCTAGTTAAAAATCCTTGAGTTAAGACTTTTATTATTTGGGTGAACTTAGTTTACTAATTGAACTCATGGATCAATCAACTCGTTAGTCAAAAATCATTAACAAAAGGGAATTAAAAATAAATAAAGTCCAATCCATCAAACAACACAATATTAAGTAATAAAACTAGAAAGTAAAGGGATAAAAATGTACGGAAAAAAAAAGACCAAGCAGAATATAAAACTTTAACAATATGCCACCTTTAGAAATTGATAAGTAGAAGGGAGAGATAGGTAGGAGAAGAAGAAAAAAGCCAACTCGAGTCTAAATACCATGTTGTCGTCTAAATGTATCACACTACAATGTAAAGTGTAACAGCCCGGCCCAACCTGCCATATATTGTCCGCTTTGGGCCTTACCGCCCTCACGGTTTTGTTCCTGGTGACGCGAGCCCACTTCTGAGCCTGACGCCCCAAAACGCGTATGACAAGTATGAAACCAGCACTCTTAATAAGGTCAGCTACCACTCCCTCACCCGCCGATGTGGGATACTACAATCCACCCCCCTTAAGGAGCCCGACGACCCCGTCGGCACAACCGGACATCCAGTGAGGTCGGCTCTGATACCAAATGTAACAGCCCGGCCCAACCTGCCATATATTGTCCGCTTTGGGCCTTACCGCCCTCACGGTTTTGTTCCTGGTGACGCGAGCCCACTTCTGAGCCTGACGCCCCAAAACGCGTATGACAAGTATGAAACCAGCACTCTTAATAAGGTCAGCTACCACTCCCTCACCGCCGATGTGGGATACTACATAAAGGATATCAACATGTTTTCAATGTCATTGCGTGCAATAACTATCGATGACTGGACACTAATATCATCCATTTGTTGGTGCACCCTACACACATGCTAAGATCTTTTTTCTTTTTTATGAATAATTTATCTTTAATAAAAGACCAAAAGTATTACAAATAAAACAAGCTAAAAATGGCTTTTAATGGAAGTTTTAAAATTTCTTAATCCCAAGGCATTAAAAGTAATTTTATTTTACATAAAAGCAACTTTTTTATTTTTATTAATATTTAATGAAACAACAAGCTATCAATGTTCAACTTGAATATAACAAAAAAAGGAGTAAAAGATAAAAATAAAGAAAATCTACAAGGATGTTTTAATATTTTTTTATTTTAAGAGCAATTAAATAATTTATTTGTGATTATAAAATGAAAATGTCAATAAATCCCCTGGACACTTTTTTTGCGTTTTGAGTTATTTAATCACTATATTATTACTATATAATGTGAAAAATGTATCCCAACCCCACTGAAATAGGTAATGACAAGCGTGTCCTTGTAAAAAAAACCTATTTTACTCTTAATAGTAGTTAAGTAAATAGTTTTTTTAAAGGCAAACTCACGTTTTCATTGTAGATTGTTATAGTGAAAACCTCACACCTTTAGATTTTTATATAATAAAAAGAATTATAAACTCATTTTTTTAAAGAAAATATTAATTTGTGATAATTTTTCAAACTAGGCTTCATTTTTAGAAAATCAATGAAGCCTAATTTTTAAAAGCATATTTAGTTATACAAAATGATTAAATAAAATAGGAGTTAAAACAACATGTATCAAAATTCAAATACAAAATTACTTTTATATTAGATTCAAAGTTGAAATTAATAAAGAAAAAATAATTTTGAAACCCCCCCAAAAGAACGAGGATCTAAATTGATATAAGAAAATAAAATAATTTTTGATTGGATGATGAAATTGAAAAGAACAGCCATCTTAGCAAAAAAAAAAAAAAAAAACGAGGACCAAAGTGGTAAAAATAATATACCATAAATTCAAATTGAAGGATAGGATTAAAAATAAATTAAAATTTTACAAAGAGATATATACAAAAATTAGAAATGAAAACAATGAGGATAGATTTTAAAACATAATGCCATAAACTTGGATTGAATGGTTAAATTGAAAACCAATAAAAGTTAAAAAAAAAACTAGGAAAAGAATTAAAAAGCAAAATAAGTAAAGACTAACTTGAAAAAAATATGTCAAATTGGAATTGAGGGACAAAACTAAAAACAAATAAAACTTGAATAAAAAGGGCAATAAAAAAATAGAAATCAAAATAGTAAGACTTGAAGTTGAAATATCTAACAACAAAGAGAATAAAACTATATTTTTAAAGGGAAAAAAAAAGGTTTGGTCTATCATAAACCAAGCCACCATTGCTGTCATGAGGCACTCTACTGGGAAATGGATGTATAACGCTTCATGTTTAAAAACTTTTGCTTTTAAGAGTATTTTGTCCTTTCACTCTATTATTTAATTGTTTGTTATTTCTTATATTCAATTAAATAGTAAATCATTCATTACTTAATATTATAATAACAAAAAAATCATTGTGGAAATATAAAAAGTACATTGAGACTAAATTTTGTTTTTATTTTTAATGATGTTTTAGTCATTTTAATAAATAATTAAGATAAAATGAATTATTTATTTTAATTAATTTTATAATAATTAATAGGCGATGTGAAAATATACGAATGGGTTTGAAAACCACTGTTAAATTCACGAGGAGATGGGAAAATGGATTCATTAGTAGTGAGTTAATATTTAAATAAATTAAATATAAAGGGGCCAGCGTTCAAGAAGTCGCTTTGGCCGAGTGGTTAAGGCGTGTGCCTGCTAAGTACATGGGGTTTCCCCGCGAGAGTTCGAATCTCTCAGGCGACGATCCTTTTTTAACTTTTGTTGGACTCATATGAATTATCTGTTTCGTTTTTGCATGCTCCTTGCACCAAATTTGGACTGGCCCATATATCTAATAGACAGCCCATTACAGCCCATGCTCCTTGTACCAAATATGGGCTTTATCTGCGCTGAGAAAGGGTGGAGTTCAAGCTAGCCACTCAGTACGAGGTCACTGTCACCTACCACATCATTTATTTTATTTTTAAAATCGAATTTATCACACTGTTTAGACTTTAGAAGCATCTGAGCAAATGAGAAGTAATGATATAGAATTTAATGATTTATATAAATATATTTATGATATATAAATATATCTTTTATAAAAGCTTAAAACAATTAAGATCTTACTTATTTAGACCCTATAAAATATATTTTTCAAATTTACTCGCATCTAAAAAAAGCATATGCACGACAAAAGCTGGGCGTTCGAGGCAAACCATGTGGGATATAAGAAATTGTTGATAAAAAAAACCTGACAAGAAAGATTATTATTTGCCCCCCAGACTCTACATGATCAAAGCCGTCATTTACAGACAAAAAAGAACCTTCCATTCCCACATCAACTCACGCACAAGCTAGTAGTTCTGCAGTCCTGTAAAGAATATATATTAATTCTGATTAAGAGAAAGGATTTAGAAAATTCAACAGATCGATCCATTTTACAAACAACACAGGACCCTGTCGGCATTCAGCTTAAAACGTAACCTTGTTCTCAGCATCTGTACGTAGTTACATAACTAAATCATATGAAGTCTTTATCTAATGATCGTTGCTTGAGATTCAAGTCTCATGCCAGGTTTTGCAATCTCGCCACAGTTGTAATAATATTTTCTGAAATATGATAACTCTACCTTGCTTTATCTTTAGACATTATTGGCCAGCAGGATATTAATTAGGTGAAGCAAAACCCTACAAGGGGTAACTAACTAGTAAATAGTGGTCATATGTGCAATGAAAGCAAGCTGACTTGATTGCTTTATCTCATCTAATTGATTGAACTTCATTAGAAGAAACCATCATTTTCCACAAACAATATTAATTTGGAGGCACAGAATATATATTTTCCACGTATTGTATTAATTCATGATCAATTTATGGCACCAACCTAGCTAGCTAGCTCTACTCATCCCACTACTACTGCCTTTTTGAGCTGTATACATCGATCTCATATTGTTAATTATACAGTTAATGCTTGATCATCACGTCCTTGTCTACACGTACATGCTTATATATATGTATATATGTGTGTGTGTGTGTGTGTGTGTGTGTGTGTGTGTGTGTGTGTGTGTGTGGTGTCTTTTCAAGAACAATATATCAGTGCTCGAGAAGTAATGGTGAAATTGCAACATATCATATATGCAAGAAATGTTTGGTACGTCATCGATTAATGCAGTATTACTCTTCTGATCAGTAACTTTATTCCAAGCTTCCTGTATATATATACCTGATTGAAACTATACATAAACTACTTAATCTCCTGAGATGAAAGCTAGCGGATAGAATACAGAGGTTGAAAGATAACAATATTTGAAGGGTGCTTACATTGCAAAGCTCTCTCAATTTTGACGAAGAAAGAAAATTGAATATATATAGAGAATAACCATTTATTTACTCAACTTGGAAATCAAGAGAAGGGATAGGCCGACACATCTTTCATCAACTCTTCCAAGTCCCACTCCCCCACTTTTAACTCTTCTCCGTGCCAAAAATTCCCCATCTCAGCAGCAGCGTTTTCTGTCTTATTATGATCAGTACGAGTGCTATTGCAGGTTTTGTTAAGAGTACTATTCACATAGCTACTATATGGGTGCTTGCCAGTGTTATTATCCTGTATATTTTGGCTTCTTGAATTTTCCTCCATGTAGCTTACACTCGCTAAAGGAGGAATCCCAACATTCACCCCTCCAAAGATCCCTTCCAGCCCATACAACCCCTGATCAGAACTGTTCATTCCGCCTTGAATCATGCATGGCGGTGCACCGTTGGATTCGTATCCACTTGCACCGCCGATATACATGTTTAGGCCATGATCATGATCAAGCGTAGGTAATAATGGGTCCATTATGGTATTTAGAATCATTTCTTGCATGGAGGTTGCTAACGATGACGGTGACGGATCCATGTTCATGGGCAAATTAATGCCTTGTTCTTGCATGGTCATGAACCCTCCCATGACTTCTTTGCTAGGTTCCGAGGATGAATCAGTACTTGTGTTTGGTGACGGGTTGGATGACTGCAGGTTCTTTAGTCTTCTCTTTATTGTTGAATTCCAAAAATTCTTGATTTCATTGTCGGTTCTTCCTGGCAAGCGAGCCGCTATTTGAGACCACCTTTGAAAATAAGGAAAATAAATTACATGATCAACAGTTCAGTTAATTACAACTAACGTGTTATTTTTCTACTCGTGCATGATTTGAATGGATAGCCTGGATGCTTGAATTCTAAAAAAAGAAGAAAAAGAACAGTTATAGATGGAGTGTCTTCAACTCTATGAAGGCAAATAAGACCAGAAGAGGAATGTCTTTGTCATGAGCTTAATTATTCTTCCATAATATAACAAGGGATTTGACTATCCCCTCATTTTAGACATGATCAAATTAAGCAGCAGAGGGGACAAATATTTGTATGTCTCACAGATAATCAAAACAGGACAGCTAATTAATCTGTGTTTGCTTGAAGCTCAAGTTGTTATGCTGTATATGAACTTTCTCGATTGATTGGATTGCATTTGTTTAATTATGAGTAAAAGCTTGAGTTAGTGGGGAGAAGCTAAGATATTTCTCCATGTTTTGTAGCAGTATTTTTTATTTGATTTAAAGTATATATGGATCAAAGAAAAAGAAAAAACTTAATTTGTCTTCAATTACATCATCGTATTATTATTGATGATATGTTTTTCTTTTCATAGGTGCATCTTATGGGATTATTAACAGTTATTTGTTTATAGTTTCATCATTTTGGTCATGAACAGCTCGAAAAACATCCAACACCAATATCATCTGAGTAGAAAATGTAACTGGAAAAAATCTCCTGAAAACTGCTTATATATATATATATATGAACCTATATATATACCCACTAAAATCAAGCTCATGTATTCATTCAATATTTAAAAAGAAGCAGAAAGAGGGTGAAGGGACCTTTTTAAGCTATAAAAGAAAGTAAAAAGGGATATATATATAAGCAAATTAATACCTATTACCAAGAAGGGAATGCAAATGGATGGTCATCTCTTCTTCTTGAGGTGAAAATGCACCTCTCTTGAGATCAGGCCTCAAGTAATTAATCCAACGAAGCCGGCAACTCTTTCCACACCTCTGCAAACCAGCATTCCTCGCTACTTCACTCCAACAACCTTGTCCATTGTTTAGTATGTAGTTCATGAGCTTGTCGTCTTCCTCCGGTGACCACAAGCCCTTCTTGAACTTGTTACTTTTATCATTGTTCTTCCCAGTTGCCTCTGGCTTCCTCATTTTGAGAGCCTTTGATATCTATATCTCTTCCCAACTGGCGTACGTGATGTAGATCAGTTAAGACTTTATAGAAAATGGCAGATCATGAGAAAGGGAAAGAGGAGGCTTGGCAGAGTAGTGGGTATGACGATCATGATGGCGATGATGGTTGTGGGGTATTGCTTAAAATATAGGAAAGAGAGAGAGAGAGAGGGAGAGAGGGGGGGAGAGAGAGGGGGAGAGAGGGGTTGGTCGAAGAATGAGTCTGAGCATCAAAACGGTTTGGAGAGGGACGGCAGGGGGAAAATGAGGGAGGTGTTCGTCTTGTCCTTGACTGAGTGATCTTGTCTTTTCCCGTTACATTTTTCTTCACTCCAAGGTAATCACCATACATTTGTACCGTAAGATAGACATAAGCCAGAGAGCACCCATGGAAGAGAGGGAAAAAAAAGTTTGTTTCATAACCAAGCCAAGATACTTGCTTCCACTTCACATAATCTTTAACCACTCTCTCCCTGCCCAGCATCGATCCACACGTGTGATTGAAGATATATAGTGAATAGGATAAGAGAATAGTTTTGCAGAAACACATGGAAAATATTCAATGGATCACAGAATCAACATGCATCTTTATTGGTGATTAATTTGGCCTCAGTTCATAAAAAGGCATGCTAGCTAGCTAGCTAGAGTAGAAAAGACTCCAACGTTTGAAATACCATCTTTTAATTATTTTCATGCGAGAAAGGTGAGGAAAGAAGAGAGATGACATTTTCAATCACCATCTTATAATATATAAATGTATTCACACCTGTATAAATCGCTAGTCGTTGCATATTTATGAAACCTCATCCGGAGCATTTTTCCATCCAGGAAGCCCTGTGAAAGTAGTTATCTACCTACCCCGACATGCTGTGTAGCTTATTCTCGAGTCTTGTACAGAAAACGAATCAAGCTAGAACACTAAACTAGCTAAGAACGATTGCTCATCTGTTGATCCAAGGAAAATATCAGAATCTGCACCAGATTCTACGGGATAGACTAATTAAATGCGTTGTGGTACAAGCAGATGAGATTATATCTTTGCCTTAACCGTTCAGTTCTCCAGATAAATATTGTTATCGACAGTTAACATTTAGAGAATATTATAAATTATATTATGAGATCTCATCCAAAATTTTAAATTTTTAGGTGAAATGGTTTTTTGATATGGTATCAGAGCCTTGTTGACCCAGCAGTTACGAGCTCGAATCTCACCATCCCTATTATATTTGATAAAAATCAAGTACAAGTAGTATGAGTTTGTGTAAGTTTCAAGCTCAAAAGACTTTAAATTTTTAGATAAGATGATTCCTTGACAAACACAATAAATCGTGTTAAAAGAGATTGAAGGGCAAAATTCTCTCATCAGGAATCACCATCAATCCAAGGCCAGCTCTGCTGTGCTCTATATCTGATCTTAAGATGTTGCATGGATTCCGTTTGTGGACATTTCTCTGATTCCTTAAAACAAAGTATAGTAATGCATTGTAATTCAAGCAAGTGAGTTTTTTTTTCCCTTAAACTTTCAGTTTTCCATTGACATATTCAATACACAGTTGCGAGAGATGAATGATGTGAAATAAAGATGAAAGAAATGGTGAAACAAAAAATTGACCTTTTTTGCTGACTTTTCCCAGACAAAACAAAATCACATTGCTTCTGTTTTCTTGCCACCCAAACAAAAAGAAGCACATTTGTTTTATCTAGGAATTTAAGAATAGCAGACATGACATTCAAACGTATGATGAGAATGCAGAGCTATGTTAATATTGACGGAAGCCGGAAGCAAATGGGGTAGGTTTTTCTCTCAGGACTTGGAAAATCATCTCTTCTCGAATGCGAATGCGAGGAATATTAAATAATCATCTCATTTAAAATATTAAATTATTTAATAAAACTTTAATCTTATATCATTTTATATTTAATTTTTATTAAATCATTATTTAGTTAATAAATTTTTAATACCATATCAAAAAACCATTCAATATTTTATCTTAATACACGCTTGAATTATTTCTCATCTACCAAACATACCCCATATAACCCTATTGATTACTGCATGCAAATCATTTTTTTGAGATATAAAGAAACCTTGCATCCAGAAAATATATTTTGAAAGCTCAAATAATTGAGTAAAATCTTAATTATTTTAAATCTTTATAAAAAATATATATTTTAATTCAAACTCAAAATCTATTTATCATTTCACTTATTCCAAACAAATTACTACCTGTGGTAGTTCAAGTGCAAAGTCCAACACCTTTTCGACACTAGATTGGCAAGAAATAAAGGCCAAACTCAGACAGACCTGTTTGCACCAAATCTCTCCGACCAACCAATTGAATACGTACATGTAGACCCCTATAGGCTCAAAACGAGCTAGGATATATTGGAGAAGAGAAGCATGAATGATGTGATGATATGTGCCATACATACATGATCATGTATCCTGTGCATGATTGTTCTTTTTCATTGTTTCACCAATTCCTCTCCAGATTTCGAAAGGTTAAAAGCAAGGTCTAAAAGTTATTCAAGTCAGCATTCAAAAGCTAAGAAAAGAAGTACCCAGTGCTTTTAAAAATTCCTAACTTTTATTCTAATTTTATATTTAAAAAATAACAAATATACTAGGCTAGGTAGAATAACAGGTTAAGAAATGAGATGGGTGTGACTCACTCCTAGACTCAGTATTTTTAAATTTAATTGAGCATGGAGCTAAAATGCATATGAGTTTGATGAACTATCAAAACTAATATTTTTAGGTTCAATTGCACGCCGAGTTCAAATATACATGATATTGATAAGCTGTCATACTCAACATCCTTAGATTTAGATACATGTTGAGCCCAAACAAATATAAGTTTAGCAAATAGACAAACCCAACATCTTGAGTTTAGCTGAGGATGAGAGAAAAAATTGAGCAACCAATTAAACAGAGAAAATAAATAAAAATAATTGAAAAAATCAAACTTAGAAAAAAATATGAACGACTCGATTAGAAAATCTTTAAAAAAATTTGGTTTAGTTTCAGTTTTAATTTTAGTTTTAGAACTCCAAAACCAACCAAATCGAACTACACCAAAGATGTTTAAGAGAATGGTTTCATAGCCATCAAATACCTCTTAAAAAAGGCACACATCATGAAAGTATGCTAAAAACAATTATTAAAAATAATAGTTATAAAACTAAAATAATAAGGTTAAACATGAGAGTTTCTTACATTGATGGTCATTATAGTGGTTATAAATATCATCAAACATCATAAAGATGTTTAAAATAATGGTTAGAACCCTCTCCAAATGCTTCATCACTATAATTCTAAAAGCATTCATCATATAAAAACAAGAATAAACAATCTTGTTCTTAGAATTTAAAGTTTATTCTCATTTATTGCAATCCCTCACTAAAACAAAGACTATCATAAGAATCCCTAAACCTCATAAAAAAATGTTTTGTATGTGTTAGATTTTCTACCACCAACCATCAATTTCATGAATTCTAAAAAAATAAACTTTCGACGTGAACATGTGATTTTCCGCTATAAAAAACACTCAAAAAAATCTTATTCCTCAGCTTTTAAAACATATTAAAGGGCCAAAAATCAATTAAGTGGAGAAGATGTACACATTTAACTCACGTAAGTGGAAATTTATAATTTGTGTGGTTGAAGATTCATGTGCTTGTTTGGCTAAGCGGTTGAACCGCTGTTTGGCTAAATTTTTTATTTTTTATTTTTTATTTTATTTTAAATAATTTTTTTTGTGTTTTTAGATCATTTTGATGTGCTGATGTCAAAAATAATTTTTAAAAAATAAAAAAAATATCATTTTGATGTATTTCTAAACGAAAAATATTTTAAAAAACAACCGCAACCACACTCCCAAACACCTTCATAGTCGCCTCACCATTTGATCCATGAAGTCATATGACACATCATATTGCATTGACTCGAATAATTTCATTAATTATTACAGTGTTTTAAGGTATACTGAGCGAACGGTATCCAAATTGAAGAGAGAAACAATAAACCATTAGAAATTAACGTTTATTTTGCAGCAGTGTTTGTCTAAGAGTAAAAGACACGTACAGAAATGATGAAAGGAGAAAAGTTGTAGGGAAATATTGAACGGTACTCATACAATTCCAACTTTTTCCATGCTTTCTTTCTCTTCACTGTTCTCCCAAGCTTTGTCTCTACTTGTTATGGTTACCAGCAATGAGTGAATGCCTTATGGTGATGAGACTGGGCCAGTGAGGAAGGCCTTCTAATTCACTAAAGCAAATTAAGATGGATGATCAAACGAGAAAGATTATCAGCCAGCAGGCCAAGGATACTTTATTTTTTTAATACATACTGTTTGGTCATTGTCAAATATCAATCACAGTGTTGGTCGAAAAACACTTTAAATGAAGAGAAGCATTCAAATGAAGAGATGATTACCTCGCAATTTAGAAAGGTTACAGTGCCTGAATTTTTGTTTTTAGAAGGAAAAGGTGGGGTGATTTTGGCATCAGCTGAAGTTCCTGGTGCAAATCAAGCTGAAAATGGAAAAAAATTGAAAGAGTTTAAAAGCATATAACAGGGTAGTGTCGGCAGGAAAGCCAAGCGGGAGCATTATTCTGCACCTGAGTCCTGACGGCTAGCTCTGGGGGTGCCTTATCTTTTATGAATCTGGCACAATAGGCTGACCACTCAGTGAGAGCATGATTTGGTTGAGGCTGGGCGATTTGAATCTTTGATTCTGATTCAAAAAATAACATCCTAAATTACTGACGCTGCCTTCTATGTGTCTTGTCTAAACTCCATGGATGTAATGTAATTTGGGGCAATTTCCAGCATGAATCCACAGGTATTGACATAACTGGGCAAATGGTTGACCAATCTTGTGTTTTTGACTGGCAAGAAATCTTGAAACATGTTTTGGAGGAGCTCACTCAAGTTTATCACGCAAAGTTGCACCAGAAATCTTGACTTCCATTTACTCTCTCAGATTCAGTCAACATACAGCAACATTTCTTGCAACTTAACTGGGGAAAAAAACCCTGGTAGACCATGAACTAACATGGAGGCGCTTCTATAGAAATCCATCCAACATATCTAACATGGCTAATGCTTAACCAACCCGATTAATCCAAGTCCTAGATGAAACATTTTCATCCAAGCAAACGAATGGGTCTGAGATCTTCAATCTCAAAATGATACATGCTTCAATCCTAATCAAGTACTCGCCATCTGTAATGAATAGAGAGCACTAAGGAGAAAACTAAGAAAACACCTCAATTGATAATGGATCTTGACCTTAAGCGCGTAGGAGAGAGAAAAGAACCAGCAAAAAGTGAAATTGAATAACACACCGTAACCCTCAAAAGCTAGCCCTATCCCAGTCGAAGTCTCTCTGGAGACCCAGCAATGGTACTTCGTGTTATTTTGCCACCACAACCAAATTCAACAAGTTTTACCTCTTGATGGTTCAATAAAAAAACCATCGCCAAAAATCACAAGAAACTAAACAGCAAAGAAAGATCTTTAAACTACACACTCAATAAAAACAGAGCGAGGGGCAGAGTGCATGAAGCAAGTAGAACAAAGGTATTATCAATTGAAAGCGTGTCCATGAACAAAAATAAGTTATGGAAAGAACATGCAGCAAAGCTTTACCCGAATAAATCTCAAGTACGCAAAATTTAGAAAAGCAGTCAACAAAAATACATAATCAAGGTCCAGAACCTAGCATCAAACATGTAACTAAATCTCTCTCAAAATTGCCTTAGCAGCAAGCATGGAAGTGCATCCCACGATCCAGTATGATCTGTTGGAGTTTATATCAATCAACAATCCCTGCAAGAACAAAAAGCAAATCACCAGCATTATTTTTTTTTTGTTGTGCTCTTTCCTCAAGATTGCTAGTAGAGCATGTTTATGAATATGCCATGTTAAATTTTAAAATACAATGAAGGCAGGGAAGATAGCAACATAACTTTGACTAAGCCTAGAAAAATTAACCCCCCCCCCCCTTTTTTTTTTAAGGTCTGGTCTAGTGATTCCATTTGCATAATCAGGGCAAGGGGGATATAATAAGGGACACGCTCCAAAGCAACACATGCAATATTACCTTGAATATTTAACGCCTATCTGTTTTTCCAATGGAACGTTTCCCAGAGAACAAATGCTTTGGTCTGAGTGTAGGGATAACTCTATCTGCTTCTCCACGTCTAGCATCCTTGTTCCTCTTCTGAGCAGATTTCTTGAAAAGCTTAAGAGCCTTGCTTTTTTGAACCGAGTCCTTGTAGCCCTCTCCTGGAACAACCTCGTTTGGAGGTCGTGACCTTGACCTAGACCGAGATGTGGATCTCAAACGCAGCTTCTTATTTGGCTGGTCCACATCCATATCCATAGCACCACCATCATCATGCCCCCTGTCTGTTGACCTCTCTCTTTTGCGGCCCTTTCTAGACAGTGACCTCTCACGAAGACGATTAATTGCTTTAGATGGATCCACTCCCAAAGCTGACAGCTGCCTGCCCATTCTTTTTGTTGTGAACTTTCTGTCCTTGTCAAATTTTCTGGGCACTGTAGGCCGGCTCTCAGCAGTGCTTTTCTTTATTCTATGCTCTTGAATGAGCAAGCTTTTCTTTTTCCTGATCACAGCTAAGGCTTCTTTCTCTGCAGCGGTTAATTCCTCACCATCCATCTCAAAGTCTTCTTCCTCTCCTTCTGCCTGTCGGATACCTTCTTCTTGTTCCAACTCCTCAAGCCTTTGCAAAATATCAGGATCAATGAAGTCATACACATTGTGGCCATCAAGAATCTCTGGGAGTACATCTTCTTTCCATTCATCATTGGCTAAGATGTAATTCTTCTTCAAACTGGCAGAGTACACACCAGCACCACCATTTTCATCCTCCAAATCCTTTTCTGTTTTTCTTTTCTCCTTTTCTGCTGCCTCCGTAGCTTTAGCTTCCAAAACTGCTTGAGGTATACAAGGTGGCCTTTCCTTTTGATCACGTGGCTTTGGCATTGCTACATGAAACCGATTCAGGCAGTCATTAATTTTTTTGGATTTCATCTTCATTTCCACACGCTGATTCAGCAATCTCTCGCAGGCAGCATTCTTCACAGCAATCACCCCCTCCTCGGTCAAGGTACTCATGGTCAAAAGCACATCAGCATCACTGGTAGCTTCACCTCCTTGAGCAACCAGAGTCTTCATAGCTTCTGATTTCATCTCCATGACCAACTTCATGTCTTCCTCAGAAATCCCTTCAAGTGGTTGCAAATCAGTCTTGTTGCAGACAATGGTCAATGGTTTATTCATAAACAAAGACTTAATGCTATGAAATAAAGCAGCCTGTTGAGCGATGCTATATCCACAAGACCCAGAGACATCCAAGAAGAATAACACAGCCGCTCGAAGATGAGCCAGAGCTGTGATGCTGCACATCTCAATAATGTTACGATCCTCAAAAGGCCGATCCAAAATCCCTGGTGTATCAATCACTTGGTACCTCAGATACTTGTAATCTGTGTGACCTACAAACAATGACTTGGTAGTAAATGCATAAGGTTGCACATCCACATCTGCCCTTGTGATCTTGTTGATGAAAGAGCTCTTCCCAACATTAGGATACCCGCAAATCAAGACTGTACGAGTATTTGGATCAATTGAAGGCAGCCTTGCCATATGCTGCCTAATTTGCTCCAAGTACGCTAAACTTGGGCCAATCCTCTTCATAACAGTGCACATTCGCCCAAGAGCAGCAACCTTCAGAGACTTGCATCGATACAATGAATCACCATACTTCAACAACTTGACATAATCCTTAGCAATCTTGCCAATAAGATTCCTGGCAGTATTAATCTGACCAAGGGCAAGCTTGTAATGATCCTTATTGTAGAGCACATGAAGAAGGTCACCATAAAACGGATGGATGTCATCAAGACGAGGGAACTCATCAATGATTGTTGAAAGCTTATCATGAAAATTCTGTTGAGTATACTTCACTTTCCGCATATAAAACTGCCGAAGCCGAGAAATAGCATAACCCTTGTGGACCACAGTTGGT
Source organism: Salix caprea (assembly GCA_964035475.1). Taxonomy (NCBI): domain Eukaryota; kingdom Viridiplantae; phylum Streptophyta; class Magnoliopsida; order Malpighiales; family Salicaceae; genus Salix; species Salix caprea. The sequence goes on along the minus strand of OZ037743.1, from coordinate 16,151,801 downwards.
GTTTGCCTCTGGGTCCGAGAAAGGATGATATCAACAAAATCCTTCCCATTAGGGACCACAGTAATCTTCTTAAAATTATACTGCACCATCTTTATACTCTTTCTACACTGTAAAAGACACAAACATATTCAAATAACTGGTATCGCTAGCAGTTTTCTTGATGAAAAACATACATATACTAATTTTAAAAAACAACTAATCAAAACTAATCCATGGAAAGAACTAAAAAAATAAAATAAAAAATGAAAAACTGGAAAAAAATAGGTGATAACAGCATAGCAAGAACACAGTTGCAAAAGCTAAAGAGTCTAACAATAGCAGAGATAATTGAAAGTTTGAAAAGACGAGGAGCACTCACCTTGTTGGGAGCGACCGAGAAAGAAGAAGGGCGCCGCAAGCAGGAGGTCCTCTCTCTAGGGTTTAAGAGAGAAAGTAAGGAAGTAATAACATACAAAGAGGCGGCTTATGTAGCAAGGGTTTTGTCTTCGAAACGACATGTCGTTCATTTAAAAAATATTTGGAGCACATTAGGAGACACGTAGTCCACCTTTCACCCCCTGCCTCCTTATCTCATTGGGTAACAGAAAAACCTCAGGCAGTCGCTTCCTGCAACCGCAATGTTGCTGAGACTGGCAGCGCTGACACCGCTTCTCCGCCCGTCTCTCTTCTCTCCGAAACCCATCCTCCTTTCTCCTATAATAACCCCCAAACCCTTCTTTTCTCTCTCCCGCTTCTCTACGGCACCGGTTCAATCTTCTTCGGTATCTCATTCTTTCAATCCAAAACCAACAAGCCTCTTCAATAGTGGCCAGAATGTCATCTCTGTTGACCCTTATTATTTATCCTGCTGTATGGCTGACAAAGATAAGCCTCTGAGAATTGCCGTCCTCCTCAGCGGCGGCGTTGACAGTAGCGTTGCACTTCGGCTTTTACATGCTGCTGGGCACCACTGCACTGCTTTCTACCTCAAAATTTGGTTCCAAGTAACCCTCTTCCTTCCATTTGTTTTGGCTCCAAAGTTTGAAACTTTGTCTGAAATTAGTCTTAATTAGGAGGAGTTGTTTTGCAGGAAGATTTTGACAACTTCTGGTCAGAATGTCCATGGGAAGAGGATTTGAAGTTTGCAAAAGGCGTCTGTGATCAAGTTAATCACTTTCTTTTCTTCATTTTTTTTACATCGAGCTTTTAATATTTATAGTTGCGTTTAAAAAAAGTAGATTTCTTCTATTGCCTTCTCGAAAGGCAAGCTTTGATCTAATTCTTTTCGTTTGGTCAAGTTTGAGAAGATGTTTTACATATATTCTGTTTCAGCGGTTTCATTTCATTGTTTGGGACCTTTTCTTTGCTCTTATGAGTTACTAAATTGGCATAAAAATAATGCTTCTGAAATGAAAGATTTCGATGAAAGGATTTTCTCTCTCTTACTTTTAAGGTTGGAGAAGTTCTTTACTTGGTTTGTAATCTATAAGCTTGTACAGGAGAGATAGAGAGAGGGGTTGTTTAACTGAAGTTTGATGGCATTGGCTTTCAGGTTGGTGTCCCATTAGAAGTTGTGCATTTGACTGACGAATATTGGAGTAATGTGGTATGTAATTCCACTAAAAGAACATTTCCTTAAATTATTTTTTTGCTTTCTCACTTGGTTATTTCTGTATAGCTGAACAAAGAGCATTTTTGTTAGTACCATTCCCCCTAAAATGAAGGAAAGGAAACTCTGTTATTTATTAACTCTGTTTGTTGTATAGTGGAAAATCTACTTTTTTTGGCCAGTCTTCTTGTTGGAGAATCCAGATGAAGTTGTGAAGACATTTTTATGGTCATTGAAATTATGAAAAATGATGGTTCATTTTCCAGGTGTCGTATATTATTGAAGAGTATCGATGTGGTCGTACTCCCAATCCTGATGTTCTTTGCAATACAAGAATTAAGTTTGGTATCTCTAGTTGAGCTTGAACACGTGAATTATCCTTTGAGTAGTTGATTCGTACTATCTTTGTGCCCAACTTTTTCATTGAAATACAAAAATTTCAGGTGCATTCATGGATGCCATCAACAACATGGAATTTGATTATGTTGCATCAGGGCATTATGCTCATGTCATTCATCCAGTTTTGGATCAAATAAATAAGCCATCTGTTTTAGAACTCTCAAAAGACATGGTAAGTGAGTGAGAACATATTTACTGATCTTTTGCTTTTTTTGTCTCTTTTGCTTTACAATCAGTCTTTGTGAATTGTCTTAAAACTGTAATTGGTTAATTGTGTTTCATTTTCTTAGATGCTTGATACATTGTTGATACTTTCGTCTACACAATCACAACATTGTTGATGCCTTAGGGCCTGTTAGGGAGTGTGGTTGATGTTGCTTTTCATTTAGAAATACATCAAATGATGTTCTTTTATTTTTAATTTTTTTTTGACATCAACATACTAAAATGATCTAAAACTCCAAAAAAATAATTTAAAACAAAAATTCAAATTCAAATTCAATTTTTTTCAAAAGTGTTTTTGGAATGCAGTGCCAAACAGACACAAAAGGTGGAAACCTTGGTAAATGGGGTTTTAGATTTACAATCATATTCTAGTAGTTTCTTCTAATCCAATATGTGAGTTTTTCTCATTATATGGTTTAAAGTTGTATTAGAATTTGTAATGCATGAATCTAAGAATTTTGAAGAGTTTTAGTTGTCCACATAAGAAAAGAGGACAGTGGTATTCAGCATTTGTTTCCCTTGCAATATGCTCACACAAATCATCGATCTCCCCCCCCCCCTCCTCTAAAAGTTTTCGCATTATCTCTCTCCAAGAGTAAAACTGGGGAATACGGTTGAGAGATCACTTAAATCTTCAACGTCATTTGATAGCTAAAAATTCTACTTATCATATTTGTTCCATAATCTTTATCCTGAAACTCTGATGAATTCAACTGCCCATGGTTCAAATTACATTTATGCTTGTATGATGTTTTTGTGTTATTTTTTGTCATGAGGATTAGTGCCTAACATATTACTTGAAGCATTTACTTGAAACATTTATCTATTGTGTGTTGTTAATATCAATAAACAATGATCTACAGATCAAGGATCAAACGTATTTTCTTTCACATTTGACACAAGCTCAGCTTAGACATCTTATTTTTCCACTTGGTTGTATTCCAAAGGTGAGTTGCTTATATGCTTACTTAAGTGCCATATATGTACTTATGATATGAGTTTGATAGTCTTCCATGCATTTATATCATTAATGCATTGATTAGAAGACTATTATTTAGTTTCTCAGTCCATGAGGGTATTGGATGTGATGTGATAGGACTTTTAAAAGTAACATATTTATCATTAGCAAAATAATAAATGGGAGAAAAAGTAGGGCTGGATATTAAAGAGAAAATATAACAGTATTATAACCATCCAAAGGTTTTTTAAGAGTTTGTATTTTTCTATATAATTATTTATTCATCAATTAGTTCATGGATCTTTAGTTTTTCTACCTTTTTTTGTCTTTGATTGTGCATATGATTTAAGTGAGATAAAGAAAGCATTGCAGTGTATACCAACAATAAGTTAGCTCAAATTGGCTCCATCATACACTATAATAGTATATTGATAGATGCAAGGGCTCAAATCACTTGTTGCCTTGTTGACTATATCATTTTAAATGCGTTGTCTAACATGAGTACATGAAATTCTTGTAATTTAAAGCTGATATTTTCTTGGAAAGTCTTCTTGGAACTGAAGTTTCCATCTATTATTTATATGTTTATTTATTTTATGTTCATTTTGAAAGTAGATTACATTATATCATGCTACAGTTGTAATTCATTGCAGGGCTCTACTTCTTGGGATTGCAGAAGTCTTCCTAAAGTATTTTCTTGTTTCTTCCTATATTTCTAAAGAATGAATATTTCTGTCTCCATTGTTGCAGGAAGAAGTTCGCAATCTTGCCTCAAAATTTGATTTGCCTAACAAAGACAGAAAGGATTCACAAGGAATATGCTTCCTTGGAAAGGTACTTCCTAATGGCAGTTTTTTGCCACGTTCCTTGCATAGTACAGGAAACATTTTTAAGATGTGATATTCTATGTGCTATATCTGCTCAACAATATGCTGTTTAAGGTACTTCCTTGCATAGCAATGCATTTTATCTTGGAAACTTGACCCATTAATGAAAACCAAGCAAATTGATGCCTGTTAACTCTAACTAATGTATAGTTAAGTTTAGTTTGCATATAACTTTGTCCTATATCGGCATGTAATGCCTTGCTAATTTGGATGGATGAAAAAAGAAATATCCTTCATTGAACTTCAATTTTCAGAACTTTCTGATATTAGTCTTGACTGCTTCTAAATTTTCTTTCTTTGTTGTTATCCTTTCTATTTTTAGTGGCCATTTCAAATTTGAAACATGCGTAGTCTTAAAAAATTGAAATTGGTCTTAATAACGACTTGAGAGTGCATTATCATAGAACTCTTCTTTTTCGTAGATAAAATTTAGTGAATTTGTTGCGAGACATATTGGAGAGAGTGAAGGTATAATTTTGGAAGCTGAAACGGGAGATTTCCTTGGCTTTCATCGGGGTTTTTGGTTCTACACAATTGGTCAACGTCAAGGCCTACGTCTTCCTGGGGGACCCTGGTATGCTTTGCCAAATTGTTGATATATAGCTTATCTATAGCTGTGGCAACATTAACCTCTTATTATGCTTTTCATAAGATATAATGTGGTGTTTCTAGTATTGGAGTTTGCCAAAATTCTTTTTCTTCCACTGTTAACTTCGTGCACTTAAAGATGCCATATTACTCCTCTATTGTTTTTTCCAATCTTGTTTTCAAATTATAAAGCCATGGTTTATCCTATGTTGGGCTCTTCTTCGCCCACTTTGTTTGCTGAAGGATTTTCTTTGTGGTGCGTCGTATGCAGGTATGTTGTCGAGAAGGATGTTAAAAACAATGTAGTGTTTGTGTCAAGACATTATTTCTCGTTAGACAAAAGAAGGCGCTCATTCCGTGTTGGCTCCTTGAAATGGCTTAGCGGGTCTCCACCTGATATGACCAGTCAGCTTCAGTGCAAGGTATGTTTTACATGATTCGTTATTTGATAGCCAATATTGCACATTTCCCTCAATGAATGTTTACTTCTATATTTGGGTGGCAGCCCTGTAGTCCTATTTATCCAACATTTGAGTCATTTATGCCTTAACTATTAGAGTAAGTCGCAGTCAATTGCTAATATCTTGAAGCTCGACTCTTCGAAACTTTTCAGGTCAGACATGGCCCCGCATTTTATGATTGCAGTGTGAAGATAGAACTTGGTGAAGAGAGTTCTGAAGAGATTGTGGTTGTCCACTTATGTGAAGATGATCAAGGTCTAGCAGCAGGGCAGTTTACAGCTTTCTACCAGGGAAGAACATGCGTAGGTTCTGGTGTGATTTTGGAGTCCTGGGATGACAAAGGTTTTCCTGTATGTCAAAAGGCTCTTGAATTAGCTAGACTAGAAGATAAGTCAAAGCTCGGGAAACCAGTTAAGATTAAGGTAAAACCAGAGACTTCTGACCAGGAATCTGTTCAGAAGGATGGTCTAGAACTTGAAAAAGGATTAGCTAAACCACAGGTTGCTGTCACAGGCTATAACAAGTCGGGCATATATCAATGAGAAGCAATATCTGGATGGATTCCCAGTAAATTGGTTGCAAAAATGAAGCAGAGTTGGTTGCATATTTACCACTTCCAATCGTTAAGATGATGTAGAAGAATAGTTCGTGCATGGAAGTGTAGATTTTGGCGCGGTGGTCGCCGATCAACCCTCTGGATCCGAGGGCATGCTGTGGTTACCTAGAGACGAGAGCCAACCGGCATTCATAACCGGTTGGGCTGTACAATTAGAAAGCTCCTTGATGATAGATACATGTGGTTTCATGATAATAATCGATATGAAATTGTACAAATTTTGGAGGATAGATTCTTGCTGTGACATGGACGGACTGCTTTCACATTGTTAAGCTAGTGCTAATGGCAGGAGCATGCACCCCTACCACTGAGATATTAGCTAACAAAAACGAAATTCGCTCAAATATACACACCATTCACCTCTGATTTTTTTAAAGGATTTAATTTTCTATATTTTAAGAAAGTACATAATTCTCTAAAAAATGAGGAAAACAAACAGAATTAACCACCCATAAGTGGGCCGTAGGCCTTTTTTTTAATCATATAGTTCTTTTTAAAATAGATATTTGTTTAAAAAACTATGATTTAACTTAGTAAGAAAAAGTATATTTTATTAAATGAATTATTCTTTTTTATTACATGCTTTTTTATGGAATTTGTTTTATTAGTAGCATGTATTTTGAGCTAAAAGTAAAGGCAAATTAACTTATTTCTTAAACAAAAATTAAATAAGTACGGAAAATGCATCTCTTCAATCTAAACCATGTTTTTTTATTGATATATTTTTTAATGAAAAACATGATATGAAAAGAAAGTTTCGATTAAAAAATTCACGATTTCGGTATTATGCATGCAATTAAAGAAAAAAATAATGAATATCAGAAAAATATTTAAAAAACTAAAATAAAAATAATAATTTTCATAAACTATTCATGAGCACTTTTTTTTCCTGCATATTAAGCTCATATATAATAATTAACCATATGATTACTAATATCACTAGAAAAAACGTGTTATAGTCTTATTTGAAAAACAAATGCAAAATTAAATGGTATTTAATAAAATAATATTTTTAATTTATAGTTAATTTAATTATAATTTTTTAAAAAACAATGATAAAATAATATAACTAAAGGGATATGTTAAAAAGAGGATAGGAACTTGGTCTTGGATGGCTAGCACACCTAATCCGATATAAAAACATGTTTGGTTTTCTTTTCTCCTATTTTTTTTTTTATCTGTTTGAAATTATGGTTGGGATTATTTTTTAAAATATTTTTCGTTAAAAAATACATCAAAATATTTTTTTTTAAATTATTTTTGGCATCAACAAATTAAAATGATCTAAAAACACCATTTTTTTTTAATTTAAGGTAAAAAAATAAAAATTCATTTTTTTTCAAAAACATTTTGAAACACAATGCCAAACATGTTTAATCATATTTAATCATGTTCTTACAATATGAAAAAAAATCTAAATATTTTAATAAACTCATTCATGACTGTAAAACACTTTTAGATGAGTTAAAAAATCTCAAATTAAACTGAATCAAAATAATATTTTTAAAACTCAATCTACTTTTTCTCATGAGATGTAAGTTTAAAAACACTCTATTGATAGTCATCTTGTCAATAGAAATCTAGTGATCCAAAATTGATATTTCTTATTGTTAGAATGGCCAACTAGCCACTTTCTTTATCATCCATTTTTTTTACTATATTGTTTTTCAAAATTAAGGAGCTAAAACTTGAAAAAAACAACCTAAACATAAATCCTAAAATTAATAGGATCAGAAATAATTGAATGGAGAATTACTAGATTTTTTTTCCCACTTGAATCTAGACAAGGGAGGTTTTTTCACTATAAATTTAAGTCTTATTTAATTATATTGTCCTTTGAATCCATTCTTAAATTTTATCAAACAACTAAAAACGAAAAAAATATAAATATGAAAAAAAAAACACTGTTTAAGAAAATCATCAATTTCTTTGTTAAATTTTTGTTATAGTGATGTGAAAATAATTTGCAATATGTTATTAGTTACTTCTTTAATCCATATTAAAAAAATATTTCCACACAGAAAGAGAAAATAAAACTCAATATTAAATAAAAAAATAAAAAATCAATTGAAAAAAAAACTTGAGTCAAACTAGATTAACTAATCAAAATAATTATAATACTTAATTCCTAACCAACTCAATATTAAAATCTACAAGAATAAAAAAACTCTATGTTAATTTGGATTAACCTAATAAATTCATGAACTAGGTGTGAAACCATGTTACCTCTATAGTACGTAAATGGAAGAAAATTCTAAAGTTTAATCTCAAATTTAAATAGTATTAAAAGATAAAATAAAAAAATGATTTCAGTAAATAATGCTTTATAAAGAGATGAAATAGAAACCACAACCACCTTATCTTTTAATTTTTGTTCATTCTTCCTGGCTAAATTACCCAATCAGAATTCAGAATAACTATTAAATTATTGATAGGACGTGGAACTTACCATTGGTTTCCACAAAAAAAAACGTTGGATTACTGTTTTTTTTTTTCCCCGAACAAGAGAGGATGATAATTGTTTTTCACATGTCTGAGTTTCTCCATATTTATATTATATCTATTATTCTCGTGAAAAAAAAATTATATATTTATATTTTATATGTTATATTTTTTGTATTGAATTGAAAAATTATTATTTAAATATTGTTTATTGTCTAACATAATAAAAGCCTGCTCATCTAAAAAATACAGATAAATTATTAATTATTTCTTGAGCTTATCCTAAAAAAGAAAAAAAAACTAATGATCCATAAAAATAAAAATAAAAATCATCTTATGTTTTGACCACTAAAAATTAATTTCAAAACTGTAGAGGCATCAGCTAGAAAGAGTGGACGATACAAACTAGAGCTTGAGCTCCGAAGCCATTAACATTTGAAGTTGACTTGTAGGGCATTGAATATTGTGTCGCATCCGTGCAGGTGGGTGTTATTATTTATTTATTTTATCAAGATAAGGAGTCCGTAAATGCCATCAAGAAGGAGTGTTTGGTTTCACAAAGTAGGGTGTTTTTCTCTCTCTCTCTCTAAAAATTACCTTCTGTTTTAAATATATTAATTTTTAATATTAACGTATCAAAATTATAATAAAACATTAAACCAACATCAATGTATTATTATTATTATTTTCAAATAAAAAACACCTTAATATAAAAAATATATCGAATACCCCATAAAAGATCACTGAATATTTCACTAATAAAACCACAGCACAAGAAGACTAGGTGTATATATATATAGAGAGAGAGAGAGAGAGAGAATTGGAGCCTGTGCTATGTTTCATTATTAAAGGACAGCCAAATCCCAGACATTGAAGTATCTTACGTAATTTTCCATAATCTCAGTTATTGTAGTATCTCATATTATTCATAAATGCCGGTAGATAGACTACTTGTGAGTTATCTCCATCAACCAGCCCCTCGTCCAAAGCCGTTAATCATCAATCCTCCACGCCAGCAGCTACATGATGATTGATGGATCAATATATTTTATATTAATAATTATCATTTGAAAAGACGCATGATTGAAAAGGTCAACACTTTTTATATATATATAAATCAAAACTCATGATAAAAAATACAAAGAATTGTCAAATCCAGGTATGTCACTTCATTCTCACGTGCTTAGCTACACCTTAAACTCAAGCGTCTACAGGTTTGATACGGTGTCAAACTCAACTCTATCGACCTTGGCTATAGAACTTACCTGTGCTTTTTCAAGACACTAAGGGACTGTTTAGAAGGATGATTACGGTTGTTTTTTAAAGTATTTTTTATTTAGAAATATATTAAAATAATATTTTTTTTATTTTTTAAAAATTATTTTTGATATCAGTACATCAAAATGATTTAAAAACACCAAAAACATTCATTTAAATTAAAAAAAAATCAAATTTTAGGGAAACGACGATACAACCGCTGTCCCAAACAACCTCTAAAAGGGTGTTTGATAATTTGGTGAAACTAGAGGTTGAAAAAAATACCTTAATTTCGTGTTTTGTTAGTGTAAGAAGTAGGATACAAGGTATGAGTCCCACATACAAAATTATAATGAAAAGCCGGTGCAAGAAAAACAGTTATTCTTGCTTTTCACTCGAAATCAATTCACTTGAGTGAGACAGAGGAGAGTGGAATTTTGGGTTGCAGGGATGGAGGGGGGCTGAGGAGGGGTAATATATTTTTAATGTTAAAATAATCTAAAAAATAATTAAAATATAAATAAATATATTAGAAGGAGATCACAATATAATTTTTATCACGCAATTCTAATTTTGTTTCAGATGATATTTTACTATTTGTTATTCCGGGATCGCAGATGCCTTCAGGTATGAATTTAGTTCGAGATGAAATTACAAGTAGTTTGATGGGAGAATAAAAATAAGTGTCTAATTTACTTGAATTATTAATTATATTTTATTATTATAATTATTAAATATTTAAAAAATAATACACACACACACACACTTTAAAGTAATTTCACAAGTTGACAGTAATATAAAAAGCATGTTAACCAAACACACGAAACTGACTAGATGTTTCAAGTATCCCCTTCATCTAGGCATATGTTTTTATCATAATATAATTGATGCAACATATATAACCAAATATATAATTTAAAACTCATTAAATTTCTACCATTAGTTTTGTAATTTTCAAAGTTTTGACTAGATGAGTGATAATAAAGTTAGTATTTTGTGGTATATTTCATTTTTGTTATCATAATATAACTAATGTAGTACCAATTATAACTTTTGCATATTATTGATATCAAGTGGTGTAATTTTTGGAAATAAAAGGAAACTTGTTCAAAATAAAGCTATGAGAAACTGACAACATGTTTTTTACTAACTTCTAAAGAGCATTTCTATTTATAAGTAAACAATATAAAATTAACATTGTAATCATACTTAATATTCTATTTACTCAACAATATCTAGATGTGGACATATAAGTTAAGATTTTAGTTTCCATTTATAAAAAATGGCATTCAAAAGCAAGGAACTAAACATTCAAAGTCGATTACCAATTGGACTTCCAACCTAACAATATTCAATGTTAAATAAGGTGAAAAAATATAGAGTTATGCAATTCAAGTACTTGGTAATAAAAACACATAGGTAATATGATATAAAGGTTGAAAAGACAATGGAATAACTGTAAAGACAAATGAGAATTTATTGGATTACAATATTGTCAATAACAAACAACACAAACAAGATATAAATGTTGTTATGAGTTTAGTGTTACCTTTTTAGGTTGTATTTGTTTTCCCTATCTATAAACATTGGAAACAACCAAAACCTTGGATTTTTGGGTCAAATATTATGTTTTTAATAAAGAAAAAACATCATCAACAAATATTATGAGAACATTAAGAACTAACATTATGCATAAAATTCAATGGATCTCTTTGTCAATAAAATATTATTTTATTCCATAAGAAATTTTCTATCAATAAATCCCATCAGAACCCTTATCTTCCTCTTACTTCTCATACAGAAAAATCCAGTGGCAAAGTGTGCAATGTGTTACCAAAGTTATCTCCATTAATAAAATGCAATTCTTCTATAATCTCCTAAATACATCCTTTCTTATATTTCAAATTTGATGCACACTCGTTTACTATTAAAATATTTTCAATAAGTCCAATTGTGTGAATAATTGTGCTCTTATTTCAAATCTTTTTTTTACATTGTGCTTTAGTATGCTGTTCATCCTTTCTTTTAACACTACTATGATTTGGAATATTATTTTCACTAACAATGTTGCTAACATCACATACAAAGTCAAGAATTGCATCCTTTTTAGATTTCATCATCATTTGTATTTATTAATCCAACCACCCCCATTATCTTCATTAGATAACACCCTTTAAGAGGGAGCCCAAATATATCGCCATGTGACCACTATGTTACTAAATATGATGTCATACATGGCGCACAACAAGGGTTCAATTATGACATACCTAAACTATTTTGCTTCTTTCATTTTATACGTAATGAAAGCTGAATATGGAATTGTTCAAAAAAAAAAAGCTGAATATGGTTAAAAATGATAAAATATTAATTAAATGGTTAAAAATGATAAATATTAATTAAACAATGTAACAAGATAAATGAAACTATAAAGATAATGGAAAATACAATCGACCTAGACTTTAGTTCTCTACCATTATCACTTGCAAAAATAGTCTCAAGTTCACTACTACAACCAAGTCTAATTTTAGATATTAACTTTTTCCACACCTTCCAATCCCTTTAAATCTCATTGCATTTGTATTTAAGTATGCTTTTATTAAAAAAAGACTTGTTTGTTCTTTGAATGCATGAATGACAAATTTCTAGCTAGCTTTATCAAAATAACAGGTTTATCTCATGTCTCTCTCAATAGCTTTAATACAAATGTCACTAAACATATGTAACATTGCATTGGTCCAAAAAGCTTTATCTTGTTTGTCAAACTCATCCATTACTATGTTTGATAATGTAAAGAAAAGAAAAGAAAAGATTATGTACAATGAAAAAATTTAATATTTAAAAGGGATGAAATAGGAAAATAATAGTAAAAAACACATAATCTCTATAACATTTATTGATTAGTTGAAAACAACAAGATATATTACAGTCTAGTTATTTTATTAATAAAAAAGTTCCATAATAAAGGAAAAATAAAACAAATATTTTAGATATATACATATGGATAAAGAAAAAACAAATGTGAGGACTTCTTATTCCTTTCCTTTTTTCCAATAACAATTAGATTCATTAATAAAATGAATGACTTAACAGAAGTAAAATTACCTTAAAATAAATTAATTGGTAAAGAGTAGTATTTGCTACTTGTAGTATGTACAAAAAACATAAACATGTTCTAGATGTGTTACACCACAATAACAAGCTACATCTAACACCTAATATATATATATATATATATATATATACTAACCAATGCCCCCGCGCCTCGTTATGGTTGACACCATATATTTTTCAATGTAAAAAATATTAATTATATGTATTTTTTTTTTATTGTATTATAAATTTAGCAAAAATAATAAATTTGTGCAGAAATCCTGAGAAGTGCAAGTTTTCTATAAAATATATAAATTTTAAATCGATATAAATTTATCTGTTTAGTAGTTTTCAATGAAATAACCAGCATAAATTTATCATCATCATTAAAAAAGCAAGAAGATTCAAATATTTGAATTATTGAATTCATTACATTAAGATTAGTTCATTTTATAATTCAATTTAAATCAAACAAAAACAAAATATAAATTGTGCAAATATCTGTAATAATTAAATAACAAAAATAAGTAGTTAATTTTCTATCCACAAAAAGACAAAAACATAAATTGAAAATTCATCCTTATGTTATTTTCATTATCATTGCTATAACAATTAAAATTATTATCAAATTAATTAACATAATTAAATTGCCCTGAAAAATCATTAAAAAAAGCAAAAGATTTTTATAAAAAACAATTAAAAAAATCACTAAAATTATCATTATCATTGCACAAATAGTAAAATCATAAAAATCATCTAACCCAAATAACAAACAAAAATAAAAGAAAACACAAAAAAATGAATAAAGGGAAAAAAGGAGCAATAATAATTTTAAAATGATTACCAGCATAAATTAAAATTTCAGGATTGAACCGATTAAAAATAAAACCCCAATAAAAAAAACTAAAACTCAAAACAAAAACTAAAAGCATAGATGCATAAATACGAACAAAAATAACATTGTCCAAGAGTTAAAAAAAAAACTAAATGAATTAATATCAAATAAAAACCTGCAATAATCAAATAACAAAAACAAGTAGTTAATTTTCTATCCACAAAAAAACGAAAAAATAAATTGAAAATTCATCCTCACGTTATTGTCATTATCATTGCTATAACAATTAAAATTATTATCAATATTACTGTCAAAATAATTAAAATAATTAAATTGCCCTGAGAATTCATTAAAAAAAAAAGCAAAATATTTTTATAAAAAACAATAAAAAAATAATCACTAAAATTATCATTATTATTGCACAAATAGTAGAATCATAAAAATCATCTAATCCAAAGAATAAATAAAAATAATAGAGAACACAAAAAAGAAAATGAATAAAGGGAAAAAATGAGCAATATTAATTTTAAAATGATTACCAATATAAATTAAAATTTCAGGATTACTGTATGCTAAAAACAGTGTCCAAACATAGATGCATAAAACGAATAAAAAATAAACATTGTCCAGGAATTAAAAAAACCAAATGAATATCAAATAAAAAATTAAAAGAATATGGACCGAAATGAAAAATAAAATATATAATTAATTCGAATTGAAGGATAAAATTGAAACAAATAAAAACCTTGGGACCAAAATAAATAGTGAAATAATAATGATAATTGATGTGTAATTTTATTAAAAAATAATTAAAAGAAGGAGGACTGAAATGAAAAGTTACATATATGACCAATTTCAATTGGAGGACCAAATTAAAAGAAATTAAAACCTCCGTACAGAAAAAATTAAAGGAACCAAAAAGAAATCAAAAATCAAAAGAATAAGGACTGAAATAAAAACTTCCTTATATAATCAGTTTTAATTGAAGGGCACAATTGAAAACAATTAAACTTTCAATTAAAGAAATCAGTAATAAAACCAAAATCTAAACATCAGAGACTTAACTTTAACTTCCTACATACATCAGGGACCTGTCAGAATTTGTGGCGGCAAGAGAGAGAAAATCGATAACCGACACAAAACCATCCTCCAGCGTTTACCAAAACACCTATTACTGGAACGCTCCGCGAAGAAAGACAGAGGACATGGAGGTGCACCTTCTGACAAAACGGAAGTAAATTTTTGACCACCTGAAGGATCCGCACGCGCCGCCTCCATGGAGCGTGCGAGCGGAACACTGCTGGCGCGTCTGAACAACGCGCCTGCAGTTCTTCCGATAAAAAATAATAAAATATTGGTTAATTACCTACATACCCTGACCCTACTTATATTCATGAAGAAACCGGAGTGGAAAATACGGACCTACCCCCGTTTACTGTACACTATTTTGTCTTTTTCGGGGTTTTTTTCAGTCGTTTTGCTGTGCAAATATTTGGGAAAAAACAAAAAAACACCCTGGTCCCTGCGTCATTGTTTTGTCGTTTTTGGTGGTTATTTGTGTCGTTTCACTGTGCAACAAATCTGGAAATGCCATCTGTGTCCCATGGAAAATTCGAAAATGCACCGGGTACCGGGGGCTAAATTTTTTTGGTTCTGGGGACAAAATGGTCATTACACTATAACAATGAATAGTAAACTAAGTCTAGGTGTACAATGAAGAAATCTACAGTAATAGTATATATATATATATATATATATATATATATATATATATATATACACACACTAAAAACTTGGAGTGTAACCAAAGAGATTACCTAAATGTGTGTGTATAATTCCTTTTGTTTTTGGCATTCCTATTTTTTTTTCCTTCATGGGAACATTTGGTTTGTGCTTCATTTGACAAACACTTGTTTTTATTATCATATAATTAAGTGAAAAATATTTTTTTTTTAAAAAAGTTAACCCAATAGAGTCCATCACTTAAATCATAAATTTGACGAGTTAAGCCATAAAGTCCGAGTCAACTCAATATTAAAAAAAAAATCATCTTAAATCTTTTAAAAAGTTAAACAATGTTTTTTATCTAGTCATTTGAGTTGTCATGGGATCAATTAAGTTGTCTGGGTCATGTTGAGGTAACTCAGATCATTACACCGTTTTTTTTTGTTTTTTTAATTCATGTTTTAATATTGGGATGATTTAGAATTTAAATTTGTAATTTGTTTATTTTTATTTTTCCTTTTTATTGGTTCAACTTGATTTGTGGGTTTGCTAGAGTAACTAGGTTGTCCTAATCTACAAGTTTGACAAATTGCTTTTTTTTCTTTTCTTTTTTTAATTGAACTTGATTTTTTTTCTCATATATTTATAAAAAATCTAGTTTTAGAGAAAAACATGTTATTATATTCTATAAAGTCCATGAATTTGTTCAAATGTTTGGTTGGTTAACATGATATATATGTCTGATGAATTTAACTTTTGTTTTTCCCAATTTTATCTTTAGATACTGGGTTGATTAAGATTTTTTTTATAATTGGTTTCAATTTGCTTTTTCTGAGGTTATCACAATCTAATATTAGTATTGTATTGATGTTCAATTTTTTGATCAACTACTTTTGTTATTATATTATTAAATAAAAAAGTTATTTTGAAAAAAAAAGCATACTATAATCTCAGTAGAGTCCATATCCGACTCATAGGCTTGACTTCATAATCTGGATTGGTTAAAGAATTTACCTTCTGACATAATATGTTTTCTTATCTTGTTTTGGGCCATTAATTGTTTTTACTTTTTTATTTTATCATTCAATATTGGATTGCTAAGAACAAACTGCATAATTTATTTTTATTTGTTATCTATATGGTTATCACTTACTCAAACAAGTGTCTAATTTTAGGTTGTAGTATTGTGAACATTTATTTTTATTATATAAGTTCATAAAATATCTTTACTAAACCCAATAGTCTATGACTTGGGATGCGAGGGACCAGGGTTGATCTAAAATGTCACTGTCTCAAAATGTTTTTTTTAAAGTCTCATCATGATTTTTTTTTTAAATTAAGTCATGTTTTTACTAGTCATCAAGGTTACATTTAAATTCATGAAATCAATCAATTTAAATCGAACCAGCTTCCACACGATTTGATTGGAAACTCGAGTTAAACAAATAATTGAGTAAGAATGTTTCAAGATTAACCTATTTAACCATGTTTAATGATATCATGAAAAAACCTTTTTACTCTTAGTTTTTTTTTTTTGTAAAAATAATGTAACCCACAACAAAAAAAAAACGCAAGAATAAACCATAGTTGTCCATTTCGTTTTGTTTTTGCAGAAATATTTTCTACCAGTAAAAAAACAAAACAAAACAACATTATTTTTACCTTAATTTTTATTCAAATCCGTTTAAAAAATTTCGCCCAAATATAGGCCGAATCATGCCAAAATTATATGGACTGTTCCATTTCGGTAGAGACAAAATATTCATTGATTCATTCCCGTTTGTGGTCACCCCCAGCCCATCAAATCAATTTCAAATTAAATTCTTAATGAATTGTTTTTGCTTTTTTCAACTGTACCGTTGCAATTCCTTCTCATTATATATTAAAAATATTATATACATATATATATATATATATATATATATATATATATATATATATATTAAAAATAGAACCAAAAATCAAAACAATAAAAATTAAAAATATATATATTATAAAAAATAAAATTATTGTGTCAACTTTAATTTTATAAAAAATAAAAATTAAATTTTTTTTTGTTTTTTGTCATAAAATAAATAAATTGAAACACCCCCGACACCTTCATAAAAAAACAATTTAAAAAAAATAATTCAGATAATTATTTTTCGTGCTTACCTACAGTTGTGATGATGATGGACTAAATAGTATATAATTTTTAGAAATATTTTTAATTTTGATATTATGTTTGTTTGATTTTGTGTTTGTATTATATAATTTAAAGTTAATTTATTTTGAATTTGAATTTGAATTATGTTTATTAAATTAATAATTTTTATATATATATAATTAATTAATTATATATGAACAATACAACTCCAAAACAGTACACCAAAATACTCCAAAACCAAAACATTCTGTATTAATAAAAAAACAAAACATCAACTAAATACAATTAACAACTATAGAATAAACTAGTGTTATATGTAGTTCTGTATACTACCAATCGTCATGGCATGTGATCAGAAAAGTACATCGTGGAAAATAACTCATCAATCCATGCATACATATTGCAGGCCATATATACAGGACATACATTTATTTCAAGCATCGATAAATGTGTGCGTATATGTTAATAAATGTATCCAAGCTACTCAAATGACGTATAACATTGCAAAAGTCTACGTGAAATTAATGTGCCTACCAGTACTGAAGCTCCTACAGATGTAATAAACGTGTCATTATCATTGTATTTATGGAAAGTTGAAGCTAGCAGCTTTACTCCATAAGAAGCCATGAACTAGGTTGAAGAAGATAGAATTATACACACAATTCCACCATCGAAGGTCAAGCAAGTAGAGTGTTCTTGTCAGCTAGAGCAGATATGGAGGGAGTGAAGGGTTTGGAGAGTGATTTAGAGGCCATGCGACAGTATTTTAGGAGTGGAAAGACCAGAGATACAGCATGGAGGCAGTCTCAGCTGAAAGGATTACTTCTGTTTATTAAGGAAAATGAGAAACACATCTTCAATGCTTTAAAGAAAGATCTGGGCAAGCATCCTGTCGAGGCATACAGAGATGAGGTATGTTCTTACCAGTAAACTGGAAATTTCATAGAAGTTTCCTTTTTTATTGTCAAATGCCTGCCGGAGACCGCCCTCCTGTTATTCGATTTATGTTTGGTTAGATTTTATTAGGTGGGTTTGTAGGTTTGAAGGTAGTAATGCCTGCCGGAGACCGCCCTCCTATTTCTTGTAATAAGAAACGTTTTTGGTTCGGGAAAAAAAGAAAATCAAAATTTGTGATTTGGAAATCCATAAGACGTGGATTGTTTTTGCAGGTGGGGACAGTGACAAAATCCATCAATTTTGCACTGCACGGATTAAAAGAATGGATGTCAAGTAAAAAGGTACGCTCTGCTCTCTCTCGGCAACAGATGTAAAAGCTTCTTGTAAATTATTATAATTTCTTCTCTCCTCTTCTTTCCCACCAAGGAATGATTTCATGTTGTGTGTCAACGGTAAACCTTTTTGGGTTTAAAACCAGCACAAATATTCACGTTAGTGTGTTTAATTCTTATCAAATAAAATAAAGTGGTGAAATTCGAACTCGTGACTATTAGTTCAATAAATATAAAGGCTTGACATTAAAGATTTATGTTTCTGCGTGTGAGTTAATAACTAAATACAATGTTTGTTTATAATTGACGACAGGCCAAGTTGCCGAGAGTTGCCCTGTTATCATCTGCTGAACTGGTACCTGAACCTCTTGGTCTTGTCCTAATTATTTCATCTTGGAACTTTCCTTTTGGTAAGTTATTTGCGACGTAACAGAGAAGAAGATATTATGCCCTTGGATATATATTGTCTAAGATTACTATACTCGATGATCGATGTGTTATCAAAAATATGCAGGACTATCTTTGGAACCACTGATAGGAGCCATAGCTGCAGGTAACACAGCGGTTTTAAAACCTTCGGAATTAGCTTCTGCAAGTGCTTCTCTTCTGGCAAATGTTTTGCCTACTTACCTAGACAATAAAGCAGTCAAGGTTATTCAAGGAGGACCAGCTGTGGGTGAACGTCTCCTGCAGCAGAAATGGGACAAAATCTTTTTTACAGGTTTACATACAGTTATAACACAAACACACTTATATAAGCATGTAGAGTGAACGCGACTGTCTGCATAAAATGCCATTTTTGTATGCATACCATTAGAAAACTCATGACCAGCTTTTCGTTTCTATTAAAATGGAATAATATTACCTCCATGGTTATGTTTCATTAACTATCTGACATCCATTTTCATGCTTCTTCCCCGTCCTTTTCCTATAAATCTATCCCAGGAAGTGCACGGGTAGGACGAATAATTATGTCAGCAGCTGTAAATCATCTTACACCTACTGTTCTAGAATTGGGAGGTAAAAGCCCTGCTGTCGTGGATTCTTTAGCATCTTCATGGGATAAACAGGTTGGTTTTGATAAAAAATATGTAAATGAATCATGTCATAATGAACACGGTTAATATGTAATGTAGTAGGAGCTTACACTACTGCTAAAATACAATCTCTGTTGATTGCAAGGTGACTGTGAACAGAATTTTAGTTTCAAAATTTGGAGCCTGTGCTGGTCAAGCATGCATAGCAATTGATTATATCCTAGTGGAGAAAAGATTTGCTCCCACCTTGGTGAGTTTGTAGGGAAATATAGGTTTCTGAACTCACTCAACCTTTTCTAGTACTGTCTTCTCTACAAGAGATCAGTTTTGAACTGGTGTCTACTGTTTTCAGGTGGAATTAATGAAAGTTATGATCAAGAAAATGTTTGGTGAAAACCCAAGAGAGACAAATACTATTGCAAGAATAGTCAACGAACAACATTTCTTGAGATTGAAGAATCTTTTAAGGGACCCAGCCGTGCAAAATTCCATTGTCTATGGGGGTTCATTGGATGAAAAGAATCTGTATGATGCACTATATATACTCTTTTTTATCTTTCAAATGCTATGATATAGTTTTCTTTGCCCTCCTTTTCCATAATAAATATGCATTATTAGACTTAATTATAGCGTAGATTGTTTTGGTGTGTTCAATGGGTGTTTAGACATCAATAGAAAATGAATTTTTTTTTTTGTTAATGAACTATCTCATTTAAAAGTTTAAACTGTTAGATGATGTTCTAGAATATGATTTATATTATTCTTTAACACACACCCTCAAGTGAAAGCTCTTTGGGCTTGAAACTTGCACAGACTTACACTAACCTTGTACTTGATTTTTATCAAATAAAATAAAGGCGGTGAGATTCAAACTCGAGACTACTGGATCAACAAGGCTCTAATACCATATTAAAGAACCATCCCATCTAAAAACTCTAAAATATGATTTATATTATTCTCTAATATTGTTAACGCCCACGAATCGCAATAGGTAGAGAGTAATGTTCTTTACAAAATGCAATTTATCTGATTTTCTCGACCTTGATTTGATATGACCAACAAGTTATCTAGCCATACAGTCAGGTTTGCTGCTATTAATAACATGTTCGTGGTAACCTTCATGCAGGTTCGTTGAGCCAACAATCCTGGTAGATCCTCCACTTGATGCAGCGATAATGACAGAAGAGATATTTGGTCCCTTGCTTCCCATAATCACAGTGAGCTACATTCCAACCATCTCTTTTCATCTTTCTACTTGTATTCTTCAAAAAATTCATCCAACAATAATCAAGAAAACTAGAATATTAATGTCAATTATTTTCATTATCAATGTCTGTGAAATATGCAAATCTTAGTTTACAATGATTAATTCGGTTTTGCTTCTGCAGCTGGACAATGTTGAGGACAGTATTGCTTTTATCAACTCAAAGCCTAAGCCACTTGCAATTTATGCCTTCATCAAAAATGAAAAACTCAAGAGAAGAATGTTATCTGAAACATCGTCAGGAAGCTTGGTATTCAACGATGCAGTGATTCAGGTACCTCGATTCATCCAGTACCAGACTAATCTTCTCATCCATTTTTTTAATTTTCTCTTAAAGAAAATTTCCTGTTCCTTTTATGTTTTTAACTCTGAAATGCAAATGCAGTATGCAGCTGATTCCTTACCATTTGGAGGGATTGGAGAAAGTGGGGTTGGCAAGTATCATGGAAAATTCTCATTCGACACGTTTAGCCACTACAAGGCAGTGACAAGAAGAAGCTTCTTAACAGATTTTTGGTACAGATTTCCTCCATGGAATGATTACAAGCTGTTGCTTTTAGAAGCGACGTACTATTTTGACTATCTTGGAATGCTCCTGGTCATTCTTGGCTTAAAGAGGCGTAGACAGAACTCCGGTGGCGTGTAGCAGTTCTTTCGCCTGAATATTGAATCTCCCTGGATGAATCTGCACAAAAAGTATCTGCATTAGCCAACCTAAATAAGTAATAATGACTCTGGAATTGAGTCAATGAACCTTTGCCAATCATATTAATTATCATAATGTGGATTGTATCCAAGTACAAGACTCCTATGTTCGATGCTGCAAATTTTCTCTGTATCTCGTTCACAAATCTGGCCATTTGTACGAATGATCCAGCTCCTATAAAACAGGAATCCAGTCCAAGTTGATGCTGGAGAGTGTTTTAGATGCTGAGAAATCGTGTTACAAAATCCATTTCTTTTGGTTGCAAAATAACACAGAACTGAGCAGAAGTGCATTGCCACATCCTAAGTACCTGTCCCCATAACATAGCTTTGTTGAACTATCAGTCACGAGTTCAAATTTTATTATCTCCATTTTATTTGATAAAAAAAAAAACTAAGTACAAGGTATTGATAAACAAAATATATTTTATTTTAAAAAATATATTTTATTTTAATTTTAGTTTCAAGATAATGATTTCTTAAATCCAATTTCAATAAAAAATATTTAAAAATCAAAACCAAGTTGGTAAAAACAAAATGCTATGAAAATAGTATAAAATCTAGATTAAATATTTGTTTTAGATACAAGTATTTCGGTTCAAATACACAAAATTATAACAATTACAATAACACTCAAACAAGACTATGAAAACAAACAATTGATTATATACAAATAATTAAATGACTAAAATTATATTATTTAGTAGAATGTGACTAGTTTGACGAGTAGAGCAAATATTTTCGTAGATAAAAAAATAGATGATTAATATTTTTTTATAAAAGTCTTGGAAGAATTATATATATATATATATATATATATTAACTATAAAATAAATGGTGTGATGTTTTTACTGTAGAATTTTTCATTGTGCACATAAACATAAATTATTGTGGATAGCGACATTAAAATTACTATTTTACCCCAGGATCGAAAAATTTAACCTCCAGGACCAGGGTAATTTTAGACATTTTCCAAGGGACAAAGATGATATTTCTAATTTCTTTGCACAATATAACTACTATTTTACCTCTAGGTGCTGCCAAAAGGACACAAAAAATGAGGTGATTTTGTTTTTTCACATATTCGAGTGTAGTAAAACTATGAAAATAACTCCCGAAAAAGAATAAAGAAGCCTTGGTGCAGGGGGTATTATGGTACTTTCACCCTGTTTTTTTCGTGATTATCTCTGGGTATAGAGGTGTACAGATAATTTTTTTTTTTTTGAAACATTGCAGGTGCATCGTATGGACGCGCGATCAATGTTTCACACGCACACGCCATTCAGGCAACGCGTGCGGAGTCATCGGGAGATAGAAACTGCCCATCCACCGTGTCACCCAGTGCGACGCCATGTTCTCTGTCTCCTAGTGTGATGTGTGTCGGTTAAAGGTGATCGGCAAATCGTCGGTGAACGAGTTTTAGTTTTTTCTCCCTTTTCTCTCTCTGCCATCGCAAATTACATGTAAATCCTTCATGTTTGTGACTGTTTTATTTTAATCCTTGATCTTTTGATTTCATTTTTATTCCTGATTTTTTCAATTGAAATTTTGATTTTGTTCAATTGTGTCCTTCAAATGAAACTGATTATATATGTTGGTTTTCAGTTCAGTCCTTATTCTTTTGATTTGTTTTTTGTTCCTTTAATTTTTTTGGTATGCAGGTTTTAATTTGTTTTAATTTTGTCCTCCAATTGAAATTGATCATATATGTTACTTTTAATTTCGGTCCTTATTCTTTTATTTTTTCAACAAAAGTACATTGTATTTTTTTTTTAAAATGACTTTATTTATTTCAGTCCCAATGTTTTTATTTGTTTAATTTTATTCTTAAATTGAAATTATATATATATATATATATATATATATATATATATTATTTTTCTTT
Organism: Salix caprea; assembly: GCA_964035475.1. Classification (NCBI taxonomy): domain Eukaryota; kingdom Viridiplantae; phylum Streptophyta; class Magnoliopsida; order Malpighiales; family Salicaceae; genus Salix; species Salix caprea. Next base: position 16,128,464 of record OZ037743.1, on the reverse strand, counting down.
TCAGCCCTAATTTTTTGAATTTTTTATTTAGAATTAATTTCTTTTGTTTTTTCGCTTCTTCTTGGACTATGTTTAGTTTTTACCTGTATTTATCCACCTATGCTTTTAGGTTTTGTTTTGAATTTTTATCATTTTATTTTTTGTTGGGGTTTTATTTTATTCGGTTCAATCCTGAAGTTTTAATTTATACCGGTGATCATTTTAAATTAATTTTTTTTTGTGTTTTATTTTATTTTTATCTATTCTTCAGGTCAGATGATTTTATGATTTAATTGTTTGCGCAATAATAATGATAATTTTAGTTATTATTTTTTTTGTAAAAATATTTTGCTTTTATTTTTTTGGGGCAATTTAATGATTTTAATTGTTTGGGAAATAATATTTATAATAATTTTAACTGTTATAGTCATAGTAATGATGGTAATGTAGGGATGAATTTTCATTGATGTTTTTTTTTGTAGATAAAAAATTAAGTACTTATTTTTTTATATAATTATTGCAGGTGTTTTCATAATTTATATTTTGTTTATTGTGTTTAATTTAAATTGGATTATAAAATGAACTAATTCTAATACAGTAAATTCGATAATTCAGATATCTAAAATCTTTTTTCTTTTTAAATAATGATGATAATTTTATTCTAGTAATTTTTTTTGAAACTTACTAAAAAAATAAATTTATATCAATTTAAAATTCATATATTTAATAGAAAACTTGGACTTCATATTAAATCCATATAAATTTATTATTTATTTCAAATTTATATTACAATAAAAAAACTTATATAATTAATATTTTTTTTGTGTCGAAAAAAAAAAGACTCCGTAGGTAAGTTGCTAGAATATAAACGCGAAGGAGGAGTTGGCTTTGTACTGGGAGCATGTTATAACATGAGAGCTAAAATATAAAAATGCTGGCAACAGCGAAGAAAGAATACTAGGAGGTCTCGCTCTCATCCCATTCCATGCAACAGCGTTGAAATCGGTATCTTCTTCAAACACAAACCGCATATTTTGTTTTTCTTGTTTTATCTCACCTTCCCTTCTCTTTTTCTCTGCTTTGGCACTGCATATTGCAGGTTTGGTGATGAATATTAATGGCGTGGCCAGCCGTACTCGTTATTGTCCCTGTTGGAATCATTTTCATACTCTCTGGTCTCATTGTTAATCTCATTCAGGTCATTCATTATTAATCACCCCTTACTTTCATGGTTTCTTTGTCGTTCGTTATGCGTCTTGGTTTTTATTTGGATGTTTCTTTTCTGGGATCTATCAAGTTTGTGCTACTTAGGAATTTGTCAATACTGGAGAAGTTCGGATCTATATAATGTTTATCACCCCAATTGAGGCAAACGGTAATATATGCCTTTGCAAGTTGAATGTGTCTTCTGGGAATGATGCATGATCAATTAGAGATATAAAGCTGTGATCTTTGATGACTCTGGGTCGCGCACCTGTAATTCTCTTGTTTTTGATTGTTCAATATCTAAATCTAGTTCATCCAAGGAAAATGCCTTTCTTCCGTGTTTGATTGGCTCTGATTATTCTACCCATTATTGCAGTCAACAATTCTGGTTTCAGAATTTTATTAAGAAGAGTCGTATGAATTCATTGGCAATGAAACATCTGATCTCTGATCTGGGATTTTTCATTAGAAAGCAACTCTAGAACAATCAAAAACTGCAGTAACCTGGGGTGCAAGTGACAAAGTTGAAAAAAGAATTAATTAAACAAATGATGTGATTTATCTGTACTGCCTACATCAGCAAAAACAAAATAAGATCTTGCAGATCTTGTAATGAATTGAGTGAATATCTTGTTTAGGTGACTCGTTTTGTTTGGCCTAATGGTATTTTTCTATTGACCCTGTCTATTTAACAAGGTTCAATGGGTTTTTTCCATTTCATAATAAATGTATCTAGTTATTTCCCGTTGAATGATATCTTCATAATTTATTTCTTGCTCTTACTCATATCTTGCACTTTACAGGCAGTTCTTTTCATCCTTGTTCGTCCCGTGTCCAGGAGTCTGCACAGAAGGATCAACAAAATAGCTGCAGAGTTGCTTTGGTTGGAGCTCATAGTGCTCGTTGATTGGTGGGCAAATTTGAAGGTGCTTAAATTCTTCTTTAAATTGCTTTTTATGGTGTTAAGATTTTGATTCTCATCTTATCTGTCAGTTATTTATAAATCATTCATACAATAAGTTCTAGAGTCAGGAACTCGTGTCAATGACTTGAGTATTCCCATTAGAACCTTCACCCCCACCACTTACACACTCAAAAAATGAGCAAAAAAAATAAAACAAAATAAAGAAAAGAAAGAGATGATTTTCAACATGTAAAGTGCTTTAGCTCCAGCATTTTTTTTCATGCCACGACCTTGAAGCTCTTGAACTTTACCACCACAAAGTACATGAAATCATTAGAGAATAGAAGGCATGAACCTCTGGGATGAAAGTTCTTATTTTGCATTTCTTTAATTTCTTATTCTGCGAATAATTTGTGGGAGTTAATATTTTATCATCATTCAATTTTTCTTATGAACTCCATTGCCACCTACTTTGTTGATGGATTGGAAAATTTGCAATTAATTTCTTACAGAGTCTATATATAACCATGAATCTGCAGTTTTTTCCCTGAATTGCCAGATGAGTTTCCCCCCTTGTGGTCTAACTAGTTAGAACTTCTCAATGCAGATTGAAGTGTATGCAGATGATGAAACTTTTGAATTGCTAGGTGTAATCCTGAGATTTCTCTTTTTTTCTTCCTTTCCATAGTATAATCTTAACTTTTAACTCATGTTCAGAATTATTTTTTATTTGAGAACTTTCCAGGTAAAGAACATGCGCTTGTCATTAGCAATCACAAAAGTGACCTTGATTGGCTTATCGGATGGATCTTAGCTCAGGTGCTGAATTCTGCTTGAAGCAATTAGATAAAACTTGTATTCGTTGTGTGTATGCGTTTAATAGGAACTCCTGTCCATTGCTTTCTGAAGACCAATGGGCATAATTATCATTAGTCTGTCTCTTTCCACCAACATTTATACTTCTGGCCACTGCTATGAATGTTTGATTTACATGTCCATCAAGTCTATAAATACGGCAATCTAAATCTTCTATGAAGAAATAAATTGGCTTATCTGTGGAAGGATTCATAATTTCCCACGTAACTTCTTTCCTGCTCTCCTGAACTAATTTTCTCTCAAATAAGATGATCTGGTGTCTCAAAACTTTCTTTTGTCTTGAAAGGGAAGTTGTTGTAATGTCGGGCAATAATGATTTCATTGGTAAAGTTTCCAAATACATGGATAGATTTCAGGAACAGTATGGTCAGAGCACTGTACAATTAACAGCGTTGTGTGTGGATATCTTTGTGACCATGATTATAGTGATTTACTATACCTTGTTTAAAGTCTTCTAGTAAGACATTTGGGATCTTTTAAGCTTCATCGAATGCTTTTCTTTTTTCTAACTTTTACTCTTATTGAAAATGAACTTTTAACAGCGCTCAGGTTGCCTTGGTAGTGCACTAGCTGTCATGAAGAACGAAGCGAAAGTCCTGCCTGTGAGTTTTCAATTGAACTAGAAATCCTTCATTCTTTTTAATTTGAGATGGTTCCTTGTAATAATATCACTATAATAACTAAGACGATCTGTCTCGGTTGCTGAAATTTGCTAGCAGTCAGGGCAGTTGACACTAGAGTTTTTAAAGCCATTTATTGTGCATAGATAACCATTATGGCTGTTAAATTCAATCATATTAGTTTTAAGTTGATTGTTCTCTGGTAAGTGGAATAATGGAGAGCCATTTTTTTTTTATAAGGAGAAACAAATTTTGAAGTCTGGTCATTTCAGTATTCGGAGCCTTAGAAACTGTAGAGGGGTCATGACTTCTGCAGTTATGTTGATCCCCACTTAAGTTCTTTTCCTGAGTGAAAGATTTGAATTCTGTTTCTCTTCTTCTTCTACTTCTTTTAATGGAAACTTAAACATCAAAATTTTGCTTGATTTTATGGCATTTTAGTGTTTTGGTGTATTTGCTTGGAGACAAATGCAAGGATTTTTAGTAGTTGTTTCACGTCAAGACAATTGTTACGAAATAGGCTAGTATTTAATGCATCAATTTGGATTCATGCTTCCAAGTCTTCGAGGGTGTTTCTTTAGGTGACATTCATAGGGATTGGTATGCATTATTACTTTGATTTGCACTTTGGAGGATCACTTATACTCAATTTGTAAATAATATGTTCTATCAATGGTCTTTCTTCTTTTAACCAAATACATCCTCACCTATATTTGTATTGCCAAACAAAAGTGATTTTCCCTCATCTATATGTTTTGCAACTCGGTGATGTTTTGACTTGGCTTGCTAACATACTCACATCAGGTGGGGGGGGGGGGGGGGGGGGTTAACTATTTGTCTCAAATTAATACTATAGTATTAGAAGTCTTGACTATGCTCTGCTTGGGCCTCAAAGTCATGGGTCTCCTCTCCCATTCCTGAATTTAAATACTGATGTGCACACATTATTTCTTTATTAACTCATAAACATCATCCATGATCAAGATTGAGTCATTCTTTGTTTTTCCCATAGAAGTTTTGAAATGATCAAGTCTTTGAGCGATTCTGTAGGAAACCGCTCCCCTCTTTCTATTGTGTCCCAACTTCTTAGGTTGAATTGAGTTTTCATTCATCTTAATTGACACAGATAATAGGCTGGTCAATGTGGTTTTCTGATTATGTGTTTCTGGAAAGAAGCTGGGGCAAGGATGAAAGAACATTGCAGGTACGGATATTGTAATGGATGTCACATAAATTTCATATAATTTTCTGTTTTCTTATTTATATCATATGGGATTTGGCATTGCAGTCAGGTTTTGAACGGCTAGCAGATTTTCCGATGCCATTTTGGCTGGCTCTTTTTGTGGAGGGAACTCGCTTCACGCAGGCTAAACTTCAAGTAGCACAGGAGTTTGCTGCTTCCAGAGGATTGCCTGTTCCTAAAAATGTTTTGATTCCACGTACCAAGGTGAACAATAGTTGAGCATTTTGTTAGGTGAAGTAGCGGTTTCCACTTTTCAGATTGCATGTAATAATAGTAGATCCTTCAAGCCAAGCTTGTAGATTTGCATTTAGTATTTATGTGTTGTTTGCATCTTCCTGCAGAAATCTAGAAATGATCCAAAAGTTGGCAAGTGCTTTGATTTTTTTTTTTTGAAACTAGAAACCACCACTTCTAGTTAAGCCTAGTATCTTTGGTCTGTCGCCAATCTGTTCATTGCTCAAGAAAATTACTGTCAAGACATGCATAGCAGACTGATATTACCAAGTATAATTTGAGATTTCAGTTAAGTATCCACTCATGATTGAGTTTTGTTGCTTTCAGGGTTTCGTGTCAGCAGTAACTCATTTGCGTTCATTTGTTCCAGCAATTTATGATGCAACAGTTGCTGTTGCAAATAGTCAGCCTGCACCAACATTCCTAAGAATATTCAGGGGTCAATCTTCTGTGGTAGGCTAACAAAACCATAATATATAATAAACTGGGCAAATAGAATGTTTTTTGTGCTTTGAATTTTGCATATAACAACACTAAAAAAGGTCCAACAAATTTCTAAATTATATACTTCCAAAGTTGCCTTCAGATTTTTCAGTCATTACTGATGCTTTCAGTTTCCTGAAATATTCTGGGAAATATTTATTGTGCTTCAACTTGTCATTGAAACGAGTGATCTCCATATTTTCTTCAAAATTTATACTGATGATTTAGATTGAAAAACAATTGCAGACGTATCGAATGTTGGATTCTGTCGCCTTGTATTTAGAATGGTTTCCCCTGGAGCTTCAAAATTTCTAGCATGTCTAGCCAGACTGGGCTGGATAAGAACATCCAGCCAGGCTCCTCGTACAAGCATTTATTTTCAAACATGATGTGCAATAACTTAACCTGCAGCTTTAGGGTCATAACTAAATGGAGAACTGGTCTTCATTTGACAATACATACAGGTCAACTAAGATGAATTATCAATAAAGCCACGAGGAATACCAAACTAACCTAAGATGCTCCAAACGAAGTGAAGATGTTGCTATTGATCGTAGGACTTAGTTTATTGAATTTTATTATGACTTACCCCATGGTTAGTCTTCATGCTAAATTAAATGCTATGAAGGAATAAATACTAGACAGACTGCCCTGTAACCACTCTGGACATCTCAAGCTGGATCCAACAGAAAGATGAATTTGCCATTGGATCCCCTCTATTTAAGCAATATGATCAAATATAATTCTATGTCCATTCCTACTATACAAAGTCTATTGGGGATAGCTAGGATTAGTTGTCTAACATGCTCGCGCGTGCACGCACACATGTACATATTAATTATTGAGGTGAATACAAGACAACAACTACAAGATTATAGCTCATGGCAGTTTCTCTCCCTTTCTCTATTACCCTGTATGTGCCATTCCTGAATCATGATAGGGGCTAGTTTGTTGTCCCTTTCTTACAGATAAAGGTGCTTGTTGAGCGACATTCAATGCAGGGACTTCCAGAAACAGCCGATGGAATTGCTCAATGGTGCAAAGATGCATTTGTTACCAAGGTATGGAAGTTAATAGAAATTTTATGTTCTTCTCATCTAAAAGTTGAGGATTAAAACATGTTTTCCACTGAACGATATATACTAGATTACTGTGCGATTTTCATCAAAGAAAAAGTTATAGAAAAATATTTCCATATGCTTTATCATTTAGAGGTTGCTCATCAGCTAATCTGTTGTCATTGTTCTTGTTAAATTTGTAATTTAACACCACCCGAGAGCAATCAGCCGGGCATGATCTGGGTTTCCCAAACAACTTCTCATTTCATAATGCACACTAGGTTGAAATCATCTTTTTGAAATGCAAAGCAAGGAGCACCAATTGCTAATAAATAAATCTTATCTATCAAGAAAAACAGATGGTGGAATATCATTTATTGAATGGAGACTTGTTTGTAAACTGAGGTTGTCCCAGGAAATAGTGCCGGAGAACTTCATACACTCCCATTTCACAGCTTGAAACCAACCACCTTAAATTTGAATCCACTGCATTTCATGCTCAAGTTAACTTTGTACATTACTCCAAGTGTTCCCACGCCACTAAGGAGATAAACCTGAGACTTTTCACTTCCCTTGTCATAGATGTATCTGGATGTTCATGTTTCCATTTTTTTATATTTTTTTTTATCAAAACAGGATGCTATGCTGGAGAAATATTTTGATAAGGACATCTTCAGTGATAAGAAACTTCAAGACATTGGGCGACCTAAAATGTCTTTATTTGTAAGAAGATGCTACACTAATGTAGTTTTAGTTAGCTGCAGTTTTTATTTTTTTTCTGGTTCTCATCTGTTCATGTTTTATCTGAACAGGTTATGATTTTCTGGTCAGGTTTCCTTGCCTATGCCACTGTCAGGTTATTCCAATGGCTGTCATTATTCCTAGCCTCATGGCAAGTCATTGCATTTTCAGTTGCTTTCTTGTTCCTCGTGACATTTATTATGCAAATTCTTATTCAATCATCGGAGTCAGAGCGCTCTACGCCCGCAACCAATTTCACATTATCGGAAGGAACCAGGCAGAGTCTCCTTCCAAAATAATTGTTGGATGTGGAGCCTGTCTTTAAAAAAAATATTCAAGGAAAACTAAGAAAAGTGATTTCATCTGCTCAGAAATGATCTGTTGCTGCTGTGTGATAACTTGATTATGGACTTGGTAAGTAACAATTTATAGGGTTCTTTGTATATAACTGTTGTCTTGTATTTGTAAAACTCTGGCTTGTTCTTATAGTTTGATTCCTTCATCTTTGCTTTTATCAGAGGAGAATGCATCAGTGAATATCAATCTCCAAGCTTTTTTAGGCATTAACTTTCCCTATAGTACACAACGAGTCGCCTCTGATGATAACTGTTGCTAAAATTATATTAACAAAATAAATAAATTTCCTAACCTAACACATATTACTATTCATTGTAATACTGTAATTACAAATTTATCCCAACCATTGAACTAGGCTTTAAGAGAGAGATTATTTTTTCAACACAATTGTCTTTAGCATATATTAAAGAGTTATATTTGTCATTTTCTTTTTGCACAATAAAATTATTACATTAGCTTTATAATAAAAAAATCTAATGCTTTTCACGGCCAAGTAGTTAAGCTTAAGACATAGTTAATTAACTACCTAGTTTCTCTTCTAAGGTGGTTAATCTGTCCAGGAATTAGTGGGTGTTTGGCATCGCGGTTAAACCTGCTAGTGTATTGAACCGGATCCCAATTTTTAACTGTGGATCCCACCACAAAAAATGAATTTTTGTCGCGACTGCATAAGCAGCTTAGAGCAGCTGCGGCATAAAATTTACAATACACTACGTGCCATGTGATTTCTGTGAAATCCAACGCAACGGTCGAGAATCCAGACCCTCATCTCTCTGCATCTCCTCCCTCATCTCGTTCTCTCTGCAACTCCGCAACTCCTCCCTCATTCTCTCTGCAACTCCTCCCTCAAAGAGAATGAAAAAATATTTAAACAAAAAGAGGGATGCACAAAAGAACAAATCTACATTCATTTAAAGCTACAAAATTTACAAAAGATCCTGAAAATTGACCACAATCACCCAAAAAGAGTTTTTTTTCTTACGAATTTGTCCTGCCAAAACAACAGAAAAAAAACTTTCACATTGCCAGAACCTTAAAACTCCACAAGAAAAAAAAAAGTCAATGATTTGCAAGAAAGTTACAGCAAGACCAAAGCCATCAACCAAGAAACAAGAAAATCAAGAACCCAAAAGAAAAAAAGACTACTTGAAATTAGGAGGCAGGCCCCTCTTTAGCAAGAATGGCAATGACCCATTTAAGCAGGTGCATAAGCAAACCTGAAGCTAAATCGTTGTAGATCAAGAAACACAGGGGAAGAGAGAAATCAAAGGAAGCTTGTTTTAGAGAGAGAAAATCTGTTAATAAGAAGAGAGAACAGGAAATTAAAGGAACTACAGGGGTTTAGTCCATGAAGAAAGAAACACCCATATCTGCCTCTCCCTCTTTTCCTTTCCTTTTTTTCTTCTTCTTTTTTTTTCCTCTCTACTGCTGAAAATCAATAAACATGGCAGTCACAGTAATGTTTTTGAGTCAGATCATGCCTAATGTTTGACAAATGGACCCCACGTAATGAGCCATAAATTTAGGAGGAAGCTTCTTTGGCTACATGTTTTGTAGAGGATTTGTCGATAATCTTTTGTTCTTGTCTGTGGTCAAATATAAAGATTTGTAAGAAAATTATTTTTTTATATTTAAAATCATTATTTTAATATGCTAAAATTAAAAATAAAATTTAAAGGATAGAAAACAAAGTGAAGATTGTGGTTGCATCAATAACACTACATAACTATATTAGAATAATATCACAAGGTGATATTATTTTTGCCGAATATGATCGCAATCTTAATTTTGTTCCTAAAGATATTTTACCAAATGTTGTTCCTCGATCAAATAATCAGGGATCACAGACGCGTTTACGTATGAATTTAGTTCGTGATGGAATTGCAAGTAGTTTGATAAGAGAATAAAAACAATTGTTTAATTTACTTCAATTATTTCAAACATTTTGTTATTATAATTATTAATAAATATACAAAATTATTCCAACAAAATATTTATATATATGTATGTGTGTGTATACATGTGTATTTTTAATTAATTTCACAAGTTGATAGCAATATGAAAAACATGATAGCTAAACACATAAAACTGCTTTTCATTAAACTCAACCTCAACCACAGTTTTAACCAAACATTTAAATTTCAGTTATGAATTGTAGCTTAAAACACTTTTCATGAAACTGTTTTTTTTCAACCTCAACCACAACAGCAACAGTTGTACCAAACAGACACTTAGTGTGTGTGTGTGTGTTGGGGATTGGAAATGTAATGGGCACATCCACCATTTATGAATCTCTTTAATCTCTTGTTAGAATAATATAGAACTACTTAAGCTTTAACTTCTCTAATCACTCAAATATATCTATCGATCATAAGTGGCCAGTTAAGAAAAAGTGCTCCCTTGTAATATACCTGCCGATCACACCTGGGAACTGGTCTAAACTTCAATCGATTGACTGAACATTTATTGTCTTTTGCGAGCTGTGTAACAGGAAATTTTAGCTCCTTCACTTCCTCAGGCATATTTTTCATCACCTGCTTTTCCTTGACACTGGATGCTTCAGATATCACTTTTAAACTTCAATCGATTGACTGAACTTGTTTGTGAAGTACCATGGAAAGCCTCTGATATTATGGTTACTACACCAGATCTTCTTGTTGTTTCATTCACTTAATAGGCTAAGTTTCTCGTTAATGGAAAGGTCATGTCGAAGATAGATTTTAACCATGCTTCCAAACTTACTTCCCCGTTCTGGTTTCTTCGGTAACTGGAAGGTGTTAAGGGACCATCTTATCTAAAAGCTTAAGCTTGTAAGTGAGACCCCATAATATGATTTATATTATTCTCAAACATACCCCTTCAAGTGAAAGCCCTTTGGGCTTGAAACTTGTACAGACCCACATCATCTTGAGCTTGATTTTTATCAAATAGAATGGGGGTGGTGAGATTCGAACTCGTGACCGCTGGGTTAACAAGACTCTGATACCATGTTAAAGAACCATCTCACCTAAAAGTTTAAGCTTGTAAGTGAGACCCCATAATATGATTTATATTATTCTAAAAAAGAAAGGTCATCCAAATGTGATGGCCATCTAAAGCCGTTGCCGACCCTCCATTCTTCAGAGTTCCACCAAGCTTGATGAAAAAACTTGATGCTGACAGGTTTAACTTCACTTGGGTGATAAAATAAAAAAGCATGGCTTAAAGTTTAAACCGAGATGCATATTAATTAATCATAGACAACAACAACAATAAAAAAACCAGACTTTGACGGCTTCTGGGATACAACAGTTTTCCCCGGTCTCCACTGCAATTGTTAAACCAAGATTTCATATGTTAAAGAAATAGTCTTATATTATTTAATGGCAACGAAATAGAGTTTTCCTTTCCCATTTAAGTTGCTTGACCGTCATTAGGGTTTGGAAATTTCAAATGGTAATCAGATTCTAAATCATATTTACGAAAGATATCTCTCATGGTTGTACTCGGTCATGCCTGTGATTACTTCATGCTCACCTACTTCTCGGTTCTCATCTGAAATTGGGTTAAAATAAAATTCTGAACCGTAGAATTGAGGATTTGGTAGGGCAACCGTGTAAAGAAGGGGGGAAATGATGTATTTGTTTTTCTTTTTCTAAGGAAAAAAGAAAAAGGCTTTTTTTTTTTTTAATATGTTTTGTCAAGAGCTAGAATAGTTCAACGCTTACTCCTTCAGTGACATTGCTAGAAAAAATATCATGAAAACGAAATGGAGATTTGGTAATTGCAAGGACATGGTCATTGCAGGTTAATTTCTCCCTTCTCCCAATTTTTTAATCCTTCAGCAGAATTAGTCAGTTTTGGCAAAACAAAATGACTTGTATTGTATGTTTGTGTTTTTCAAACTGTTTTTTTATATATAAAAATAATTTTTTTTTCAAAAATATTTGTAATATCAATACATCCAAACTTTACAAAAACACATTTTTTTTTTAATTTAAAGCTAAAAGTTTCATTATTTCAAGATTTTTTAGAAAAAGGATGTACTCCAATCCTGCTAGATAGACCCTTTCACATCGTACTAGATAGACCCTATCTACATAAAAATCAGATTGTACTCGGAGGTAGATCCCCAGGCTCTTATCATATTCGTTTTTGTTTTGGTATATATATATATACACTATATATATATATATATATATGTATGTATGTATGTATATATATATGTATGTATGTATTCACAACTGGGAGTAGAATATTATTAAAGGAGAAGACATTCTGCACAGCAGCACCGAAATTCCTAGCTAGTCGTCAGTGATAAATAATGGTTTTAGTTTACATCCATTGCTGCTTTGACAGATTCATACCTAATGCCATGGTTATTATCTCTGGATCACAACTATATATATATATATATATATATATATATATATATATATATATATATAACCATGCATTATATTTTATTCATCGTCCGCTGGGAAGAAAGACCTTTTCCAACAGCTCTGGAAACCCATCCCACACCAAAATAAAAACAAAACATGCATGTACCCTTATTTAATTTCTGTACGTGAAGGGATGCTTTATCCTCAATGAAGACAGGCTAGAATATCACCTTTTAATTAGTATTTCTTGGCAATAATAATTAGAAAGTGTTTCTGCCATGAAGTAGCTAGCTAGGTTCCATGCACTTGTCCCGAATATATACAATACTGATGCTTAATTTAACACTAAGTACTTTTATTACTTAGCATTAATTAATTTCTAGGATATACACTTAGAGTAAATATATATGGCTGGCACAAGATCTCGTTACTGATGGACTGTAAGGAGGATCTGCCGACAATTTTTGTTGCAAGAAGAATCAGATTTCTCCCTTTTTGTTTTCTCTAACTCGTCATTTAGTTGGTAAAATTGAATAGAATTGTTCATAAACCATACGTTACAGTAGATGTGGAACAAGTTCTTATAATTTTAGTCAAACTAACTCCAGCCAGGTTAGTCTCAATAATATATTAATTTTCCGTCTTGTTAAACTACAATTGGAAGTTTCTAAGGAGGCCTCGCTAATCATACATCACTTCACAAACCTAGAATTTTTCTTGCGATATGTTCTTGTAAGATTATAAAGGCTTATGCAGGCAATATTCTCAGTTGCTGACAACTGCAACATAAATTTTAAATCCGGTGTTGACAAAAATGCAAGAATATATGATTAACTTTTGGTTTGTTAGAAGTTGAAAACATCAAACAATAATAAAAAAATGGTGTAGTAGTTGAGGCCACTGCTATAAAAACTGGAAACTTTGCATTCATTAGCATCTCCAAATTACCATTGAATCTAATAGGCAAAGAAAACCATAGTTGTGGGAATTGAAGTGGAGCCAATTTCTCCAAACATGGCCAATATTTGGCCTCAACTACTGTGTGCCTTGGCACTATGCTTGGTAGCTGCTCATGTAGCTGCTGATAAAGATGACCATTACGAATCTCCATCATGGCCACCACTTGCGTCACCATATTATCCTCCTGAATATTACTACAAATCTCCACCTCCACCCTCTCCATCAGCTCTTCCACCATATGTTTACAAGTCCCCACCTCCCCCATCACCATCACCCCCTCCCCCATACATTTATAACTCTCCTCCGCCACCTTCTCCTCCACCACCCCCTCCGTATGTCTACAAGTCCCCACCACCTCCATCACCACCTCCACCTTCACCTTATGTTTACAAATCTCCACCTCCCCCATCTCCCTCCCCACCTCCACCATACATTTATAAGTCTCCTCCTCCACCTTCTCCTTCACCACCCCCTCCCTATGTCTACAAGTCCCCACCACCTCCATCACCACCTCCACCACCACCATACGTCTATAAGTCCCCACCTCCGCCATCTCCCTCACCACCTCCTCCATACATTTATAAGTCTCCTCCTCCACCTTCTCCTTCACCACCCCCTCCCTATGTCTACAATTCCCCACCACCTCCATCACCATCTCCACCACCACCATACGTCTATAAGTCCCCACCTCCACCATCACCTTCCCCACCTCCACCATATGTTTACATGTCCCCACCTCCACCTTCTCCTTCACCACCCCCTCCCTATGTCTACAAGTCCCCACCACCTCCATCACCACCTCCACCACCACCATACGTCTATAAGTCCCCACCTCCGCCATCTCCCTCACCACCTCCTCCATACATTTATAAGTCTCCTCCTCCACCTTCTCCTTCACCACCCCCTCCCTATGTCTACAATTCCCCACCACCTCCATCACCATCTCCACCACCACCATACGTCTATAAGTCCCCACCTCCACCATCACCTTCCCCACCTCCACCATATGTTTACAAGTCCCCACCTCCACCTTCTCCTTCACCACCTCCTCCTTATGTTTACAAGTCCCCACCACCTCCATCACCACCTCCACCACCACCATACGTCTATAAGTCCCCACCTCCGCCATCTCCCTCACCACCTCCTCCATACATTTATAAGTCTCCTCCTCCACCTTCTCCTTCACCACCCCCTCCCTATGTCTACAATTCCCCACCACCTCCATCACCATCTCCACCACCACCATACGTCTATAAGTCCCCACCTCCACCATCACCTTCCCCACCTCCACCATATGTTTACAAGTCCCCACCTCCACCTTCTCCTTCACCACCTCCTCCTTATGTTTACAAGTCCCCACCACCTCCATCACCACCTCCACCACCACCATACGTCTATAAGTCCCCACCTCCGCCATCTCCCTCACCACCTCCTCCATACATTTATAAGTCTCCTCCTCCACCTTCTCCTTCACCACCCCCTCCCTATGTCTACAATTCCCCACCACCTCCATCACCATCTCCACCACCACCATACGTCTATAAGTCCCCACCTCCACCATCACCTTCCCCACCTCCACCATATGTTTACAAGTCCCCACCTCCACCTTCTCCTTCACCACCTCCTCCTTATGTTTACAAGTCCCCACCACCCCCACCCCCACCTCCACCTCCACCTTATGTTTACAAATCTCCACCTCCACCATCTCCCTCACCACCTCCTCCATACATTTATAAGTCTCCTCCTCCACCTTCTCCTTCACCACCCCCTCCCTATGTCTACAATTCCCCACCACCTCCATCACCATCTCCACCTCCACCATATGTTTACAAGTCCCCACCACCTCCATCACCTTCACCTCCACCACCATATGTCTACGAGTCACCACCACCACCACCACCCTCCCCACCCCCACCATATGCTTACAAATCCCCACCACCACCACCTCCATCACCATCACCTCCCCCACCATATATCTACAAGTCCCCCCCACCTCCATCGCCCTCTCCACCACCTCCCTATGTCTACAAGTCTCCACCACCCCCATCACCATCTCCACCACCTCCATATGTCTACAATTCTCCACCACCTCCATCACCCTCACCTCCTCCTCCCTATGTATATAAATCTCCACCACCACCATCACCTTCACCACCTCCTCCTTACATCTATAAATCTCCTCCACCACCATCTCCATCACCCCCTCCTCCTTACATCTATACGTCTCCTCCTCCACCATCACCACCACCTCCAACTCCTTACCATTACATGTCTCCACCACCACCTTCTCCCTCACCACCCCCTCCGTATTACTAGACAAATTAAACTGTGTTTTTTATATTCATGTAAGTTTAGATTCTGATATTAATTTATTAAGAATTTTATTTTTCTTCTTTTCTCTTGCTGCCATCTTTTCGTGTCATCTAATTTTGAAGATCTGTTTTGAATTGCAGATAATGTATTTATGAAGAGAATAATTCCTGCAAGAAGCACTGAAATGATTTCTTGGTGTCACGTATTCATCCTTTCTATCTTAGTGGGAACACCTTTCTCCAGAGCTAGAACAAGCAACGTGAATGTGATGC
The DNA here is from genome assembly GCA_964035475.1 of Salix caprea. Classification (NCBI taxonomy): domain Eukaryota; kingdom Viridiplantae; phylum Streptophyta; class Magnoliopsida; order Malpighiales; family Salicaceae; genus Salix; species Salix caprea. The sequence continues at coordinate 16,112,854 of OZ037743.1, read as the reverse complement.
TTCGCAGTGTTTATAGAAAGAGACTTTTATTTTTCTCTGTTTCAGTTTTATCACTCCATCGGTTCATGTCTGTAATGAAGTGATCATATTTGTTATTTGTCGGCTTCTTTTCCCATAAATATTTTCTCAAGCCTTTCGTCAACAATTAAATTTGACTTGAATATCTTTCTTCCCGCTTGAAATTTTAGTTACCGTTAATATTCAAAAAGTAAATAATTTGAACTAAGATAGTGCTACTTTTATTAATCACTCTTCGCAATATACTTTAATTTTTGAATAGGATAAAATATACATAGTTATATTTTTTTCATAAATAATGATAATTAAGATTTTTTTTAAATTATAATATTAAATGTGAGCATTACATTTATATAAAGAAATTTAACTAATAGAAACACTTGTTTTGTAATTAGAATATTTAGATTTTATCTTTTTTAATAATTTTGTATCAATAAGTTTATTTATTTTTAATTTGTTCAAACTATGTTTCCTTTGTAGAGCTTTAAAATATTATATATCAATAAAATAGTTATTTCAAAAACATAATATCGTTATTAAAATATGTAAGCTTCAATATATATACTCTTTATATGAATTAGTTTTAAAATTCAATAATTAAAATATAATATCTTAATAGATTTTAATCATTTCAAAACAAAATACTTCATAATTATATTAAAAACAAAGAGGTAATATAGTCTATCAATGAAGTAACTCGTGAAAATAGAATAACACTGGTACCAACATTTGAATGAAACTGTTACCCGTTAATGGTTTAACTCTATAATATTAGAGCTAATTGCCAGTTAGTACCTTTAGTTTGTACTAATAATAATTAATTGGTCTTAATGACTTTAGAAATGATTTATATATTTAATTTCTATGTAATTAAATCATTGTAAATTAGGTTTTGATCAAAATCGGTTAAAATACTATTTAGTGATATTACTTAAATAATTTCGTGATAGGCCTAAATGTTGCCCTATTAGTGATAAAACTTTCTAAAGGTCCCCAAAACTCTTTTAACTCAAAGAAAACTAGTCCGGCGGTAGAGGGTGTATATCTTTCTTGCTGGGTTAGCTGATTACTTCGAACAAATCTGTTGTGAAATTCTAAGAAAGGAACTAGTATTCTTCAATAAAAAAAAAGTTGGATGGGGAAATCATGGAGGTACCAAAAATTTGTCCCGATGATCAATTGGCCAATATCATAATAAAACAAGTTTCAAAGCAAGTATTCTTAAAGTTCCCTAAAAAGTTGGGCATATGTGATATCCATGCACCAACTTGAGGGGGAGTGTTGAAATACTACGATTCTTTCCTTATCTGCTTGATTCTTCCACTAGTGGGGCTTCATGACTTGCCTTCCTTAGTATCAATATATATGGTAGGATAGATTGATTATAGGAACTAAACTATATATTATCTTTTTGTCGTAATTATAGGAGCAATATAATAGGCAGAATAACTTGATTGTAGTATCAGAGCTGTTGATCATTAACTATATATTTACATGTAATCTTAATTCAAAAATAAAAAAAATACAAAACTCTTCTTAGTATTTGAGTTAAAGCTCATAATTCCTGAGCACTGTCATTACCCCAGCATCAGTTTTAATCACACGCTTTGAATTCCTCAACAAGAACCAGTCTTCGTCCTTATCTCTCTCTGTTTTTTTCCCTCTCTCGTCTCCAATTACGTACTTGTCATGGAATCAGTCCGAGAGATTAGCTAGCAATCGAAAATAATAGCGAACTTGATCATTTCAGACTTGGTCTTTTTATACGTAAAAATCAGATTGTACTCGGAGGTAAATCCCCAGGCTCTTATCATATTCGTTTTTGTTTTGGTATATATATATATATATATATATATATATATATATATATATATATATATATATATATATATATATCCACAATTGGGAGTAGAATATTATAAAAGGAGAAGACATTCTGCACAGCAGCACCGAAATTCCTAGTCGTCAGTGATAGGGAATGGTATTAGTTTACGTCCATTGCTGCTTTGACAGATTCACACCTAATGCCATGGTTATTATCTGTGGATCACAACCCTCAAATTCTTGTAAACCCATCCCACACCAAAATAAAACAAAACATGAATGTACCCTTATTTAATTTCTGGACGTGAAGGGATGCTTTATCCTCAATGAAGACAGGCTAGAACATCACCTTTTAATTAGTATTTCCTGGCAATATTAATTAGATAATGTTTCTGCCATGAAGTAGCTAGCTAGGTTCCATGCACTTGCCCCGAATTTTTTTGAGCGATCAACATATATAATACTGATGCTTAATTTAACACTAAGTACTTTTATTACTTCGCATTAATTAATTACTAGGATATACAATTAGTGATGCGATCCAACCATCAAAGGATTCATTGGAGGTTCAAGTTGGTTCAGTTACTAGGCTTAGGGCTAAGAAGTTTAAAGAAGCTTTCAATGGACACTAGATTTTCATACCTTTCAATCGGTATATGGCACACCTTCTAATTGTTTAAGACAAGAGAGAACCATCTGTTTTAAGTTGGGTCTTGCTGCTGCCCGATAAAATACAGAAACAACGAACTTGTCTTATTTAATTAGTTGGGCTATCAAATTTTAATTATTTTGAGAGAAGACAATTTGTTTGGGTTTTTAGACTTGTTTATTTTAATTAGTTTGGGCTAGTTTTAGCTTGGGTTGATTATTATTTAATTTGGGCTTATGTGAGACCCATTAGAGAAACTAGGGTTTTGACTTGGAGTATAAATACTCTTTAGGAATAATGTTAGGGAACTTTTTTGAGGGGAAGGATCAGTACCTCTCACAAATAACTCAAGTCTAGATTCAATTTTAATTATTCCATCTTTAAATTATAACTTATAGTAAGTTTCCCAAATAATCACTACCTTATTTTTTATTGTCATTTTTTGGCCTAACTCTTGTGTGTTGAAGGATGTTTGAACAAGGCATGTGATTATTTGTGGTATAAACGAGGGATGTTATACTATCTCGACTTGACGTCCAATAGCTCAAATAAGTTGCATCAAGCCTTGATAGTAGATGTTTCTTAGGGAGAGAAGAAGACATCAAACATTTGGTTATGACATCAAAGATTGGATCATATCTTGTTTGGTTACTTCAAAAAGTTATTTCATGACTCATTTGTAATATGATATTTCAAGTTTTAAGTGTGATATTTGTGAACTCGTAAGAAGCCATCGGGCTTCATTTCCATTAAGTTTTAATAAAAGCTCAGTTCCTTTTATGGTAATCCATTGAGATGTTTGGGATTCATCTAAGGTAAGTATTAAATTGATCTCGATGGTGTGTTATCTTTATTGATGACTATACAAGGATGACTTAGGTGTGTTTGATGAAATCCAAAGGTGATGTAAATATGTTATTTCAACAATTTCATAAAATGATGAGTGCTCAGTAATATACATAAATTCAAGTCATTTGAATTGACTATGGGGGAGAATACATGGGTTATGAATGTCAACAATACTTGAGAACCCATGGAATCATCCACCAAACATTTATAAGTACTTATTTTAAAGTCTATGAATCTTAATGGCGACTGGGATAGTTATTGTGGTTGAGATGTCTTAGTTGCATGTTCAAAGTTTTTTTTAGAACTCTTTTACATATTAGTTTCTCCAACAAATTTTTATCAGTTCTATATCTCCTTTTTATTTCTATTCTTTTACTTACCATTAATCTTCCTTTATTTCTTCCATTTTTCATTCTTCTTGTTGTGAAAACCGATTTTTCGCTTCACGCGCCTTCATCCCCGGGGACATGAGGCGATGCACGGAAAAAGAGTTTCTTATAATTGTAAAATTACAATTATAATTTTTAGGAGCCGCTTAGTATTAATGTCACTGTCGCACGTTGCCGCGCGGTGTCCCGGGAGGGATCCTGGCTCTCGCAATGGAGTTGAGAAGGAGTCGCCACCTGGCTGTTGAGGGTCGCTAGGAACACCCGGTTGCACTGGTGTGGTCAGAGATTCAAGGGTAGGGGACTGGTTGCGTAAAGAAAAGGTATTAGCACCCCTAATACACCTTACCTGAGGTAAGCTGCATTGTCTATTTCGATGTGATTTTGAATGCTTCAACGGGTCGTATTTATTCACATGAAAAATGTTCCGATTGAAAAAGAAATCGGTCACCGCTCAGAATAATCCTATGAATTTTATTGATTATTTCTAGATATGCAAATGCTAGCCTACTTGTAGTTTCTTCATTCACCACCTGAAATTAACCATTAATCCTCATGAATTAATTTCACAATTGATCGATCCCTAAAAGAAATTGACCATCGCTCAGAATAATCCTGACACTTTTGGTGGTTATTCCCGAATATGTAAATGTTAGCCTACGTGTAAATCCGACAATTACTACCTAAAATCAACCGTTAATTCTCAAGAATTAATTTCGTGATTTGTTTTAATCTTAGGCCAATTTCTCAAGATTTAATAAACTTGTTATTAAATCTAAGGTAAATTTTCAGAAAAAAAAACACTTTGGCCGTATGCAAAGAAAACACATTTTTTTTAATTTCATTTTATATTCCTTTTTTTTCTTAACAAACAACATAAAGATGAAGCACACCACACAACACACACACACACATTCTCTTTTTTATTTCTTTTTCATTACATTTTGCAAATAAAATACAACTACACACACATCACCTTTTTTCATTTTTTCTCATTACATTTCACAAATAATAATTAAAATACAATAAATTCAAATAAAACACATAAACATACAGAAAAATGCAAAAAAACTTTAGGAACAGTGGCAGCAGCAGGGGGGTGCCTGGTGTCGCGTCTTCTCACGCGCCACCGTCAATGGCGGCGCGTGGGACCACGCGTCGCCGCTGGTGAAACAAACAGGACAGGGGGACAGATCGACATCTTCTCTTTTCTCTTTCGCTGGTGATAACGCTCCCGATGACCTGCAAACACAGAAAAAACACCCAAACAAACAACAAACAAGCCAACTGGTCCGTTTTTCTCCTCTCGGTCCCTTCTTCTTCTTCTTCTGCTTCTTCTTCTTCTTCTTCTGCTTTCTCTCTTCTTCTTCTCTATTTTCCTCTTCTTCTTCTCGCCGGTGAGGATGTCTCGAGGTGACCTGTGGACATAAACAAGCAACACACGCAACACAAACACATCACAAAGCACAATCAGTTCATTCTCTTCAGATCTCGATTCTCGGGTCTGTTTTTATCTTCTTCTTGGGATGGATGGACTGCCGTGGGTAAGATTGAGGGGCTGTTGTGGTGGTTGACAAGAGAGAAATGGAGATGGGGCTGTCGAAGAGGAGAGGGAAACAAGGGAAAGGCTGATGGAGAGGATATGGAGGAGAAGGCGTGGGGTTGCTTTGTTCGGCGGGAGGATGAGAGTGTGTCTGCTAGGGCTGAAGGCAGGCTGGAAATGGCTGAGGTGGCTGGGCGGAGGAGAGTGGGAGCTGGTCTGTGAAGGCAAGGGAAGAGATCGTCGGAGAGAGGGCTGGTGTGAGAAAGAAAAAGGAAAAAGGGAAATGGAAAATAGGGAAGATGGAAATGGGGAGGGGCTGCAGCTGCTGCCCAGATGGGGGCGGCGGCTGCAACCCTTTGGAGAAGAAAGAGATGGGTTTAGGTTTTTTTTTTTTGTTTTAGAGTTTTTGGATGGGGTGTTATTTTTTTTTGGTCCCTTCAATTGTGGCTGATACCTCTCTATTTATAGAGGTTTTTAGAGGCAAAAGATTCAAAATCAGCCCTTAGCTCGCGCGCTTCTTTCAATTTGTTCCTTGATTTCCAATTTGTGCGATTTGACCCTGCATTGACTGTTAAATTTTGAATTTATTTAATTTTGCCCCTGTAACAAGATATTTTTGGATTTTTGTCTTTTTTCTATTTTTTTCTTTTTCTTCCAAAACCTAAAAATAAGTAGGTCAAAATTTGGGTAGCAACAAATGCCCTCTCTTTACAATGCTTACGACTAAATTCTTGTAAAAGACTTTAAATAGTAAGTATTGTAAAGAAAAATAGAATGGTGTAGATGGTCTCATTATGACGGGTGACCTACCCGGATGGAGGATGGTGTAAAGACCCGATTTTTTTTTTTTTTTTTATATATAATATCCATACATCACAATCCCTATTCATTCTCATCGATATCCTAGCCATACAAAATACATTCCATTAAAGAAAATAAGATTCACATAACATACAATATCACCGTTTTCATAACTGCAGTTTTTGATTAGAAATGCACGTACATGGATATGGATTTACATTTTTAATCTACTGATAGAGCTTTCATATTTACATCAAAAGGTTTTACAAAATTATGCATTCCATACATTGCTTCATCCTAAAACAACTTAATTTCGAATGCAATCTACGTGATTCTTTGCCAAAAGTAGGCCCCCCTTTTTTTTTGGTATTAGGTTCCCTAGACCTCACGTGGCTGTGACGTCCCTGCATTAGCACAAATATTTAATGAAATGTAATTACTTACTATTAGTACTAAATAATTCTAACCAATTGATCAATCTATTAAAAGAACACTATTAAGTTGAAATTTCTGTATATACATAGAGCGATTTAATTGTAAAATTTATAGGGACTCTATTCCTCTTTTTTGAGTAACATTATCATACTCCGAATATTATTTTAAGTCACTCATATCTGAGGTCAACCATTTCTCTCTATGATCCTTCTTTATAGACGCCGTTAGACGAAACTAACCATCCTTTTATTCCAGCCATCCTTTCGGAAACAATCATTTATCCCGGCCATCCTTTCGGACGCCATTAGCCATAGCTAATCATTCATTTATCCTGGTCATCCTTTCGGATGCCATTAGCCGTAGCTAATCAATCATTTATCCCGGCCATCCTTTCGGACGCCATTAGCCGTAGCTAATCAATCATTTTTCCCGGCCATCCTTTCGGACGCCATTAGCCGTAGCTAATCAATCATTTTTCATCCTTACGCATTCATTTATCTAGCCTAAAACTCATCATAATTGTATAATATTCAATTTAAACTACTTCTTACATGTCGTAAGAATGGGGAGATATAAATCACTTACTTGCTCTACTTCGGGTTTGTTCCTGTCTGGTTGGTGGTTCAATCCCGACTGCACCGCCTGCGACATTAATGTCTAACAATTAGTATACTTCTATTTTCAATTTCCCATTCGTCAATATACTTATTTCAACAAATTTCATCCAATCAAGCTTACAATTTTCAGTAAAATTTACCAACAATTTTCATCATGAACCTACAATTTTCCAACACAATTTATACATGAAAAACTTCGGCAACATACTCATCAATTCTTCCATTATAACCCACATTTTCCAGCACAATATAAACATAAAAATTTCGGCAACATACTCATCAATTTTCCATCATAACCCACATTTTCCAGCACAATATATACATAAAAATTTTGGCAACATGCACATCAATTTTTCCATCATAAACCACATTTTTCCAGCACCCTTCACACATGTAATTTCAGCAATTTCAGTACATATTCATTCAAATTTCAATAAACCCCCATGGATGTCGGCAGCCCCCCCTTTTTTAACAAGAAAATCAGCCTTCCTTTCACATAATTTGCTAATTTCATTCTTTTCTCTTCCATACATTTTCTTTATTCTCTCAATTCATTTTGTTTCATCCCTTAAGTAGAAAAAAAAAGAGAGTCTCATGATACTTACTTATAGTATCTCACTATCTTTCTAGGTCTCCACTTCCCACACACATTCACAAAGTCTTCTCCCTTATTATTTGCCTAGTATTCGGCTGTGAAGAGAAGAAAATGGGGTGGGAAGAGAAGGGATTGAGTTCGGCTGGAATGGGAAAAATTGAGTGGAAAAGAGGGGATTGGGGGTTTCGGCTGGGCTGAAAAATTGAGTGGGGAAAGGAGGATTTGGTTCGGCTGGAATGCAAAAGATGAGGTGGAAAAGGAGAAGGTTGATTCGGCTGGGAAGAGAAAGAAATGAGGTGGAAAAGAAGGGATTTGTTTGGCTGAAATGAGAAGATTTGGGCTGTGAAGAGAAAAGGTGGAGGTTGACGGAAAAGAGAGTAAAATAAAATCCCCACACCCTCTCTCCTCCTTATATTTATATTCATGAGATGAGGGGTTGTTTGGGGTTTGGGTGAAACATGTTCTAATCCTTGTTTCACTCCATCTAAAACCGATTTTGTTGTTCTTCTTCTTCTTATTTTTTTTTCAAAACAACTTTGTCTCCATTTCCTATATATATATATATATATATATAATATTTTTCTCTTGGGTGTTTACATTCTTCCCCTCTAAATATGAATTTCGTCCTCGAAATTTAAGGGGTTTAATATTCCATACCTGATATTTTGAATAATTCTGGGTATTTTTTTCTCATTTCATCATCCCTCTCCCAAGTTTCCTCCTCTATTTGAGCATTTCGCCATAAGATTCCGACGATAGGGATCTTTTTGTTCCGCAACTCCTTTTCACCCTTATCTAATATCCTTGCGGGTCTCATTTCCAACGTTAAATTCTCATAGACTTCAACTGGAATCTGGGGTAGTATTCTGGCAGGATCTACATCAGCCTTTCTTAATAAGGAAATATGAAACACATCATGGACCTTAACTAACTGTGGAGGTAAGTCTACTTTATAGGCTACTGGTCCCACTCGCTGTAGGATTTTGAAGGGTCCAATGAACCGAGGGGTTAATTTTCCTCTCAAACCAAACCGCAATAGGTTTTTCCATGGGGCTACTTTTAGGTACACTTGATCCCCTGTACAGAACTCAAGGGGTCTCCTCCTCACATCAGCATACTTCTTCTGTCTATCATGTGCAGCTTTGATGCGATCCCGGATAATTCTCACTTTGTCCGTGGTTACTTGGACCAACTCTGCACCATATAACCTCCGATCTCCCATTTCTTCCCAACACAAAGGTGTTCTGCACCTCCTACCGTACAAGGCTTCATAAGGGGCCATCCCTATTGTGGCTTGATAACTATTGTTATAGGTGAATTCTATCAATGCCAGGTGTTCCTCCCAGTTACCCCCAAACTCTAGTACACAGGCTCGTAGTAGGTCTTCCAAGACTTGAATGACCCTTTCTGATTGTCCATCCGTTTGGGGGTGAAACGCAGTGCTCATGTCCAATCTGGTCCCCAAAGCTTGCTGTATACTGGGCCAAAGTCGAGAGGTGAATCTAGGATCTCGATCAGATACAATGGACACCGGAATCCCATGGAGTCGTACCACCTCATTTATGTAGATCTTGGCAAGCTTGTCCACCGAGTCAGTCATCTTTACAGGCAGGAATAGTGCGGACTTTGTCAACCGATCTACGACAACCCATATTGCGTCATTTCCCTTTTTCCCCTTAGGAAATCCCGACACAAAATCCATTGTTATCATCTCCCATTTCCACTCTGGAATTTGTAATGGTTGTAGTGGTCCCGCAGGCCTTTGCTGTTCAACCTTGACTTGTTGACATATCCCACATTTTGACACATACTCAGCTATTTCCCTTTTCATGTTCGGCCACCAGTAGAGAAGTTTTAGGTCTCGATACATCTTAGTTCTGCCAGGATGTATGGAGAGCTTGGACTCATGTGCTTCTTGTAGAACCATCCGTTTGATTGTTTCATCATTAGGTATATACAATCTTTTCCCCAACATCACGGACCCATCATTCGCTATCCTAAATTTCATTTCTACACCAGCCTCCACATTCCTCCTAATCTTGGATCCAACCTCATCCTGGAGTTGAGCTTGTAGTATTTGTTCCCGATACGTTGGTCGTACCAAAAATTGAGCTACTAACCCACCTCTGACATTAATGTCTAAATTTGCACCCATCTTTTTCAATTCCGCCAGTTGCCGCTCCTTCCCTAACGTTAACCCTTCTAGGGTGGCTTTATTTTTCCGACTGAGGGCATCTGCCACTACGTTTGCCTTCCCCGAATGATATTCTATGGTACAATCATAATCCTTAATAAGCTCTACCCACCTTCTCTGTCGCATATTTAATTCTTTTTGCGACATTAGGTACTTTAGGCTCTTATGATCGGTAAAAATTTGGATTTGAGATCCGTACAAATAGTGTCTCCATATCCTTAATGCAAACACTACAGCAGCCAACTCTAGGTCGTGCACTGGGTAATTCACCTCATGAGTCTTTAACTGTCTTGATGCATAGGCGATCACCTTCCCGTGTTGCATCAGAACACACCCCAAACCTTTTCCCGAAGCATCACTATAAACCACAAAACCTTCTGTCCCTGAGGGAAGGGTTAACACTGGGGCGGTGGTGAGCCTTCTTTTCAATTCCTGAAAGCTCCTTTCACACTCCTCCGACCACACCCATTTCTTATCTTTCCGAGTCAGCTGAGTCAAAGGCGTCGCAATCAAGGAAAAGCCTTCAATAAACCTCCGATAGTATCCTGCAAGTCCCAAGAAACTACGTATTTCGGTAACTGAAGTCGGCCTTTCCCATTTCAAGATTGCTTCAACTTTTTGGGGATCTACAAAAACACCTTCTGCTGATATAACATGTCCTAAAAACGTCACCCTCTTCAGCCAAAACTCACATTTATTCAGTTTCGCATATAACTGGTGCTCTCTCAAGATTTGCAAGATTTGCCTCAAGTGTCTCTCGTGCTCCTCGAAAGACTTCGAGTATACCAGTATGTCATCAATGAATACTACCACAAACTTATCAAGATAGGGTTGGAAAATCCGATTCATTAAGTCCATGAAGAAAACCGGAGCATTCATCAATCCAAACGGTAACACCAAAAACTCAGTGTCCATACCGAGTTCTAAATGCAGTCTTTGCTACATCTGCCCCTTTTATCTTCATCTGGTAGTACCCTGATCTCAGATCTATTTTTGAAAATACCCTTGCTCCTTTTAATTGATCAAACAAATCATCTATCCGAGGTAACGGATACTTGTTCTTCTTTGTTATTTTGTTCAGCTGTCGATAATCAATACAGAGCCTATGGGTTCCATCTTTCTTTCTCACAAATAATACCGGCGCTTCCCAAGGAGAATTACTGGGCCGTATGAACCCTTTGTCTAACAATTCTTGTAGTTGGGTCTTTAGCTCGTTCAATTCTGTTGGGGCCATCCGGTAAGGTTGTTGCGATACGGGTGGGACTCCAGGGAAAGTGTCTATGGACACCTCTACCTCCCGCTCTGGGGGTAATCCCGGTAATTCCTCGGGAAACACATCCGGGAATTCCCTCACCACAACAATATCTTTCAATTGTGGCCCTTCATCATTTGAGTTTAAAATGTACGCGAGGTATCCTACACACCCTTTTCTCAATAATTTCTGGGCTGTTACTACCGATATTATGGCAGCAGGTTTGAACATTCTTTCTCCCTCAAAAATCTTTTCCTCTCTTTTTGGGGTTTGGAAGGTAACAGTTTTAGCATAACAATCTATTAGAGCCCTGTATTTATTCAACCAATCCATGCCTAGTATTAAGTCAAAATCATACAACCCCAAGGGAATCAAGTCTACTTCCGTTTCACACCCAGACAAGCTAATCCCCACATTTAAATACACAATATCGGTTTCAACCATGTTTCCCATAGGAGTTCCAATTAAAAATCCCCTCTCAACCCTTTCTACTCCCTTTCCCAATTTAGTGACAATCTTTGTATCAATAAAAGAGTGTGTGGCACCGGGATCAAACAACACATGTACATTAAAATCATTTAATCGTAGAGTACCTGCCACCACATCCGATGCAGCCCTGGCCTCCTCCTGTGTCAGATGAAAAACCCTTCCCGTGATCCTATCATTCTGCGCTCTCAGTCTTCCTCGACTGGGGTTTACTCCTGATTGAGAAGATCTCACTGGCCTGTTCACTGTGACTGACTGTTGGGAGCTCTGTCCAGGCTGTCTATAGCTTTGTACTTGTTCGGTGTTCCTTTTTGGGCAATCCCTCTTGTAATGGCCTCTCTCACCACAGTAATGACACCCTTGACTCAAATACTGGCAATTCCTCCACCTATGCCCCTCTCCTTTGCACACAAAGCATCGTCCGGGGGAAACTGAGCAGTCCCCAGGATATTTTTGTCCACATCTTATACAAAAAGGGTAATCCACCCCTTTACGGTCACCCGTTCCTGTTGAAATGTTTTCCTTTGAGTGCGACTGTCCGATCATCACCCTCCCACTTGACTGTTGATGTGACGGAAACATCAGACTTCCCTTTCTCCTATACTGATCCTGCTCTCCGCTATTCCCTTTTTTCGGGAATGGTGGTCTACTGCTGTAAAAATCCCCATCTCTCTTCCTGCTTATACTCTGATGTCCCCCATGGCTCTCTCCAATGCAAGACTCCAGAGCTTGACCAGCTTCGATTAAATCTCTAACTGTTTTAAATCGTAATGCAATTAATCCCTGTCTCAAATCCTGTCGCAACCCATCTCTCAACTTTTCAATCATATGCTCCTCCGTCGGCATATAATGTGGGGCAAACAGTGATAGATCATGAAACCTCCGTTCATACTCCAATACCGACATATCCCCTTGCTTTAAAGCCAAGAACTCTTGTTCTTTCACCTTACGATGATATCTGGAATAAAACTGATTTTCAAACTCTGTCTTGAAGTCACTCCATACTAGTGTCTCGGCCGCACGTCTCATCTGAACCGTTTCCCACCATGTCATGGCCCTTTCAGATAGTAGTTGAGTTGCACAGTGTACCTTCAAACCCTCAAGTATGCTTATTTGAGTCATGGTCTTCTCTACCTTCCTAATCCATCTCCCGGCTATTTCTGCATCATGCTCCCCCAAAAACGGTTCACAACCCATTTCCCTCATACTTTTGACTAGACACACCAATGGCACCACATTATCCTTGGTAGTGCTAGGTATAGGGGCTACTGGTGGAATCTGCGTGGTGGGAGTCGTTCATGTTGCTGCACCTGTCATGCCTTCCATCACTGCCTTAACTATTTGCGCAAGAATTCCAGGGTCTACACATTGTGGGTTTACTCCGGTTGGAATGGCTGATGGTTGTGTTTCTGATCTTTCCTGTTGTTCGGTTTCAACGTGAGGTACTTCCCTGGTCTCATTAGGTCTCTCTTCTTCCTCCGTAGCCCCAGCTCCCCTTTGTAGAATTTTGGGTAACATCATTGGAGCATGAGATGCCGTATCATCAAAGGGATCTTCGTTTTGCCAGCCTTGAGCACTTTGGTTCCTGCCCCTCCTTTCAAAAGAGGGCGGCTCAGTTCGTGTTCCTTGCCAGGTACATACCATCCTGAAATTCAGCAGGGCAATGTAATCATCATAAATCCTCTGGATCAAGACCAGGGGCTCTGATACCAACTGTAAAGACCCGGATTTTTTTTTTATATATAATATCCATACATCACAATCCCTATTCATTCTCATCGATACCCTAGCCATACAAAATACATTCCATTAAAGAAAATAAGATTCACATAACATACAATATCACCGTTTTCATAACTGCAGTTTTTGATTAGAAATGCACGTACATGGATATGGATTTACATTTTTAATCTACTGATAGAGCTTTCATATTTACATCAAAAGGTTTTACAAAATTATGCATTCCATACATTGCTTCATCCTAAAACAACTTAATTTCGAATGCAATCTACGTGATTCTTTGCCAAAAGTAGGCCCCCCTTTTTTTTTGGTATTAGGTTCCCTAGACCTCACGTGGCTGTGACGTCCCTGCATTAGCACAAATATTTAATGAAATGTAATTACTTACTATTAGTACTAAATAATTCTAACCAATTGATCAATCTATTAAAAGAACACTATTAAGTTGAAATTTCTGTATATACATAGAGCGATTTAATTGTAAAATTTATAGGGACTCTATTCCTCTTTTTTGAGTAACATTATCATACTCCGAATATTATTTTAAGTCACTCATATCTGAGGTCAACCATTTCTCTCTATGATCCTTCTTTATAGACGCCGTTAGACGAAACTAACCATCCTTTTATTCCGGCCATCCTTTCGGATGTCATTAGCCGTAGCTAAACAATCATTTATCCCGGCCATCCTTTCGGACGCCATTAGCTGTAGCTAATCATTCATTTATCCCGGCCATCCTTTCGGACGCCATTAGCCGTAGCTAATCATTCATTTTTTCCCGGTCATCCTTTCGGACGCCATTAGCCGTAGCTAATCAATCATTTTTCCCGGCCATCCTTTCAGACGCCATTAGCCGTAGCTAATCATTCATTTTTCCCGGTCATCCTTTCGGACGCCATTAGCTGTAGCTAATCAATCATTTTTCCCGGCCATCCTTTCGGACGCCATTAGCCGTAGCTAATCAATCATTTTTCATCCTTACGCATTCATTTATGTAGCCTAAAACTCATCATAATTGTATAATATTCAATTTAAACTACTTCTTACATGTCGTAAGAATGGGGAGATATAAATCACTTGCTCTACTTCGGGTTTGTTCCTGTCTGGTTGGTGGTTCAATCCCGACTGCACCGCCTGCGACATTAATGTCTAACAATTAGTATACTTCTATTTTCAATTTCCCATTCGTCAATATACTTATTTCAACAAATTTCATCCAATCAAGCTTACAATTTTCAGTAAAATTTACCAACAATTTTCATCATGAACCTACAATTTTCCAACACAATTTATACATGAAAAACTTCGGCAACATACTCATCAATTCTTCCATTATAACCCACATTTTCCAGCACAATATAAACATAAAAATTTCGGCAACATACTCATCAATTTTCCATCATAACCCACATTTTCCAGCACAATATATACATAAAAATCTCGGCAACATACTCATCAATTTTCCATCATAAACCACATTTTCCAGCACAATATATACATAAAAATTTTGGCAACATGCACATCAATTTTTCCATCATAAACCACATTTTTCCAGCACAATATATACATAAAAGTTTTGGCAACATACACATCAATTTTTCCATCATAAACCACATTTTTCCAGCACCCTTCACACATGTAATTTCAACAATTTCAGTACATATTCATTCAAATTTCAATAAACCCCCATGGATGTCGGCAGCCCCCCCTTTTTTAACAAGAAAATCAGCCTTCCTTTCACATAATTTGCTAATTTCATTCTTTTCTCTTCCATACATTTTCTTTATTCTCTCAATTCATTTTGTTTCATCCCTTAAGTAGAAAAAAAAAAGGGAGTCTCATGATACTTACTTATAGTATCTCACTATCTTTCTAGGTCTCCACTTCCCACACACATTCACAAAGTCTTCTCCCTTATTATTTGCCTAGTATTCAGCTGTGAAGAGAAGAAAATGGGGTGGGAAGAGAAGGGATTGAGTTTGGATGGAATGGGAAAAATTGAGTGGAAAAGAGGGGATTGGGGGTTTCGGCTGGGCTGAAAAATTGAGTGGGGAAAGAAGGATTTGGTTCGGCTGGAATGCAAAAGATGAGGTGGAAAAGGAGAAGGTTGATTCGGCTGGGAAGAGAAAGAAATGAGGTGGAAAAGAAGGGATTTGTTTGGCTGAAATGAGAAGATTTGGGTTGTGAAGAGAAAAGGTGGAGGTTGACGGAAAAGAGAGTAAAATAAAATCCCCACACCCTCTCTCCTCCTTATATTTATATTCATGAGATGAGGGGTTGTTTGGGGTTTGGGTGAAACATGTTCTAATCCTTGTTTCACTCCATCTAAAACCGGTTTTGTTCTTCTTATTTTTTTTTTCAAAACAACTTTGTCTCCATTTCCTATATATATATATATATAAATATATATAATGTTTTTCTCTCGGGTGTTTACAGATGGGGTCTCATTATGACGGGTGACCTACCTGGATGAAATTGGTGATGAGGGTCTCATTTTTCTGGGTGACCTACCCGGGTCAGAAGTTAGGAGGGTCTCATTTTTTTGGGTGACCTACCCAAGTTAGAATGGTTAGAAGGGTCTCATTTTTCAGGGTGACCTACCCGGGTTAACAGTTAGACCGGTCTCATTTTTTTGGGTGACCTACCCGGGTTAGCAGTTAGCAGGGTCTCATTTTTGTGGGTGACCTACCCGGGTTAGAAGTTAGAACGGTCTCATTTTTCTGGGTGATCTATCCTGATGGAAGATGGGGTCTCGTTGTTCTGGGTGACCTACCCGGATGGAATTGATGACGAGGGTCTCATTATAACGGATGACCTACCCGGATGGAAGATGGAGGAAGAAGGTCTCATTATTACGGGTGACCTAACCGGATGGAAGATGTGGAGGGTCTCATTATTATGGGTACCTACCCGGATGGAAGATGTTGATGAGGGTCTCATTATAACGGGTGACCTACCCGGGTGGAAGATGATGTGGGTCTCATTATTGCGGGAGGAAGATGATGTGGGTCTCATTATTACGGGTGACCTACCCGGATGGAATTGATGATGAGGGTATCATTATAATGGGTGACCTACCCGGA
This sequence comes from Salix caprea, assembly GCA_964035475.1. Taxonomy (NCBI): domain Eukaryota; kingdom Viridiplantae; phylum Streptophyta; class Magnoliopsida; order Malpighiales; family Salicaceae; genus Salix; species Salix caprea. Next base: position 16,096,382 of record OZ037743.1, on the reverse strand, counting down.
TGAAAGATGGAGGTATGAGTCTCATTGTTCTGGGTGACCTACCCTGATGGAATTGATGATGAGGGTCTCACTATAACGGGTGACCTACCCGAGTGAAAGATGAAGGCATGGGTTGCATTATAACGGGTGACCTACTCGAATGAAAGATGGTGAAGATGGGGATGCAATGCATGATGATGCATGTATACTTACCTGAGAAATATAGGTCCCCTTTCTCTGATGCTCCATTATCATAGGATGCCTTTGCCTAGTCTCCAAAGCTTTGTTGTCATTCATTCACCCAATCTCAAGCGCATTGCTTCTTCTGGCCTATCTGCGATGATCTCTGCTCTCATTACTTATCAAGTCTGACCATGCCCCCAAGTGTGGTGTTGCTTGATTAATCGTGAAGGAGTGTAACAAGTCATCAACTTTCTTGGATTCTCTCAATAACAACTCTTTGGTTTGCGTATGTTCTGCTAACAATCATTGCAAGGCTTGCTAATGCTGACCTCATCTTCGGTTGTCGATCAGTCATGGAGTTTTCATCAATTGAATTGTATTTATCCCAGCATATGTCATCATTAACTTTCATGGAATTGTCAAGTCATCCATAAATACATCCAAAACTCATCGGTGCATGCTCCATGCTATCATCAATAAATTTCTCTCAGCTCGTGAGAGGAGATGTAATGCTATCATAACCCACATTCATGCGATGAATTGCACCTTGAATTGATGCAACTGTTAAGTCATGCAATCTGAAACTCTTCATTGTAGACTTAATTTCTTCTGAACAAATTCTTCTTGGTCCATGCAAAGAATTACAATGTTGTCATTAACGAGTTCTTTCTGTCTCCCATATTCATGCGGTGAACTGAACCTTGAGTCGATGGAATTCAAGTAGTGAAGTGAAACTTGAATTGACAGACTTCAAAAAAAATTATCCCACAATCAACCTTTATGGTGTGCATACTCTTCAACATTTATCAAAATGCACCCATGCGACAATATGTTTGGAGACAAACAAATCTGCAAGTAAGCCGATATTTCATAAATCTGAAGGTGCCCTTCAACTGCAGAGTTATTCTCAATCACTATTGGAGTTTATAAAACCATCACTCTCTATTAAGCAATGTTGCCCTGAGTTGAATCTGTTGGTACTCATTGATGAATTTCACTAAATCATTATTTGCTTGTGCTTCTTTGCCCCCAAGCTGATGTGAAATTGTTTGTATTCCTATCAAGGTCTACACTGTGCCCTCTGATTGCTGAGCTTTCCAATCAAGAACTGCCAACATCAAGGATTCTGCACAATCCACTCACTGTCTTCTTTGTTTGTAAATCTTTTTGTTTTGAAATTACATCACCAATTTAAAATATCATATGCATCCAAAGTCTAATCCTTGAAATAAAATCAAAGAGATGTTATTTGTTGAAAATCAAATTCATTTGGTCAAATATCCAATACACAATATTTAATGCATGCAAACCTGTAATTATCTTGTTTTTTTTTTGTAAAAAAAAAACAGTAATTGACCCATTATGAGATTGAAATCGTCTTTTTATGGGTTTTTTGTGTTTTGATTCTAATCTCAGATTTTGGGGTATGTCCTTTGATGGTACATGATGAAGTGATAATTTGTGGTTTTCAAACAATTAGAGCTGAGTAAAAACTTGAAGTTCAGTTGAAAAATTTGTCTCATTTTTCAGTACTTACTTTATCAATATTTATAACAACTTGCAACTTTTTCATGAAATTATGACCCTTATGGAAAAACTCTAGCAAATTTGGAGAGCGCCACTTATTAGTTAAAATTGCTTGCTTGATCAAGAAGGACTTTTACAAGCATGTAATGAGGCTATGGTTCATGGCTATAAAAGAAAGGGATATTCATAGGCTCAAAAAGGTGTTTAAGGGTTTCAAAGACTTAGGATCACCATCATCTAGTCGTTAACTCCTTTTCTCTTGTTGTCTTTGTAGAAGAGACCATATCAAAATACGTTAATTATCTTAACGTGATTTTTTATCAATCAACCAATGCTCTAAGAATCTCTACAACCATGTCATTCCTTTCATTGACAATTTCAACCTTAAAAGGGAAATACTAAACTTGAATCATCATTTGTCACCTAATGTTATTTTATGACGCAGCAGAAAATCACAAAGGAATACGACCAACGTCAATATTCCGTAAAATCAAAGAAAACGAGATTAAATCTCAATCAAACTCAAAGTTTTATTCAATAGAATGAAAGATAAGTCGGCTGCAGGTTTTACAAGGGATACTTAAAGATAAAACCCTAGCCTAATTCAATACAGAAAAGGAAAGGACATAAAACATTAAATTTGCCATAAATGGCAAATTTGAGATAAATGCAGAATATGAAAGACCTATGAATTCTGAGAGAGTACCAATTGACCAAAGTCAATTCGGACTCTTAAATCAAAAGTTATTGCAAAAACAAAACTTTCCTAAAATAGCAAAAATGACGATTTCGGGGCCGAAACGATGGAATTTGGCCAAAATTGGGTCGAGGCCAGCAGCAAAGCTGCTGATTTCTTCCGCAAACGACGAAACGCATTGACTGGGTGAGTTTCGTGTTATTCCGACTTCGACGACCCGGTTGCCGAAATTCAGTTGCCTTTGAATTTCGGGTGATCCCTCTTCAACATGTATGATTCCGCAACCTGTTCTACATCATTTTATCTCTTGTTGCACGCAATATAGTCTAACAAAACAATTTTACAAGATCTTCATTTGATGGATAAATTATCTTGAAGACTCGATAATCTTAATAACATTTCTTCCCATGTGAGGTTTGACCACAGATACCAACGAACATGGTATAGTTCAATATTCTCTTCTTTTTTTGTTTTTTTTTTTCAATTTTTTTTGAACTTGTCCTTAGCATCGATTCTTGGTTTTTTGTCATATCCTATCTCCATTTGATAGTTCCCAATGTTGGGTTTTCATTCTTGAACATCCCTCTTTTGTTGATTCTAATGTTGTTACTGTATCCTCAAACTACAAATCTCTTATTTGCCCCCAGTGTATTTGCCCCCAGTGTGAGGGTGTGATCCATGTCGGGTGTTTTCAAAGAAATATAATATCAGGCTCAAATTGGGATTAACAAGGGATACATATTTCAAGAATAGTGAAGGAAATAAACAAAGATGGCCTTTTGTCATTTCAAGCAAAGTTGGTTTTAACTGATAAATTTTGACCTCGTCCAATGTAATGATTTGGACGTGCAAGAGTAATGATTCGCGTGTCCATAACTACCGAATCCATTACATGTCAATATACATACTAATAAAGCTTAGTTCTATGATGTGGTTCAAAAACTCAGTGTATGGGCTAAAAAAAAATATTTGGTCACCTGGTATTGGCCATCATGTCATTAAACAAAAGTTGAGTCAATTCTGTAATCAAAATGCTTTTAATTTTTGGAAATGATAAACTTTAAATTTTGCATGTTGGAGTTTGATCAAAATATTTTGTCAAAAATAAGAATGTCAAACATCTCTTGATTTCAAAACAACAAAAAGACAAGGAAAACACATGCTTCAATTAACTGATGATTTAACCCCAAAACAAAGTGATAGCCGATGAGATTCCATGAGAAAATTATTGCCGATACGACACTTTTCTCAAACTTTCCAAACAATCATTTCTGTATTGTAACTGCTCATTGATCTTGTTTATGCTCATAATGAAATATTGCTGACGCTGCCGATGATAACATCCTCCACAAAACTTGACTTGCCTTTTGATGGTTAACTTTCACACTTGATTACTGAAATTCTTGCAACTATTCATCTTTCTAATCTGGATTATGTCGCAAAAGGAAGGCCCTTTTTTTTGAGCTCCTTATTGGACATAAAAAGTGAATCAAGCTTGGAAGCACTCTTGTCAAAACACCAAAGTGCACAAATCATAAAAAATTTCGTCATACGACGAAAAGACTCTTTTTATGGCAAATTCACTTCTTCAAGCAATATAATCTTGCAGTGCACATGCTTTGACCTCTCAGATACCAGAATAGATTCAACAATCCCATATTATGTTTCCACACTCGGGATATTTTATCTTTGCTCGCAAAATAACATGGTCTAATGTGCGTGGCGGCATAAAACTCCTTGATTGACAGTACCGCAAAAACTCCACATGATCAGGAGAGAAATCAATTAATACTTAAACGGACTGATAACTTCTTTGACTGATGCTTGTTTTATGAAAATGGACTACTCGCACTCCCTCAAAAGAAAACCCAAATTTTCCACAATCTCCATTGATGATTGCATTAACAACTTTGAGATAATATCTGGGCATATGTCCCAACTGATTTCACTAGAGAGCAGAGAACTCTGTTGTTGGCTTGCAGAAGAAACATGAATGATGGCTCTGTATCGGGGTCAGTTCTTCTCAGCAATGTCAAATGTCCAATGACTCTTGACCCTTCGGAGGATGATAGATTGAGGGACCCTTATTTCAAAATTGTTGGAATGCATGTTGAAATGTATATGCATGTTTTTTTTTTTTGACAAACTCACACTTCAAGGAGTGACACATGGTTGTAACAATTGCATGCTAAACAAAAACTGTGAGAATGCATGTTAAAATGTATATGCATGTTTCTTTTTTTTTCCTTTTTTTTAACAAACTCGCCTTTCGAGGAGTTACACATGCTTGCAACAATTGTATGATAAACAAAAAATTGATTTTTGCTTAAACCCTACAATGAAAATTTTCTAAGTGATGGCTACTGTGTCACCCAAAAATCTTGAATTCAAGATGCCTCGAAAAGGGTTTGCCTTAATGCAAAACAGAATGAAGGGAGCATACACCCTAATGATTGGTTCTAGTCTTTGCACAACCAATGTTGAGGTTGCTACTTTGGTCTCTAAACATGGTCTCTTGCTATCCCAGTGATCACCTTCGTAAAGGCAATATGGGGGCTTAGCAGATAATGGGATGGTACGTATACCAATCACTACTAGTCTAAGCACTCAACGAAGAGTTTGCTACTTTGGTCTCTAATCAGGGTCTCTTGCTGTCCCAATGATCACCTTCGTGAAGGCAATATGGGGGCTTAGTAGATAATGGGATGGTACGTATACCAATCACTACCACACTAAGCACTCAACGAAGAGTTGGGGCTTACACAAACTTCAACCTTGACTCAAGTCATAGGTAAGCTGCTAGTCCCCCACGTAACTTAAAATTGCAAACCACAATGACGTAACTCAAATAAATTAACAATGCATGAACATATGTACATATGCACGAAATAAAAATGCAAAAAACTTGCTAAAAATAAACACACATAAAATTCAACCAAATTGAAACAGATAAATCATATCAAAATATTCAAAGCTTAGTCCAATATTTTTTCAGAAAAATACCATCCCCAGTGGAGTCGCCATTCTGTCGCACGTCGTCGCGCGGCGTCCCGGGAGGGATCCTGGCTCTCGCAATGGAGTTGAGAAGGAGTCGCCACCTGGCTGTTGAGGGTCGCTAGGAACACCCGGTTGCACTGGTGTGGTCAGAGATTCAAGGGTAGGGGACTGATTGCGTAAAGGGAAGGTATTAGCACCCCTAATACGCCTTACCTGAGGTAAGCTGCATTGTCTATTTCGATGTGATTTTGAATGCTTCAACGAATCGTATTTATTCAAATGAAAAATGTTCCGATTGAAAAAGAAATCGGTCACCGCTCAGAATAATCCTGTGAATTTTATTGATTATTTCTAGATATGCAAATGCTAGCCTACTTGTAGTTTCTTCATTCACCACCTGAAATTAACCATTAATCCTCATGAATTAATTTCATGATTGATCAATCCATAAAAGAAATCGACCATCGCTCAGAATAATCCTGACAATGTTGGTGGTTATTCCCGAATATGTAAATGTTAGCCTACATGTAAATGCGGCAATTACTACCTAAAATCAACCGTTAATTCTCAAGAATTAATTTCGTGATTTGTTTTAATCTTAGGCCAATTTCTCAAGATTTAATAAACTTGTTATTAAATCTAAGGTAAATTTTCAGAAAAATAAACACTTTGGCCGTATGCAAAGAAAAGACATTTTTTTTTTAATTTCATTTTATATTCCTTTTTTTCTTAACAAACAACATAAAGATGAAGCACACCACACAACACACACACACATTCTTTTTTTTTTTCTTTTTCATTACATTTAGCAAATAAAATACAACTCACACACACATCACCTTTTTTCATTTTTTCTCATTACATTTCACAAATAATAATTAAAATAAAATAAATTCAAATAAAACACATAAACATAAAGAAAAATGCAAAAAAGCTTTAGGAACAGTGCTGGGAATAGTGGTAGTAGCAGGGGGTGCCTGGTGGCGCGTCTGCTCACGCGCCACCGTCACTCCACAGGTGAAACAAACAAGACAGGGGGGATAAATCAGCCTCTTTTCTTTTCTTTTTCGCTGGTGGTAACGCTCCCGATGACCTGCAAACACAGAAAAAACACACAAACAAACAACAAACAAGCCAGCTGGTTCATTTTTCTCCTCTCGGTCCCTTCTTCCTCTTCTTCTCGCCGGCGAGGATGTCTCGAGGTGACCTGTGGACATAAACAAGTAACACACACGCAACGCAAACACAACACAAAGTACAATCAGTTCATTCTCTTCAGATCTTGGTTCTCGGGTCTGTTTTTATCTTCTTCTTGGGATGGCTGGACTGTCGTGGGTAAGATTGAGGGGTTGTTGTGGTGGTTGACAGGAGAGAAATGGAGATGGGGCTGTCGAAGAGGAGAGGGAAACAAGGGAAATGCTGATGGAGAGGATATGGAGGAGAAGGCGTGGGGTTGCTCTGTTCGGTGGGAGGATGAGAGTGTGTCTGCTGGGGCTGAAGGCAGGCTGGAAATGGCTAAGGTGGCTGGGTGGAGGAGAGTGGGAGCTGGTCTGTGAAGGAAAGGGAAGAGATCATTGGAGAGAGGGCTGGTGTGAGAAAGAAAAAGGAAAAAGGAAAAAGGGAAATGGAAAATAGGGAAGATGGAAATGGGGAGGGGCTGCAGTTGCTGCCTAGATGGGGGCGGCGACTGCAGCCCTTTGGAGAAGAAAGAGATGGGTTTAGGGTTTTTTTTTTGGTTTTAGAGTTTTTGAATGGGGTGTTATTTTTTTTTGGTCCCTTCCACTATGGCTGATACCTCTCTATTTATAGAGGTTTTCAGAGGCAAGATTCAAAATCAGCCTTCAGCTCGCGCGCTTCTTTCAATTTGGTCTTTGATTTCCAATTTGTGCGATTTGACCCTGCATTGACTATTAAATTCTGAATTTATTCAATTTTGCCCCTGTAACAAGATATTTTTGGATTTTTGTCTTTTTTCTATTTTTTTCCTTTTTCTTCCGAAACCTAAAAATAAGTAGGCCAAAATTTGGGTAGTAAAAGTCACTAGGAACCCTAATGGTCTGAGAGAGTCCGAGTAAGGGGACTAGTTGTGGAAAGGAAAGACGTATCACCCCAAGTAACCATGACCATGTCATTTGCTCCTCTTCTTGATTGCGTGGTTGTCGGGATTTCACCACTCTCTTTTGGTGTTGTAGTCTATCTCGCTCCTCCAGTTGAACTAATTTTGTCCACAGGCTTGGCCTTGGTACCCTAGAATCACCTAGGAAAATTATCAGACCTTCTTGTTCTCTGGTCATCATTTCCCTAACTTTATCTGTTGTTACCTGCAATGCACAACTATTGAAACAAAGAAATCACTCAAAGAGAAGGAGGCTAATAATAGATGTTTAATATGCAAGTTTTTATCTGTTTGCTTACATTGAAGGGTTGAAAGGGTTTCTAGTTCAAAACCAGCAAGAACGAACGCTATATAAGTTCCCCCACCAATGAAGGAATGCATGCAGAGAGATTTAGTAGATGGAAGTCAATACATAATCTAAAAATAATAAGAAACAAGCAGTACAACGACTTCTCCAAAATCATATATAAGCCATAAATAATCTTTAGAACTTCCATGTTTGACTCGCAGACTCCACGAACAAAACTGCGCTGCTCTAAAGGTGCAGTGAGAAAATATTCCCCTAGTCGTTTTAGAGATGATGTACCTGGAAAACACCCAATCCCAGACTGTCGGATGGATCAATGCTGCAAATAATGTGAAGTGTTTGTCCCTTCTTTGTGTTCATCAAGTAGAAAGCTGAGCCAACAAGAATTCGGTAGATATCCACAAACTTCAATCTTCTTTCTACTAACTCGTCTCTGTAGATCAATCAAACTTTAATCTTCTTTCCTTCCCCTTTAAACCAAAATGCACATCCATTAATATTTGCCATAAAAATTAAAATTCATGATAATTCTAGCACATTAAGTATTTCAACAATATCCACTTTCGGATTATATATTTACATGTGATCTTTATTTAGAAATAAGAAAAATACAAAACTCTTCTTGATATTTGAGTTAAAACTTGGTATTAGAGTCTGCCTGAAAAGTTCGTTTTCTTCCTTTCTTCTTCTTTCCAAACACCACTATGAACATACCAGACGTTGAAGCGTCTGGTACCAAACACGATCCAATTATTATTCAATCCAAAGCATTCTCATTTAATGTAAGGATTCTACTCAATGAGACAAACTATGACATGTGGTCTCAAATCATTGAAATACATATTGCTGAAAAGGAGTAACTCTCCTTCATTCGTGGTGCACAAACACATAGAGAAAGTAATTCTGCTGGGAAGGCTTCATATGATAGTGGTAAGTGTTTCAACATTTCTGTATGTGTTTCTAATATTGAGTGGATAATTGATTCTAATGCATCTGACCATATGACATTTGATTCTAGTCATGTATCATTAATCAAATCATCCTCAAAACAATTTGTGTCCACTACCAATAACACTTCAACTAAGTTGTGTCAAGCCTTGACAGTAGATGGTTCTTAAGGAGAGAGGAAGACATCAAACATTTGGTTATGACATCGAAGATTAGGGCATATTAAAAAAACTCATTTCCTCAGTCATTTGCAAAATATGCTATTTCAAGTAAGTGTGATATTAGTGAAATCGCAAAAAGCCATCGGGCTTCATTTCCATTAAGTTTGAATAGAAGCTTAGTTCCTTTTATTGTAATCCATTGAGATGTTTGGGGTTCATCTAAGGTACCTACATTAAATGGATCTCGGTGGTTTGTTACCTTTATTTATGATTGTACAAGGATGACTTAGGTGTGTTTGATGAAATCCTAAGGTGATGTAAATATGGTATTTCAACAATTTCATAAAATGATGAGTGCTCAGTATAATGCATAAATTCAGGTCATTTGAATTGACAATGGGGGAGAATACATGGGTTATGAATGTAAGCAGTAATTGAGAACCCATGGAATCATCCACCAAACTAGTTGTCCCAATACATCCCGATAGACTAAGGTAGCTAAAAGAAAAAATCATCACTTGTTAAAGGTTGTTCGTGCTTTATTAATCGAAGTCCACTTGTCATTGTCCTATTAGGGAGAAGCGCTCACATCCGCAACCTATTTGATCAACTAGGTTCCCTCTAGTACTATTGTTTTGAAGACAACACCTGAAGTCCTTGCAGAAGGTGTTGTGTGTCCACCAACCCCAAGTTTACCTCTTCATGTATTTGAATGTGTGGCATTTGTCCATTTACAGAAACATCAATGCAACAAGTTGCAACCTTGAGCATTGAGGTGTGTTTATATTAGGTATGCTACTCATCAAAAAAAGTATCGTTGTTATCGTCCCCCAACTCAGAAAATATTTGTCACATTGGATGTGGTCTTTCATTATTTGACTTTTAGTTACTTTTATTAATCACTCTTCATAATATACTTTTCTTACTGTTTTTCCTCTTCGCTCACACATTTGAATTTTAGTTACTTTTATTAATCACTCTTCATAATATACTTTTCTTACTGTAATTATGATAATAAAGTAACATGTGATATTACCCATAATCAAGTTCAGCATGATTGTCCTAAGCATGTAGAGGTATATATATTCTTCATCAAAGAAAAATTGGATGGGGAAATCACTTAGTTACCAAAAATTTGAAACGATGATCAATGGCCAATATCTTAATAAAAGCAGTTTCAAAGCAAGTATTCTTAAAGTTCCCTAACAAGTTGGGCATATGTGATATCCAAGCACCAACTTGAGGAGTAGTGTTGAAATATTATGATTCTTTCCTTCTCTGCTTGATTCTTTCTGTTGTGATGTCGCAGTTGTACAAATTAATTACCCTAACTTAAAACAAATTAAACAAGATAGTATAGAGCAAGCAAGGGGTTGATCCCACGAGAATGTTTTAGTTTAGATTTTCATGCTATATGCTATGCAATTAGGGGGGTTGGAAGTTGTCTAGGTTAGGCTAAAGCAAACTAAGCGAAAATTATATAAAGCCAAAATTTATCAATAAAACAAACCTTGGTCGCAAGTCAACATCCACCTATAGAAATCAGAACTGATCATGGAAACGACACATCAATTTATATTCTGAATTGGTTCGTTAACGGATCTGCCATATAATTACCCTAACCATCAAACAACCACAATGTCCGCACTAGTAATTTGATTCAATGTCAGCATTAAGAACTATATAAATTGATCAATTAAGAAACACAATTGTCCGTAATATATGTTTAATTCGATTGAATGTCCCCCCTAAGATTAATAACATAGATCCGCTAAATTTTTTAACTTAGTTGCTTCACAAGTTCATATACCGCAACTCTGGTTTTGATATCAAACTTAGCAATAGATTGTCTACAATAATAACTTCGAGTCCGCTCTTAGCAATTAAATAAACAATCATAGGAAAATAAGCATAGGAGAACAAACATATTCATCATATAAACTGAAAAATTATGGTAAAAATAGATCTCACAGTTCTTGAAATCTGAAGGTTTCTATGTCCTTGCAACCAAGCAAAAGAGTCTAGTCTTGCATATTTATTGAACAACTAAATAAATAGATGGAAGAAAACATGATTTAGGGTTTGGAGGAGGAAGATTTGTGTTTTCTTTGCTGCTGGCCAAAGTCCTTTGCTGCCTCTCCTCCTCTATATGTGCTTAGAAACCCTAGTTTCTATTTTACAAAACAGTCTTTCCTTAAGTTGGCAGAATTTAGTTGTCCCTTGTAAAAAATCATTTCTCATTCATAACACAACGTTTTCAGCTTCACTTTTGATAGTTTATAGTACTGTGAGTCTTTAATCAAATACAATTGGTTTTGCATCAATCGGACTTTTGTAGCTCTAGATATTAAAGTTGGAATGGACAAAGGTCGACATTGGTAGATTGCAAGATTTGACTTTGAAGGTTGTGATTTCCATGCTTCCTTATGTTATTTATTTTTCATTATCTTTACAGAAAGTTATGGATGTTATCTTTTGAATGCCACTGGAATCACTTCATTTCGATCTCTAGAGCTTCCGTTCTGCACAAAACATCGACTGAAAGTCAAATTTGTCAATTAGCTCTAATTACCTCCTTTTTGAATCTTTTATCCAAAAATGCCTTCAAAACATAAAACAAAGAATATCAAAGCATTTTATACACAAAAAATATGCAAAACACTAGGTAAATATGGATGAAATTATCAAATAATATAGTCACACCAAATACCCCCACACTTAGCACTTGCTCGTACTCGAGAAAGGATAGATAAAGAAAATCAAATTAAAACTAACCATGACCAATCTCTTAATCTCTCATCAATATCCAATAATACAAGCATTATAAATAAGAATACAATCAAGAAGGATAAAAACATAAATCTTCATGAATTTTTTTTACATGCAAACTTCAAACTCAATTACTCTTGGGGATTTAAATGAAATCTATGTCATGCCAAAGTGATAGGTCCTCTCTTTGATATACACTTCAACACTCATGTATTTAGAGCTTATGTGTTTAAACCTCTAAAATTCAATCAATGAATATGTTCTACCATAAGCTTGCTCTTCAATCTCATCACCATTACTAACATATTACAAACAATGCATGAATCAAAAGGTCTTATTTTCCGGTTGTAATGGGGCTAAGGTTAAGGTGAGGTAAAAGAAAGTACAAGAAATGGTTCAAACCAAAGAAAGTAGAGCATTATGAAAAATTATATTTCAAACAAGATATTCCTTCAAAGCATATTAATTTTCAATCTTCAAGCACCAATACTTAGCTTCTTTTGATTTCAAGCTCTTTTCTATTTGTTTTCTTTTCTTTTCTTTTTTCTATTTCTTTCTCTTTCTTTTTTTTTCTTTTTTTTTTCTTTTTCACCTTTGGCAACTTTGCCCATCTTTTCATCAAGCATCACTTCTTCTTTCTTTTCACATAATTTTCAACCATAATTCCATGAGATATCATAAGTATATGCTCTATTAATCCTTGACAAATATCATGGAATTACCAAAAAATGGATGAGGAAATCATGGAATTACCAAAAATTCATATTGATGATGAATTGGCCAATATCCTAATAAAAGCAGTTTCAAAGCAAGTATTCTTAAATTTCCTTAACAAGTTGGGCATATGTGATATTCATACACCAACTTGAGGGAGAGTGTTTAAATATTATGATTCTTTCCTTCTCTGCTTGATTCTTTCCTCTAGTGGGGCTTCATGACTTGCCTTCCTTAGTATCAATATATATGGTAGGATAGATTGATTATAGGAACTAAACTATATATTATCTTTTTGTCGTAATTATAGGAAATATAATAGGCAGAATAACTTGATTGTAGTATCAGAGCTGTTGATCATTAACTATATATTTACATGTAATCTTCAATCAGAAATAAAAGAAATACAAACTCTTCTTAATATTTGAGTTAAAGCTCATAATTCCTGAGCACCGTCATTACCCCAGCATCAGTTTTAATCACACGCTTTGAATCCTTCAACAAGAACCACTCTTCTTTGTTTCTGTCGGAATTAAAAGAGCAATATTATAGGAAGAATAACTTAACTGTAGGATCAAAGTTACATGTAATCTTCATTTAGAAATAAGGAAAACACAAAACTCTTCTTGATATTTGCATGGTATCAGAGTTTGCTTGAAAGTTTCTCCTTCTTCCTTTCTTCTTCTTTCCAAACACCATCATGAACATACTAGACATTGAAGCTTCTGGTAACAAACACGATCCAATTTTTATTCAACCCGAATGATCCTCATTTAATGTAGGGACTCTACTCAATGAGACAAACTATGACATGTAATCTCAAATCATTGAAATACATATGGCTGAGAAGGAGTAACTCTGCATCCTTTGTCGTATGCAAATACCTATAGAGGAAGTAGAGGGTTATGAAAAATGGTACGCAGACAATCAAAAAGTCAAGAGATGACTCTTGAGTATTTGTTTTGATCCTAAGGTTTTAAAAATACCTAAATTATGTATTTTATTTTTCGTTTCGGCCTTTATTTTTTTAATTTTTTTATTTGGTATTAATTTCTTTTGTTTTATCGGTCTTTCTTTGACGGTATTTATTTTTTATCCGTTTATGCACCTATGCTTTTAGTTCTTTGTTTTAATTTTTGTTTTTTTTTATATTTTTTATGGTTTTATTTTAATTTGGTTCAATCCTAAAATTTTAATTTATATTAGAGTTCATTTTAAAATTAATATTTCTCATTTTTACCCTTTGTTCTATTTTTTTTATATTTTTATTTGTTCTTCAGGTCAGATGATTTTATGATTTCATTTTTTGTGCAATAATAATGATAAATTTTTTATGTTTTTTTGTAAAAATGTTTTGCTTTATTTTTTATTCTTTGGGGGCAATTTAATGATTTTAATTGTTTGAGCAAAAATGTTGATAATAATTTTAACTGTTATGATCATGATAATGATGATAACATAGGGATAATTTTTCGAAGATTTTTCTTCTTTTTGTAGATAAAAAATTAACTATTTATTTTTGTTATTTGATTATTACAGGTGTTTTCACAACTTATATTTTGTTTGTTGTGTTTAATTTAAATTGGATTATAAAATAAACTAATCCTAATATAGTGAATTCAATAATTCAAATATCCAAATCTTCTTGCTTTTTTAATGATGATTATAATTTTATGCTACTGATTTCGTTGAAACCTACTAAACAGATAAAATTTATATCGATTTAAAATTCATATATTTTATAGGAAACTTGCAGTTCATAAGAATTTTATACATATTTATTATTTTACTCAAATATATATTATAATAAAAAAAATCTCACCCAATTAATATTTTTTTACACTGAAAAAAATATGGTTCCGGCCGTGATAAGACACGGATAAGTGGCTATATATATATATCCACAATTGGGAGTAGAATATGATAAAACGGAGAAGACATTCTGCGCAGCAGCACCGAAATTCCTAGCTAATGCCATATTTTGTAAATATGTTATTATCTCTGGATCACCCTCAAATTCTTGTAAATTTTTATTATTTCATCTTAAGCATATATATATATATATATAATATTTTATTCATCGTCCGCTGAGAAGAAAGACCTTTTCAACAGCTCTGGAAACCCATCCCACACCAAAATAAAAACATGCATGTATTTAATTTCTTGACGTGAAGGGGTGCTTTATCCTCAATCAAGACAGGCTAGAATATCACATTTTAATTAGTATTTCTTGGCAATAATAATTAGATGATGATTCTGCCATGAAGTAGCTAGGTTCCATGCACTTGTCCCGAATTTTTCTGAGCAATCAACATATATATAATACTGATGCTTGATTTAACACTAAGTACTTTTATTACTTAGCATTAATTAATTTCTAGGATATACACTTAGAATACTCATGCTATTATTCTACGTTAAATATGGCTGGCACGAGATCTCGTTACTGATGGAATGTAAGGAGGATCTGCCGACAATTTTTGTTGCGAGAAGAAGCAGATTTCTCCTTTTTTATTTTCTCTAACTCGTCATTTAGTTGGTAAAATTGAATAGAATTGTTCATAAACCATACATTACAGTAGATGTGGAACAAGTGCTTATAATTTTAGTCAACCTCCAGACAGGTTAGTCTCAATAATATATTAATTTTCCGTCTTGTTAAACTACAATGGGAAGTTTCTAAGGAGGCCTCGCTAATCATACATCACATCTTCACAAACCTAGAATTTTTCTTGCGATATGTTCTTATAAAATTCTGCAGGCAATATTCAGTTGTTGACAACTTCAAGATAAATTTTAAAACTGCTAGAACATGGGATTAACTTTTGGTTTGATAGAAGTTGAAAACATCAAACAATAAATAAAAAAAGGTGTAGTAGTTGAGGTCACTGCTATAAAAACTGGAAACATTGCATTCATTCCCATCACCAAATTAATATTGAATCTACTAGGAATTGAAGAGAAGCAGATTTCTCCAAACATGGCCAAGATTTGGCCTCAATTACTGTGTGCCTTGGCACTATGCTTGGTAGCTGCTCATGTAGCTGCTGATAAAGACGACCATTACGAATCTTCATCAAAGCCACCACCTGTGTCAACATATTACCCTCGTGAATATTACTACAAATCTCCACCTCCACCCTCTCCGCCAGCTCCTCCACAGTATGTTTACAAGTCCCCGCCACCTCCATCACCACCTCGACCTTCACCTTATGTTTACAAATCTCCACCTCCCCCATCTCCCTCACCACCTCCTCCATACATTTATAAGTCTCCTCCTCCACCTTCTCCTTCACCACCCCCTCCCTATGTCTACAACTCCCCACCACCTCCATCACCATCTCCACCACCACCATATGTCTATAAGTCTCCACCTCCACCATATGTGTACAAGTCCCCACCTCCACCTTCACCTTCACCACCTCCCCCTTATGTTTACAAGTCCCCACCACCCCCATCACCACCTCCACCTCCACCTTATGTTTACAGATCTCCACCACCACCATCTCCCTCACCACCTCCTCCATACATTTATAAGTCTCCTCCTCCACCTTCTCCTTCACCACCCCCTCCCTATGTCTACAACTCCCCACCACCTCCATCACCATCTCCACCACCACCATACGTCTATAAGTCCCCACCTCCACCATCACCTTCCCCGCCTCCACCATATGTGTACAAGTCCCCACCTCCACCTTCACCTTCACCACCTCCCCCTTATGTTTACAAGTCCCCACCACCCCCATCACCACCTCCACCTCCACCTTATGTTTACAAATCTCCACCACCGCCATCTCCCTCACCACCTCCTCCATACATTTATAAGTCTCCTCCTCCACCTTCTCCTTCACCACCCCCTCCCTATGCCTACAACTCCCCACCACCTCCATCACCATCTCCACCACCACCATACGTCTATAAGTCCCCACCTCCACCTTCACCATCTCCACCACCACCATACGTCTATAAGTCCCCACCTCCACCTTCACCTTTACCACCTCCCCCTTATGTTTACAAGTCGCCACCTCCACCACCCCCATCACCATCACCCCCTCCCCCATACATTTACAAGTCTCCTCCTCCACCTTCTCCTTCACCACCCCCTCCCTATGTCTACAAGTCCCCACCACCTCCATCACCATCATCTCCACCACCACCATACATCTATAAGTCCCCACCTCCACCATATGTTTACAAGTCCCCACCTCCACCTTCACCTTCACCACCTCCCCCTTATGTTTACAAGTCCCCACCACCCCCATCACCACCTCCACCTCCACCTTATGTTTACAAATCTCCACCACCGCCATCTCCCTCACCACCTCCTCCATACATTTATAAGTCTCCTCCTCCACCTTCTCCTTCACCACCCCCTCCCTATGTCTACAACTCCCCACCACCTCCATCACCATCTCCACCACCACCATACGTCTATAAGTCCCCACCTCCACCTTCACCTTCACCACCTCCCCCTTATGTTTACAAGTCCCCACCTCCACCTCCACCACCCCCATCACCATCACCCCCTCCCCCATACATTTACAAGTCTCCTCCTCCACGTTCTCCTTCACCACCCCCTCCCTATATCTACAAGTCCCCACCACCTCCATCACCATCATCTCCACCACCACCATACGTTTATAAGTCCCCACCTCCACCATCACCTTCCCCACCTCCACCATATGCTTACAAGTCCCCACCACCTCCATCACCATCACCTCCCCCACCATACATCTACAAGTCCCCCCCACCTCCATCACCCTCTCCACCGCCTCCCTATGTCTACAAGTCCCCACCACCTCCATCACCATCACCTCCCCCACCATACATCTACAAGTCCCCCCCACCTCCATCACCCTCTCCACCGCCTCCCTATGTCTACAAGTCTCCACCACCTCCATCACCGTCACCTCCTCCTCCCTATGTATATAAATCTCCACCACCACCATCTCCATCACCCCCTCCTCCTTACATCTATAAGTCTCCTCCTCCACCATCTCCATCACCCCCTCCTCCTTACATCTATAAGTCTCCTCCTCCACCATCACCACCACCTCCACCTCCTCCTCGTTACTACTACATGTCTCCACCACCACCGTCTCCCTCACCACCCCCTCCTTCGTATTACTAGACAAATTAAACTGTGTTTTTTATATTCATGTAAGTTTAGACTGGGACATTAATTTATTAAGAATTTTATTTTTCTTCTTTTCTCTTGTTGACATCCTTTCGTGTCATCTAATTTTGAAGATGTGTTTTGAATTGCAGATAATGTATTTATGAAGAGAATAATTGCTGCAAGAAGCACTGAAATGATTTCTTGGTGTCACGTATTCATCCATTCTATCTCAATGAGAACACCCTTCTCCAGAGCTAGAACAAGCAACGTGAATGTGATGCTTCGCAGTGTTTATAGAAAGAGACTTTTCCTTCTCATGATTTGATGCATGTATACCTTTTATTTTTCCTAGTTTCAGTTTTATCACTCCATCGGTTCATGTCTGTAATGAAGTGATTATATCTGTTGTTTGTTGGCTTCTTTTCCCATAAATATTTTTTCAAGCGTTTCGTCAACAATTAAATTTGACATGAATATCTTTCTTCCCCCTTGAAATTTTAGTTACCGTTAAATATTCAAAAAGTAAATTATTTGAACTAGGATAGGGTTACTTGTATTAATACTCTTCATAATATACTTTAATTATTTGAATAGGCTAAAATGTCCATAGTTATACTTTTCATAAATAATGATTGGGTGGTTGTTGGGATTTCACCACTCTCTTTAGGTGCTGTAGTCTATCTCCCTCTTCCAGTTGAAGGAATTTTGTCCACGGGCTTGGCCTTGGTGCCCTAGAATCACTTAGGAAAACTAAGAAATCACTCAAAGAGCAAGGGCTAGTACGCAAGTTTGATCTGTTTGCTTACATTGAAGGCAGTTGAAAGGGTTTCTAGTTCAAAACCAGCAAGAACGGATGACGAAGGACTGCACATGGAAGATGATTATAAAGCAATATTAATCCCAAAATCTAAAAATAATAAGAAACAAGCAGTACAGCGACTTCTCCAAAATCATAGCCATAAATAATCTTTAGAACTTCCATGTTGGATTCGCAGCTTCCACGAACAAAATTGTGGTGCTCTTAAGATGTAGTAAGAAAATATTCCTCTAATTGTTTTAGAGATGTTGTATTTGGAAAACACCCAATCCCAGAATCTTGGATGGATCAATGCTGCAAATAATGTGAAGTCTCTGCCCCTCCTCTGTGTTCATCAAGGAGAAAGCTGAGACAACAGCAATTCAATAGATATCCCCAAACTTCAATCTTCTTTCTGCTAACTCCTCTTTGTAGAACAATCCAACCCTGACTTCCCCTGCAACCCAAAATGCACATCCATTAATATTTTCCATAAAAATTAAAATTCATGATAATTCTAGCGCATTAAGTATGTCAACAATATCCACTTTCGAATTATATAGTAAATGCGTATACATCACAATTTTGAAAGAAATTCATGAATGCAATAATGACGTAGAACAACTAGCTCTGGAGTTTGAAGAAATGCTGGAAAGGAAACTAAAGAAGAAAGATCGTTCGAGAAGTAATGGGTCAACTAGTGGCTGAATGATCGGAGAATGGAGACCCAAAAATCTTGGCATTTAAGCCAAATCCCGTAGTCTTTGACTACAACTTTATCTCTGCAATCCTTAATTTTCTTATTTCCAATATTAGCATGATTGTAATCCGCATCAATAATATTTGGGTTCATTGTAAATGCCTATTTAAAGGCTAGAATAATTGGCAGAAAACATCAATAAAAATTCAATTTCTTTCTGGACTAAGTGCTTACTTGTTTCTAGATTTACATTGATAAATCCTTATCTTCCGTTCTGCGTCAAGGGTCTCCTTTACCTGTGAAGAACTCAACCCCGAGTTATGTTCTAGATAGATTGGAGTATCGGCGCAAAACTCATATAGTCTGCTACATTGAAAGTGCGAGAGATGTGCATATCTGCAGGTAAATCGACCACGTAGACGTTATCGTTGATCTTCTTGATGATCTTGTATGGACCGTATTTTCTCGGTTTCAGCTTGTTGTAAGTCCTAATAGGAAACCGCTCCTTGCGTAGAAATACCATCACCATATCTCCTTCAGCAAACAGTTTTTCACGCCTCTTGACATCTGTTGTAGCCTTGTATTTTTCATTCTTCTCCTCCAACCTAGCTTTTACTTCTGCCTGAACAGTACGCGCATGCTTGACCATATTTTCAGCAGCCACATTGGAGCCAGTGATCTTGGGAAGGCGAGCTAAATCCAATGCATGTTTAGGTGACTTCAAATATACCAAGGAGAAGGGAGACCTATCTGTGGCAGTGTGAACCGCATTATTATAGGCAAACTCGGCTTGTGCTAACGCCACATCCCATTGTTTGGGTTTATCACCACAAATGCTGCGTATTAAATTGCCCAGCGTCTTGTTCAGGTCTAAAAATCCTGACGATTTTGGCAGCAAAGGAGGAGGATAAAAAAAACAGAAAGAAACAAAGACAGGGTTCAAAAAAACATTTTTATTCTCTATTTTTGTTCATCGTCTAGTAACCATGTGCTAAACTATTGCACTTGGTTCCAAGGGAGTGTACATCATTACCCGTACGTGGGGTGTAAAAATGACTAATAACAATATCAAACACTCATTATATTTAATATTTAACAAAAAATCTTAAATAAAAATTATTTGATCCTGGTTCTGATGAAACTGGGAATGATAACTACATGGATTTTGTAATTATCTGCTAAGGTTATTTTCCTTCTCTTTACCTAACATGTTAACTACTTATAGATAAAAACATATTACAAACAAATTCATAATGTTATAAAAGGAGAAGACATTCTGCACAGCAGCACCCAAATCCCAGCAGTACTTTGACTTGTAATATCGAGTGTATCGTCATTATCAAACCGGCTAATAATTGAAAATAACAGCGAACATGATCATTTCAGACTTGGTCTTTTTCTACGTAAGAATCAGATTGTACTCGGAGGTACAT
Organism: Salix caprea; assembly: GCA_964035475.1. Taxonomy (NCBI): domain Eukaryota; kingdom Viridiplantae; phylum Streptophyta; class Magnoliopsida; order Malpighiales; family Salicaceae; genus Salix; species Salix caprea. Next base: position 16,075,936 of record OZ037743.1, on the reverse strand, counting down.
CACCTGGCTCTTATCATATTCGTTTTTGTTTTGGTATATATATATATATCCACAATTGGGAGTAGAATATTATAAAAGGAGAAGACATTCTGCACAGCAGCACCGAAATTCCAAGTCGTCAGTGCTGATAAGGAATAGTATTAGTTTACATCCATTGCTGCTTTGACAGATTCATACCTATATATGACCATGGTTATTATCTCTGGATCACAGCCCTCAAATTCTTGTAAATTTTTATTATTTCATCTTAAGCATATATATATATATATATATATATATATAACCATGCATTATATTTTATTCATCGTCCGCTGAGAAGAAAGACCTTTTCCAACAGCGCTGGAAACCCATCCCACACCAACATAAAACAAAACGTGCATGTATTTAATTTCTGGACGTGAAGGGGTGCTTTATCCTCAATGAAGACCGGCTAGAATAATAATTAGATAACGATTCTGCCATGAAGGAGCTAGGTTCCATGCACTTGTCCCGAATTTTTCTGAGCAATCAACATATATATAATACTGATGCTTGATTTAACACTAAGTACTTTTATTACTTAGCATTAATTAATTTCTAGGATATACACTTAGAATACTCATGCTATTATTCTACGTTAAATATGGCTGGCACAAGATCTCGTTACTGATGGAATGTAAGGAGGATCTGCCGACAATTTTTGTTGCGAGAAGAAGCAGATTTCTCCTTTTTTATTTTCTCTAACTCGTCATTTAGTTGGTAAAATTGAATAGAATTGTTCATAAACCATACATTACAGTAGATGTGGAACAAGTGCTTATAATTTTAGTCAACCTCCAGACAGGTTAGTCTCAATAATATATTAATTTTCCGTCTTGTTAAACTACAATGGGAAGTTTCTAAGGAGGCCTCGCTAATCATACATCACATCTTCACAAACCTAGAATTTTTCTTGCGATATGTTCTTATAAAATTCTGCAGGCAATATTCAGTTGTTGACAACTTCAAGATAAATTTTAAAACTGCTAGAACATGGGATTAACTTTTGGCTTGTTAGAAGTTGAAAACATCAAACAATAAATAAAAAAAGGTGTAGTAGTTGAGGTCACTGCTATAAAAACTGGAAACATTGCATTCATTCCCATCACCAAATTAATATTGAATCTACTAGGAATTGAAGAGAAGCAGATTTCTCCAAACATGGCCAAGATTTGGCCTCAATTACTGTGTGCCTTGGCACTATGCTTGGTAGCTGCTCATGTAGCTGCTGATAAAGACGACCATTACGAATCTTCATCAAGGCCACCACCTGTGTCAACATATTATCCTCGTGAATATTACTACAAATCTCCACCTCCACCCTCTCCGCCAGCTCCTCCACAGTATGTTTACAAGTCCCCGCCACCTCCATCACCACCTCGACCTTCACCTTATGTTTACAAATCTCCACCTCCCCCATCTCCCTCACCACCTCCTCCATACATTTATAAGTCTCCTCCTCCACCTTCTCCTTCACCACCCCCTCCCTATGTCTACAACTCCCCACCACCTCCATCACCATCTCCACCACCACCATATGTCTATAAGTCTCCACCTCCACCATCACCTTCCCCACCTCCACCATATGTGTACAAGTCCCCACCTCCACCTTCACCTTCACCACCTCCCCCTTATGTTTACAAGTCCCCACCACCCCCATCACCACCTCCACCTCCACCTTATGTTTACAGATCTCCACCACCACCATCTCCCTCACCACCTTCTCCATACATTTATAAGTCTCCTCCTCCACCTTCTCCTCCACCACCCCCTCCCTATGTCTACAACTCCCCACCACCTCCATCACCATCTCCACCACCACCATACGTCTATAAGTCCCCACCTCCACCATCACCTTCCCCACCTCCACCATATGTGTACAAGTCCCCACCTCCACCTTCACCTCCACCACCTCCCCCTTATGTTTACAAGTCCCCACCACCCCCATCACCACCTCCACCTCCACCTTATGTTTACAAATCTCCACCACCGCCATCTCCCTCACCACCTCCTCCATACATTTATAAGTCTCCTCCTCCACCTTCTCCTTCACCACCCCCTCCCTATGTCTACAACTCCCCACCACCTCCATCACCATCTCCACCACCACCATATGTCTATAAGTCTCCACCTCCACCATCACCTTCCCCACCACCACCATATGTGTACAAGGCCCCACCTCCACCTTCACCTTCACCACCTCCCCCTTATGTTTACAAGTCCCCCCCACCCCCATCACCACATCCACCTCCACCTTATGTTTACAAATCTCCACCACCACCATCTCCCTCACCACCTCCTCCATCATACATTTATAAGTCTCCTCCTCCACCTTCTCCTTCACCACCCCCTCCCTATGTCTACAACTCCCCACCACCTCCATCACCATCTCCACCACCACCATACATCTATAAGTCCCCACCTCCACCATCACCTCCCCCACCTCCCCCTTATGTTTACAAGTCCCCACCACCCCCATCACCACCTCCACCTCCACCTTATGTTTACAAATCTCCACCTCCCCCATCTCCCTCACCACCTCCTCCATACATTTATAAGTCTCCTCCTCCACCTTCTCCTTCACCACCCCCTCCCTATGTCTACAACTCCCCACCACCTCCATCACCATCTCCACCACCACCATACGTCTATAAGTCCCCACCTCCACCTTCACCTTCACCACCTCCCCCTTATGTTTACAAGTCCCCACCTCCACCTCCACCACCCCCACCCCCATCACCATCACCCCCTCCCCCATACATTTACAAGTCTCCTCCTCCACCTTCTCCTTCACCGCCCCCTCCCTATATCTACAAGTCCCCACCACCTCCATCACCATCATCTCCACCACCACCATACGTTTATAAGTCCCCACCTCCACCATCACCTTCCCCACCTCCACCATATGCTTACAAGTCCCCACCACCTCCATCACCATCACCTCCACCACCATATGTCTACGAGTCACCACCACCACCACCACCCTCCCCACCTCCACCATATGCTTACAAATCCCCAACACCTCCATCACCATCACCTCCCCCACCATACATCTACAAGTCCCCCCCACCTCCATCACCCTCTCCACCGCCTCCCTATGTCTACAAGTCTCCACCACCTCCATCACCGTCACCTTCTCCTCTCTATGTATATAAATCTCCACCACCACCATCTCCATCACCCCCTCCTCCTTACATCTATAAGTCTCCTCCTCCACCATCTCCATCACCCCCTCCTCCCTACATCTATAAGTCTCCTCCTCCACCATCACCACCACCTCCACCTCCACCTCGTTACTACTACATGTCTCCACCACCACCGTCTCCCTCACCACCCCCTCCTTCGTATTACTAGACAAATTAAACTGTGTTTTTTATATTCATGTAAGTTTAGACTGAGACATTAATTTATTAAGAATTTTATTTTTCTTCTTTTCTCTTGTTGACATCCTTTCGTGTCATCTAATTTTGAAGATCTGTTTTGAATTGCAGATAATGTATTTATGAAGAGAATAATTCCTGCAAGAAGCACTGGAATGATTTCTTGGTGTCACGTATTCATCCATTCTATCTCAATGAGAACACCCTTCTCCAGAGCTAGAACAAGCAACGTGAATGTGATGCTTCGCAGTGTTTATAGAAAGAGTCTTTTCCTTCCCATGATTTGATGCATGTATACCTTTTATTTTTCCTAGTTTCAGTTCTATCACTCCACCGATTCATGTCTGTAATGAAGTGATTATATCTGTTGTTTGTTGGCTTCTTTTCTCAGAAATATTTTCGCAAGGCCTTCGTCAACAATTAAATATGACTTGAATATCTTTCTTCCCGCTTGAAATTTTAGTTATCGTTAAATATTCAAAAAGTAAATTATTTCAACTAGGATAGTGTTACTTTTATTAATACTCTTCATAATATACTTTAATTATTTAAATAGGCTAAAATATCCATAGTTATATATTTCATAGATAATGATAATTAAGATTTTTAAACATTATAATATTAAATGTCAGCATTACATTTATATAAAGAAATAGAAATAATAGAAACACTTGTTTTGTAATTAGAATATTTAGATTTTATGTTTTCAAATCATTTTCTATCATTTAGTTTATTTATTTATAATCTGTTCAAACTATTTCTCTTTTGTTTAGCTTTTAAATATTATATATCAATAAAATAGTTATTTCAAAAAACATAATATAGTAATCAAAATTTGTAAGCTTCAATATATATATACCTTTTATACGGATTAGTTTTAGAATTCAATAAGTAAAATATAATATCTTAATATATTTTAATCATGTCAAAATAAGATACTTCATAATTATATTGCAAACAAAGAGGTAATATAGTCTATCAATACAGTAACTCGTGAAATTGGAATAACACTTATACCAACATTTGAATGACTCTTGCCAGTTAATTTTTAAACTCTTTAATATTAGAGCTAATTGCAAATTAGTACCTTTAGTTTGTAATAATAATAATAATTAATTGGGCTTAATGACTTTAGAAACGATTTATATATTTAATTTCTATGTAATTAAATCATTCTAAATTAGGTTTTGATCATAATCGGTTAAAATACTATTTAGTGATATTACTTAAATAATTTTGTGATAGGCCTAAATGTTGCCCTATTAGTGATAAAACTTTCTGAAGGTGACCTATATTCCCCAAAACTCTTTAAACTCAAAGAAAAAACTTAGGAATTCAAGCACCACCGTTATTGATAGGCCTAAATGTCTTTGTTGCATGTTCAAAGTTTGTTTTAGAACTCTTTTACGTAATATCTTCGCGAACAAAAAAGTTATGAGCTCTATCTCTCCTTTTTATTTATATTCTTTTACTTACCATTAATCTTTCTTTCTTTCTTCCCTTTTTTATTCTTCTTGTCGTGACGACTGTTTTTTCACTTCATGCGCCACCGTCCCCTGGGACGGGAGGAGGTGCTTGGAAAAAAAGTTTTTTATAATTGTAATATTACAATTATAATTTTTAGGAGTCACCACCTAGTATTAAAGTCACTATGAAACCTAATGATTTGTTAGAGTCTGAATAAGGGGACTTGTTGTACAAGGGGAAGAGTCATCACCCTTAATGCACCTTACCTAAAGTAAGTCACATTGTTATTTGATTGTTTTTCTAATGTATATTTTTTATTTGTTGGTCTTTTCTAAGGTTCGAAGTAGATCTCTCTTCGTGACAGAGTTTCTACCTCATTGGGTCGAAAAGATAATTGTTCAAAGGTCTTGATTTTAACATCTCATTCATTGCCTTTAAAATATTTATGGGTGTACTTTACAATGTAATTTTACACCACGATAATTAAAGCTAACAAAAAATTAACAAAATGATTGTTGAAAGATTTTTGACATTTTGACCGAACTCTAACGGATAATCATAAACTAGTTATAATATCCTATTTTTCATTTTAAAACATGAGAAAAGATGCAATTTTTTTATGAAATTTATGCTTAAGAAATTTTTAGAATTCGACTGTATGCGTAAAACAAAACTTTTTTTGAAATTTAATTTTTTTATTTATTCTTTTAGGGAAAAAGAAATATTTAGACTAGGCTTCATCGAGCCAAGTTGGGCCATTTCAGCGCATCAACCTTCTTGGGTTGGGGCAAGTGAACGGTAGGGAGTGAATTAATTCACTCCTTACTATTCATTTTCAAAGTGAGCTATAACGATCAAAGGAGAAAAAGAAGGCCGCCTATTGCTACTGTCGTGTAAAGGAGATCAAGCCGATGTCGGAGGTATCTTTGGCGACGAGAATGGTGGTCGATGGTGCTTGATAGAGGGAGGTAAATTTTGCTTCAGTGGAGAGAAGATGTGGCGCTACCGCCACTGCTATCGCTTTTGCCCTTCTTAAAATTCAAGAGATTCCTCTATGACCATGTCATTTGCTCCTCTTCTTGATTGGGTGGTTGTTAGGATTTCACCACTCTATTTAGGTGTTGTAGTCTATCTTACTCCTTTAGTTCAAGGAATTTTGTCTACGGGCTTGGCCTTGGTGCCCTAGAATCACCTAGGAAAACTATCAATCCCTATTGCTGTCTGATCATAATTTCCCTAAATTCATTTGTTATTACCTGCAATGCATAACTATTAAAACAAAGAAATCACTGAAAGAGCAGGAGGCTAATAGTAGATGTTTAATACACAAGTTTTTATCTGTTTGCTTACATTGAAGGGTTGAAAGGGTTTCTGGTTCAAAACCAGCAAGAATGGATGTTGGATAGGCTCCCCCACCAATGAAGAAGGATTGCACACAAAGAAATTGAGATGGAAGTCAATACACAATCTAAAAATAATAAGAAACAAGTAGTACAACGACCTCTCCAAAATCATATTTAAGCCATACATAATCTTTAGAACTTCCATTTTGGGCTCGCAACCTCCACGAACAAAACTGTGTTGCTCTCAAGATGCAGTGAGAAAATATTCCTCTAGTTCTTTTAGAGATGATGTACTTGGAAAACACCCAATCCCAGACTTTCTGATGGATCAATGCTACAACTAATGTGAAGTCTCTGCCCCTCCTCTATGTTCATCAAGTAGAAAGCTGAGCCAGCAGGAATTCGATATATATCAAAAAACTTCGATCTTCTTTCTGCTAACTCGTCATCAATCCAATATGGCTTCCCTGCAACCAGAAATGCACATCCATTAATATTTTCCATAATAATTAAAATTCATGATAATTCTAGCGCATTAAGTATGTCAACAATATCCATTTTTGAATTATATAGTAAATGCGTATATATCGCAGTTTTGAAAGAAATCCATGAATACAACAAAATAGGGAGATCATACATATTAGTAGAAATGAAGAGGATCAAGCTGGAGTAGATATACTTAGGAATAAAAACTGCTCTAGGCTCCATAGTAATGAGCCCAGTATGCATAGCCCTATCTACAATCCTTCCACAATAATGTTTAAATATTATGATTCTCACCTTCTGTGCTTGATTCTTTCCTCTAGTGGTGCTTCTTGACATGCCTTCCTTGGTATCAATATATACGGTAGGATAGATTGATTATAGGAGCAAAACTATATATTATCTTTTAGTTGGAATTATAGGATCAATATTATAGGCAGAATAACTGAATTGTAGGATCAGAGTTATTGGTACTTTACTATATATTTACATGTAATCTTCATTCAAAAATAAGAAAAATACAAAACTCTTCTTGATATTTGAGGAAAACCTTGGTATTAGAGTTTGCCTGAAAAGTCTTTGATGAAACAAATGAGTTACAAGTCTTTGCTTTAAACAATAAGGCACTTTGTGCCAAACAAAAGGGCATAACATTGTCTACTATAGGAAACTAACTGAGATCTTTGACGAATTAGATCATCATGATTAACAGTGTTTGTAAAACCACTGTGTTTATTGTGGTGTTCTGTCTTCATTTAAATAGAGTGTACAGAGGAAGATAATTAAGGAAGATAATTATAGATCGAAATCAAATCATATCTCCTAAACTATAGCTCCTGTAATCACGATGGATTACGTAAATCAATTCTTGATTTGCTAGGATTCTCTACAGCCCCCGCAAGCTAAGAGTGGGATTAACATAAACTCGTAGCTTGGATCGAAAGAAGACAAAAAGATTCTTGGAGACACTCTTGGTGAAGACATCAGCCAATTGAAAATTTGAAGAAAAGTGTTGAAGATGAAGAGTACTAGCAATAACAAGCTCACGAAGAAAATGGTAATCAAGGTCGATGTGTTTAGCATGTTTGTGGGACACTGGATTGGAGCTGAGGAAAATTGCACTCTTGTTGTCACAAAGAAGAAGAGGCTGATGAGTTAAAGAAACCCTGAGATCTTGGAATAGATGATTGAGCTATAATACTTCAGCAGCAGCAAGAGCAAGAGCTCGGTACTTGGATTCACAGCTGGAAGGAGAAACCGTTGGTTTTTTCTTGGCACTCCAAGAGACAAGATTATGGCCAAGAACAATAGAGTAAGTAGAAGTAGAGCGTCTAGTGTCCGGGCAACCAGCCCAATCAGCATCTGAGTAGGCAACTAAGCTCAGTGAAGAAGATGAAGTGAAATTGAGACCAAAATGAAGAGTGCCTTTAATATAGCGAAGGATTCGCTTGACAGCCTGAAAGTGGATGTCAATGGGTGCATGAAGAAACTAACTAACTGAGTTGATAGAATAGGCAAGATCAGAACGCATGATCGTTAAATACTGCAAGGCACCCACTAAAGAGCGATAAAGGGTTGGATCGGAAAAGGGTTTGCCTTCAGAAGAGAGTCTTTGAGAGATAATCATGGGCGTGGAGACTGGTTTATTATCTAGTAGCTGAGCACGGGCCAAGACATCAGTAGCATATTTAACTTGACTAAGGAAAAGACCGTTGGGTGTATATGTTGCCTCAAGACCAAGAAAATAAGTGAGTTGGTCGAGGTCTTTGGCAACAAATTCAGCGTGTAGCTGTGTGATAAATCGATTGATAAACGCTGTGTTGTTTCCCGTGAGTATGATGCCGTCAACATATAGAAGAAGATAAAGGAAAGCACCCTGCACATGAAAAACAAATAAAGACGTGTCCGCGCGGTTGCAAACAAACCCAAGTTGAAGAAGAAATGAAATGAAGCGTTGAAACCAAGCACGAGCTGCTTGTTTCAAACCATAGATGGCCTTCTGTAATTTGCATACATGAAGGGGATGACGAGGATCAACATATCTCGGTGGCTGCTCCATATAGACATTTTCTTGAAGAATGCCATTGAGAAAGGCATTGTTCACATCAAGTTGATGGATGGACCACTTGTGCGAGATTGTGAGAGAGAACAACACGAATGGTAGAGGCTTTGATGACAGGGCTGAATGTAGACGTGTAATCAAGACTCGGGAGCTGAGTATATCCCTTTGCAATGAAGCAATCTATTAGCCATTCAACAAATCCATCTGACAGAAATTTGGTCCGAAAAACCCATTTGGATCCGAAAATATTAGTGTTGGAGGGAGGAGGAACTAGAACCCAAGTATGATTTGTTTGAAGGGCTTTGATCTGTCATCCATGGCAGCAAGCCATGCTGGATTTTTGGCAGCTGATTTGAAGCCTGTAGGCTCAGAGGTGGAAAGTAATGCATGGATCAATGGAGGAGATCTCACAAGGCTGAGATGCACTGGATGTCGTGGCTTAAAGATCCCAGATTTGGCTCGCGTAATCATCAGATGTGAGACAGAAGAAGTTGATGCAGTAGGAGCACGAATGTGGTCTACAGGATTAACAGAAGTTGCCATATTATTATTAGGGGCCGTGGCATTCAATACAGCAGTCGATGATGAGTTTGATGCCATTGTGGCAGTGTAAGGGACCTGCAAAGGCTCAACAACAGAGTCATCTGCACACACATGACAAGGAGTAGACAAAACCTGCGTTACAATAGGAGATGATGTGTCGGGAGATGGTGGAGTGGGAGGTGATTGAGATCCGCAAGGTTCAAAGAAATTAGAAAAACTAATATCAGAAGGGGAAAAAGCACTGGAAGTATTTGAAAATAGGAAAAAAGTTTCATCAAACCGAGCATGCCTTGTGATATATAGACGAGAAGTATTAGTGTCAAAACAGAGGAAACCTTTATGGGATAAATTGTAGCCATGAAAAATGAATGGTAAGCTACGTGGAGAAAATTTGTTGGGTGCATAATCACGTAGGCATGGGTAAACTCGACAACCAAAAGGATGGAAATTCTCATAATTAGGAGACTTACCATATAAGACTTCAAAAGGAGAAAGATTACCAAGAACAGGCATAGGCAATCAGTTGATAATGTAGGTTGTTGTGCTGAAAGCGTCAACCCAATGCAGAAGAGGGACATGAGAGTGAAATAGGAGTGCAAGGCCAGTTTTGATCACATGGCGATGTTTACGCTTAGCTCGACCATTTTGGGAAAGAGTGTATGGACAAGACATTTGATGGTGGATGTCAAATTATCGAAGATGAGATTGAAAATGGTGGCTTGTAAATTCAACGCCACCATCAGTTTGAAAAATCTTGATTTTAGTAGAATGTTGTTTGTCGACCAATTTTTGAAATTGGATGAAAACTTCAAAAAAATCAAATTTTAATAGCATAGGGTAAAGCCAAGTAAAGCGCGAATAATGCGTGAATAATCATCGACAAATATCACATAATAGCGAAAACCCAAATTAGATTTAATAGGAGCGGGACCCCAAATATCGCAATGAATTAGTCCTAAGATAACATTGGAGCGAGAATTATTTGAAGAAAAGGGCAAGCGATGATTTTTAGCAATTTGACAAGTAGAGCAAAGAGATGGGTTAGGCAACAATGAAGTAAGAAATAAATGTCCTTTTTTATTTAAAAGAGATAAAATAGAGTGATTTACATGACCAAGGCGAGCGTGCCATAATTCAAAAGAAGCATGTAAATTTTTATTTCTAAGGACAGAAACAAATGCAGAGTTGCCACGTTCCAGCACATACAAACCACCTTTTCGTCTACCTTTTGCCACTGCCGCTCCTGTTAATCGATTCCGGACAACAAAATTATCATCAACAAAGGTTACAGATAAAGGAAAATCTCTCATTAATTTGCTGATTGATAACAAGTTTTTGGTAAGGTGAGGAACAACAAGAACATCTAAAAGCTGAAAATCAGAGGAGGAAAAGAGTGTGTCAGTGTGGGTAATGGGAAGTGAGGCACCACTTCCTACTATAACACAGTCTTTACCTTGATAGGGCTCAACCTTGTCTAATTGAGAGGGATCAAGAGTCATATGAGCAGAAGCGCCGGTATCGGTGTACCAATCAGATTCCGAGCCATTTGAGAGGGAACATGCAGTAAAGGCTTCAGCAAGTTGTGTCGTTGGCTTAGCATTATCATAACGTTTACTGTAATAATCAGTAGTGTGACCTTCAATACCGCAGATTTGGCATCGAGGTGTATAGAAATTTTGTCTGCCACAAGGTCACCACTGTGACCTCCTCGAGAAGATGGAATTTTGAGGAACGACCACCTCAAGATGGAGGGAAGTATCTGTTGGTGGCCGTAAAGGCAGTAGAGGAGATTGGGGAGGAGGACCTCATAGATTTTTGAAAGATTTCAAAGCTCTCAGCTTTGGGAATTAAATCTTTAAGAGCTAGTAATGGAGAAAGAGACATCTAGGTAGTTGAAAAATTGATAAAATCAGCACCCAATCCTCTGAGATATCAGTGAACTTTATCTATATCTTCAACTGGACGACCCATTGCAGCGAGTTGGTCGCATAAAGCTTTAAATGAATGTGAGTATTCAGTGACACTTCTGGTACCACGTCTAATGAGTTGCAGATCATCTTTGATACGAAGCTCATGGGTTTTAGAGATATGGCTAAAGGAATTTTCTAAGGCGAGCCATACATCTCGGGCAGTTGTGAGATTAAGAACTTCAGCCAAGGCTTCTTCAGTTAATGAGGAGAAAAGAAGACTGAGAAGACGTTGATCTTGAAGTTTCCATGCTACATAACTTGGATTTTGTTGAGAAGAAGAAGAAGATTCAGAGGTGACAGTTGGTGAAGGTGCTGTAGCAGACCCATCAACATGACTGAGAAGATTCTGACAGTGAAGAAGAGGGAGAAATTGATTTTGCCAGAGAAGGTAATTTATGGAGGAAAGTTTGATAGTAACCATGTGAATCATGGTGTTGAAAGAGAGAGAAGAATCAGCCATAGGTGGATCGAGGGATTTTAATCCAAGGACTGTTCTGATACCATAACAATGTTTGTAAAACCACTATGTTTATTATCAAGTATCATTAATCAAACCATCCTAAAAAAAAATTGTTTACACTACAAATAGCACTTCAAACTCGGTTAGAGGAGAAGGATTAGTACCTCTAAAAAATAACTTATGTCTAGATTCAATTTAATTGTTCCATGTTTATATTATAATTTATAGTCAATTTCCCAAATAATCACTGCCTTATTTTGTAGTGTCATTTTTTGGCCTAACTCTTGTGTGCCGAAGGGTATCTGAACAAGGCATGTTATTATTTGTTGTATTAAACGAGGGATGTTATACTATCTCGACTTGACATCCAATACCTTAAATAAGTTGCATCAAGCCTTGACAATAGGTGTTTCTCAGGGACAGAAGAAGACATCAGACATTTTGTTATGACATCAAATATTGGGGCTTATCTTGTTTGGTTACTTAAAAAAGTTGGTTCCTAACTCATTTGTAAAATATGATATTTCAAGTTTTAGGTGTGATATTTGTGAACTCACAAAAAGCCATCAAGCTTCATTTCCATTAAGTCTGAATAGAAGCTCAGTTGTTTTTATGGTAATCCATTGAGATGTTTAGGGTTCATCTAAGGTACACAATACCTTTATTGATGACTGTATAAAGATGACTTAGGTGTGTTTGATGAAATCCAAATGTGACGTAAATATGTTATTTCAACAATTTCATAAAATGATGAGTGCTCAGTATAATGCATAAATTTAGGTCATTTGAATTGAGAATGGGGGAGAATAAATGGGTTATGAACATCAGCAATACTTGAGAACCCATGGAATCATCCACCAAACTATTTGACTCGATACACCTCGATAAAATAGGGTAGCTGAAAGAAAAAATCATCATTTGTTAAAGGTTGTTCATGCTTTATTAATAGAAGCCCACATGTCATTGTCCTATCGGGGAGAAGCGCTCACATCTGCAACCTATTTGATCAACCAGGTTCCCTCTAGTATTATTGTTTTGAAGACAATACTTGAAGTCCTTGTAGAAGGTGTTGTGTCTCCAATAACCCCAAGTTTACCTCTTCGTGTATTTGGATGTGTGGCATTTGTCCATTTACATAAACATCAACACAACAAGTTGCAACCTTGAGAATTGAGATGTGTTTTTATTTGGTATACTACTTATCAGAAAGTATATCGTTGTTACCACCCCCAACTCAAAAAATATTTGTCACACTAGATGTGGTCTTTGATTACGACTCAATGTATTTTTCTAGGTCTGAACTTTAAAGGAGCATTAGGATGAACTTCAGACTCTAGATTATAAAGTCCATATGTCTACAGATGTTTTGTCTAATAACCAAGATACAAGTATGGTGGATACAAATGTAGACCTATATAAAGATACTAATGATGATAATGACTCACAAAGTGGTAATCAAGATTTAGGTATCATGGAGGCTAGTGATGATGGATTCCAAGTTGAGGACTAAGGGGATAAAAGTGATATACCAAACCAATTATCCACCAAGGTTACTCCGATAACTAAGCTAGTTAAAATACTACCACAACATCAAACCAAAGGTATTCCTAAACCAAAATATGAACCTGAACTTTCAAGTTGAGTCAAATACACCATGAGTCATTATATGTCTAACCATCATTTGACTTAATCAAATATGTCATTTTTAAATCAATTATCTACTATATCTATTCCTATCAACATTTAGGAAGCTTAACCGATCCAAGATGGAAATCATCGATGAATGAATAGATAGAATCATTATTAAAAAAATAAGACATGGGAGTATATGGATTGGTTCATCTAGAAAAAGGCCACTTGGGTGTTGGTGGATCTTTACTATAATTGAATGTTTTAAAGTAAGAATGGTGGCAAAAGGAAACACCCAAACCTACAGGATTGATTATATAGAGACATTTACACCAGTAGGAAAAATCAGCACAGTCTGTGTCTGGTTATCTCTAGTCGTAAGTTTAGATTGCTCATTACAACAATTTGATTTGAAGAATGCCTTCCTACATGGCAAGTTTTCCGAAGAAGTCTACATGGATCTCCTACGAGGATGCACGATACCAAAAATACACAACCAAAAGGTGCGTAGATTAAAAACATCATTATATGGTTTGAAACAATCTCCTAGAGCATGCTTTGGGAGATTCACAAAATCTTCTTAGAGTTTGGCTACCAACAAAGTAATTCAGATCACACATTATTCATAAAGAGAAAGCACGAAAAGATCACGACATTAATTGTATATGTAGATGACATGGTGGTTATGGGAAATGATCTTAAAGAGAGGAAGAATTTATAGAATTACTTGTCCAGAGAATACAAAATAAAGGATCATGGACCCTTGAGATATTTCATTGGAATTGAGGTGTCCAGATCTAGAAAAAGTATCTTTCTTTCTCAAATGAATTAAAACCTTAGATTCACTACAAGAAACCGGTATATGAGCATGTCAACCAGTTGATATAGTAGTGGAAGAAGGTTTGAATTAGATGTTGATCCTAATCAGATACCAGAGAATAGTAGGAAAAGTAATATACCTAGCACACACAAGGCCAGATCTTGCAAATGCAATAAGTATTATCAGTCAATTTATGCATAATTCTAAACAGCAACATTTGAGGTATTAAACGTTGTTCCTCAAAAAAGGAATATTATTTACAAAAAAAATTCCTAGTAGTCAATGATAAGGAATGGTATTAGTTTACATCCATTGCTGCTTTGACAGATTCATACCTATATATGGCCATGGTTATTATCTCTGGATCATAACCCTCAAATTCTCGTAAATTTTTATTATTTCATCTTAAGCATATATATATATATATATATATATATATATATATATATATAACCATGCATTATATTTTATTCATCGTCCGCTCAGAAGGAAGACCTTTTCCAATAGCTCTGGAAACCCATCCCGCACCAAAATAAAATAAAACATGCATGTACCCTTATTTAATTTTTGGACGTGAGGGGATACTTTATCCTCAATGAAGACAGGTTAGAATATCACCTATTAATTAGATAATGATTCTGCCATGAAGTAGCGGATGATGACTTTCTTGTGGGGTTAGATGATGACTACGAACAAATCCATGGTGAAATTCTAAGAAAGGAATTAGTTCCTGACTTATAAGAATGTTATGCACTAATCCGCCTCTATTTGACGTACAATGATGAATTGAGAAATAGAACACTTTAAAACTTCAACAATGGTGGCCCAAAAGCAACCTGGCAAATATCAACAAGAGAAAACGAGGTATAATCTTTAGTAGAATGGGGTTGATAAATCTGCATACAAATACAGTCATTGTGATAAAAATGGTCATACCAGAAGAAGATGATTTGAGCTAATGGGATATCCACTATGGTAGGATCAGTGTCGCGATCCACGAAAAAGGAGCCCCAAGATGTCAGCTTTTATTGTTGTAGTCGTTGAAACATGCAGAGAAAGTAATACTAATGGAAGGCTTCATATGATAGTGGTAAGTGTTTCAACATTTATGTACCTGTTTCTAATATTGAGTGGATAATTGATTCTTATGCATCTGTTCACATTACATTTGATTCTAGTCAATTATCATTAATCAAACCATCCTCAAAACAATTTTTCCCCACTACCAATAGCACTTCAAACCCGGTTAGAGGGGAAGGATCAGCACCTCTCACAAATAACTTGAGTCTAGATTCAGTTCTAATTGTTCCATTTTTAAATTAAAAATTTATAATCAGTCTCCAGAATAACCAATGCCTTATTTTGTATTGTCATTTTTGGTCCTAACTCTTGTGTGTTTAAGGACCGAACAAGGCAGACGATTAGTTGTGGTATTAATCAAGGGATGTTATACTATCTCGACTTGACATTCAATAACTCAAATAAGTTGTGCCAAGCCTTGATAGTAGATGGTTCAAAAGGAGAGAAGAAGACATTATACATTTGGTTATGGCATCAAAGATTAGAGCATATCTTGTTTGGTTACTTAAAAAAGTCATTTCATTACTCATTTGCAAAATATGATAATTCAAGTTTTAAGTGTGATATTTGTGAACTTGTAAAAAGCCATCGAGCTTCATTTCCATCAAGTTTGAATAAAAGCTCAATTCCTTTTATGGTATCCATTGATATGTTTGGGGTTCATCTAAGGTACCTACATTAAATGGATCTCGGTGGTTTGTTACCTTTATTTATGATTGTACAAGAATGACTTAGGCGTGTTTGATGAAATCCAAAGGTGACGTAAATATGTTATTTCAACAATTTCATAAAATGATGAGTGCTCAGTATAATGCATAAATTCATGTCATTTGAATTGACAATAGGGGAGAATACATGGGTTATGAACTTGAGACTCTAGATTATGAAGTCCATATGTCTAAATGTTTTGTCAAATAACCAAGATACAAGTATGGTGAATACAAATATGGATCTATGTAGAGATACTAATGATGATAATGAATCACAAAGTGGTAATCAAGATATAGTTATAATAGAGGCTAGTGATGATGGCTTCAAAGTTGAGTTGATCCATCAAGGGGATAAAAGTGATACCAAACCAATTATCTATTGAGGTTACTTCTATAACTAAGCTAGTTAAAATACTACCACAACGTCAAACCAATGTTATTCCTAAACCAACATATGAACCTGAACTCTCAAGTAGAGTCAAATACACCATGAGTCATTATATGTCTAACCATCATTTGACTAATTTAAATATATCATTTTTAAATCAATTATCTGCTATATATATTACTAACAGGGTGTAAGAAACCTTAACTATAAAGCATGGAAAGCATCTATGAATGAATAGACAGAATCATTATTAAAAAATAAGACATGGGAGTTGGTGGATTGTCCACCAAGAAAAGGCGAGTTGGGTTTTGGTGGATCTTTACTATAAAGCATAAAGCAAACGGTACAATTTAATATTTTAAAGCAAGACTAGTGGTAAAGGGTACACCTAACATATAACATTGATTATACACTGACTTTTACACCAGTAGCAAAAATCAACATAGTCTGCGTCTTGTTATCTTTAGCCATAAACTTAGATCGGTCATTACAACAGTTTGATATGAATTATGCCTTCGTACATGGCGAATTGTCTAAAGAAGTCTACATGGATATCCTACCAGGATGCATGATATCAAAATGCACAGCCAAAAGGTGTCCAAATTAAAAAATAAATCATTATATGGCTTGAAATAATTTCCAAGAGCATGATTTGGGAGATTCACAAAATCTATTATAGAGTTTGGTTGCGAACAAAGTAATTTAGATCACATATTATTCCTAAGAACAAAGCAGGATAAGATCACAACACTAATTGTATATGTAGATGACATAGTGTTTATGGGAAATGATCTTAAGGAGAGGAAGAATTTATAGAATTATTTGTCCAGAGAATTCGAAATGAAGGATCATGGCCCCTTGAGATATTTCATTGGAATCAAGGTGTCTAGATCTAGAAAAGGTATCTTTCTCTCTCAAATGAATTAAAAACTTAGATTCACTACAAGAAACCGGTATGTGAGCATGTCAACCAGTTGATACAGTAGTGGAAGAAGGTTTGAAATTAGATGTTGATCCTAATTAGATACCAGTTTATAAACGCAGATACCAAAGGCTAGTAGGAAAAGTAATTTACTTAGCACACACAAGGCCATATCTTGCATATGCACTGAGTATTATCAGTCAATTTATGTATAATCCTAGAGACCTACATATGAATGTAGTTATGCAGATTTTGAGGTATTTAACGGTTGCTCCTAGAAAAGGAATATTATTTACAAAAAATACAAATTTTCAATATATGTATACATATACTAATGTTAAATTGTGTTGGATCAATATGTGATAAATGATCTACTTCAGGGTATATTTCCTTTGTAGATGACAATCTTGTTAAATGGAGAAGAAAAAAATAAAATGTAGTAGCACATTGTAGTGCAATAGCTGAATTCAAAGGTTAGTGTCTCGAAATTTGTGAAGTGTTATGGCTAAGACCATGGCAGTCAAAATCGCGAGTCAACTCGCAAAATCGTACGATTTTGCGAGTTGGCTCCGAAAACCTGGTTGAACCGGTAGAAAAACCGAAACCCGGTCAAACTCGGTCAAACTCGTAGAAAACTCGGCAAAATCGTAAACTCGCAAAAATCGTTCCGAGTTTACGAGTTCGACATATTTCACTGTGCGCAGCGTATGTTTTCTTCTTTCTTCAATTTTAGTTTTCATTTCATCTTCTTTCCTTCACTGTCTCGAAGTCATCCCAGCTCTCACCCCCATTTCTTCACGCGTTCGGCAAAATCATCCCAGCTCTCACCAGTCACCCCCATTTCAGCCTCTCACGGTCTCACTCACCCCCAAAATCAGTGTCTCACCCCCACAATCTTCTCTTCTTCTCTTCTTTTCTCGGGCACAAAATCCCCAAATCATCAGTCTTCCCCAGATCGTCCTCCCCAGATCATCTGCTATCTGTGTTGCAGACTTGCAGTTCGTCGCCAACTCGCCATTACAGGTTAGTTGGTCTTCTCTTCTCAAGCGTTGATTTCGGTTTTGTTGGTCAATAATGTCAGAAATTATATTGATGAATTTGGGTTAGTTTCAATTTTACATGATTTCGGTTTTGTTGGTCAATAATGTCAGAAATTATATTGATGAATTTGGGTTAGTTTCAATTTTACATGATTTCGGTTTTGTTGCTCAATAATGTCAGAAATTATATTGATGAATTTGGGTTAGTTTCAATTTTACATGATTTCGGTTTTGTTGCTCAATAATGTCAGAAATTATATTGATGAATTGGGTTAGTTTCAATTTTACATCAGTGCAAGTGGTGCGCATGAATTTACTGTTTATACTTAATTGTTTCAATAGTAAGGTATTCGTGTTCATCTCTGTTAATAACTCAGTTAAATTCATTCAATTTGCTTATTAATTATAATTATGCCTTTGCCAACTTTGAGTGGTGTTACAACAAGAAGTTAATGTGGAAAGCTAAAATGGCTCATAATTCATTCATTTAGTGCTTGCAAGGGATGTCTTTTGATGAAGCTGAAAATGCCGCAAGAAGCCAGGGGGCTATTCCCAGCATCTTGACTCTGGCTTATCTCAACACATTGATGGTTTTCTCAATGCCGTACTCTTTATGTATGAACTGAGATCAACTGGTCTCATTTTGACGAACAATATTCATCACATTATATAGAGAATTTCTTGTTTGTGTTTTGCAATTTCTTAATATGCATCAGTTTCACTGCTTTTACCGCTGGAGTCCAGATTGAATAAATGACAATTTAGATTCAGTTCTTGTCCTTAACAATGATATAGTATCTGATCTAGAAAGCTGATTGATTTCCCATGTCAACTTTGTTTCATTCCGTCAATCTCCATTTTCTTTTGGTTGTTGCATCTATAATTATTTTCTCCAACAATTTAGCTACAATGATCTAACCAGTTGAAAATCATTTCCCTTCACATGTAAGAAAGAAAACAGGGAGTGGGATTTTGAATGGAAGCAGTTCTTCATTTATGGTGTGTGATTTGGCCAGGAAATTATAAGATGTTTGTGTTAAATTTCAGCTCATTAATGGTGTCCTGATATACTACAATTCAGTTTGTTCTTTATTAATTGAAGGTGGTTTAATTCGGGTTAAGCAGTGCTTCAAATTAATTTTTGATGTATTATTTCAATGAATTGCAGATTACATGGCATCCAGA
The DNA here is from genome assembly GCA_964035475.1 of Salix caprea. Lineage (NCBI taxonomy): Eukaryota > Viridiplantae > Streptophyta > Magnoliopsida > Malpighiales > Salicaceae > Salix > Salix caprea. The sequence goes on along the minus strand of OZ037743.1, from coordinate 16,056,436 downwards.
AAAACTACCAGTGGCAATAGACTTGATGTGGGATGGCAGCATGGTATAGATATTGAGAACACTTCAAGAAAAGTTCAATGCAAGTATTGTCAGAAAATTTTCAGCGGAGGCATTTATCGTTTCAAGCATCATTTGGCTTGCACTCGAAAGGATGTTGAGCCATGCCATCAAGTACCAGCAGATGTGAAGCAGATGATGTTAAATGTGTTGGTGAAAAGTCTAGAAGCATCTGAGAAGAAAAGAAAGGCTTCTCTGTTTTTTAGAAGTGGCGAAGATGCAGACGAAGATTTTGAATTTAGCTCAACGAACAAGGGAAAGAAACCAATAAGTGGAAGTGGAAGTACTCAACTGACCATCAATCACATGCTAAAGAAGGATATTAGAGAAGAAGCATGTCAACAAATAGCAAGGTTTTTTTACACTAGTGCTATTCCTTTTAATTGTGCTAGAAACCCTGAGTTTGTTAAAGCGCTTGAATTAGTTGCAAAACATGGGCCTGGATTTAAGCCTCCATCTTACCATGAGATTAGAGAGAAGTACTTAAAGCAAGAAGTAGATAAAACAATGCATTTGCTTGATGACTATAAGCTGGAATGGAAAAAAACAGGCTGCTCAATAATGTCTGATGGATGGACTGATAGGAAAAGACGCTCTATTTGTAATTTTTTGGTTAATAGTCCTAGAGGAACTTTTTTTTTATCATCTGTAGACACATCTCATATATCCAAAACAGCTTTTAAAGTATTTGAGATGTTAGATGCTATTGTTGAAAGGATTGGAGAGGCAAATGTGGTGCAGGTCATTACTGATAATGCTGCGAACTATAAGGCAGCTGGGCATTTGTTGATGGAAAAAAGAAAAACCTTGTATTGGACACCATGCTCTGCTCATTGTATTGATTTGATTTTGGAAGATTTTGAGAAGAAACTAGAGCTGCATGCCTTAACCATTGGTAAGGGGAGGAGAATCACCACTTATATTTATTCAAGATCTCTCCTTATTTCCATGCTGAGAAAGTTCACAAAAGGACAAGATTTGATCAGGCCTGGTGCCACTCGATTTGCCACTGCATACTTGACTCTTGGATGTTTGAGCAATTGTAAGATTACACTGATGTCAATGTTCACTTCCGTCCAATGGAGGTCAAGTCGGTATTCAAAAAGTGAAGAAGGGCGGCAAATTCAAAATTGTGTTTTGGACAGCAACTTTTGGCATGATGTCTCTGAATGCATCAAGGCAGCATTTCCTCTTATAAAAGTTCTTCGATTAGTTGATTCAGATGAGATACCGGCCATGGGTTTTATATATAAAGCCATGCAGGAAGCGAAAGAGAAGATAAAAGTGAATTTTGGAAATGTGCAAAAAAGGTGCAAATTATCTATTATGTCAATTGTTTATTTAATATAACTATTGTTTTATCTTATGTTATTTAATGTTGATGTTAATATCCTAATTTTTATTTTCTTTTGTAGATATATACCTGTATTGGATATTATTGATGCAAGATGGGAGCTTCAACTTCACAGACCTTTGCATGCATTTGCTTATTGGTTGAATCCTCATTATCATTATATTACTGATTATAAACAAGACAAAAATATTAAATATGGAATGTATGACTGCCTGACTCGGATGGTGCCTGATGAAGTAGAGAGGGGTAAAATTGATTTACAACTTAATATATTCTCCGAAGCAAAGGGGTTATTTGGCATTGAGGCTGCCAAAAAAGCAAGGGATAAAAAGACTCCAGCTAGATGGTGGGATTCTTATGGAGATGAATGTCCAGAGCTACAAAATCTTGCAATTCGAGTTCTAAGCTTGACTTGCAGTTCATCTGGATGTGAGCGTAACTGGAGTGCGTTTGAGATGGTAAGTTTTTTTTTAAAAAAAACAAATATTGTTTTCATTTTTTATAAGAATCTTATATTTTATCAATTGTGAATTTTTTTTATAGGTTCATACTAAACGAAGAAATTGTCTACAGCAGAAAAAAATGAATGACTTGGTTTTTGTGATGTGTAATTTGAAAATGAATGATAAGGACAAAAAGCAAGTCATTGATTTTGATGACGTTGTAGATGATCTTCCATCTGATGATGAATGGGTGACTGAAGGAGAAAGACATGGTGGTTTATCGAACATTAATTTACTTCAAACTATTGATAGTGCAACACGAAGACAAAATGGAACAGAAGACGATAGTGATGAAGATAATTTTAATGGTGTTGAGATGAGTACTGAAGCCACTGAAGATTATTTTGAAACTTTGCATTCAAGGAGTTTAGAGTTAAATAATGTTGGCACCGGTAGTACTAGTAATCTTTTTCATTGTGATGCTATTGATGCAATTCCTGGACATAGTGAGGGGGGTGAAAGTGAAACTGAAGCTGGTTTTAGTTTACATTGTACGCCAGCTGAAGATTTCTTTTAAATTTGTTAGTTTTTAACTTATGAACTTTTAGGGACATAATTATTTTGTAATGTGTTTTGAAGTTATTTTACATCATGTATGAACCTAAACTAATTAAGTTTTATGTCCATAATTATGCTATTTTGTATTCAGAAATATTTTACAAACGATTTTACGATTTTACGATTTTTCTTATCTTCTCACACGATTTTACGATTTTTCTTCTCACACGATTTTACGATTTTTCGATTTTTGTACGGACATTTCGGGTATGATCTTTCTACGATTTTACGATCCGATTTTACGATCCGATTTTTCGGAGCCCTTTCCGATCCGTGTCAAAATCTCGATTTTGACTGCCTTGGCTAAGACTGTTGTTAACCAATTTGGGTTATCCTCTTGATGAAACTGGGAATGAGAACTTCATGGCTCTGATCCTGTTTATAGAAAGAGACTTTTCCTTTTCATGATTTGATCCATGTATACCTTTTATTTTTATTTGTTTCAGTTTTATCACTCCATCGGTTCATGTGTGTAATGAAGTGGGTTATTTTTGTTATTTGTTGGCTTCTTTTCCCATAAATATTTTCGCAAGCCCTTCTTCAACAATTAAATTTGACTTGAATATGTTTCTTCCCACTTGAAATTTTAGTTACCGTTAAATATTTAAAAAGTAAATTATTTGAACTAGGATAGTGTTACTTTTATTAATCACTCTTCATAATATACTTTAATTATTTGAAAAGGCTAAAATATCCATAGTTATATATTTCATAAATAATGATAATTAATATTTTAAAAAATTATAATATTAAATGTCAGCATTACATTTGTATAAAGAAATAGAAATAATAGAAATACTTGTTTTGTAATTAGAATATTTAGATTTTATCTTTTTAAATCATTTTCATCATTAAGTTTATTTATTTTAATTTGTTCATACTATATTTCTTTTGTTGAGCTTGTAAGTATTATATATCAATAAAATAGTTATTTCAAAAAACATAATATAGTAATTAAAATCTATAAGCTTCAATTTATATACTTTTTATATGGATTAGTTTTAAAATTCAATAATTAAAATATAATATCTTAATATATTTTAATCATGTCAAAATAAGATACTTCATAATTATATTAAAAAGAAAGAGGTACTATAGTCTATCAATGAAGTAACTAGTGAAATTGGAATAACACTGGAACCAATATTTGAATGAAATTGAATGAAACTCTTGCGTGTTCATTGTTAAACTCTATAATATTAGAGCCAATTGCAAGTTACTACCTTTAGTTTGTAAAATAATTGGTCTTAATGAATTTAGAAACGATTTATATATTTAATTTCTATGTAATTAAATCATAATAAATTAGGTTTTGATCAAAATCGGTTAAAATACTATTTAGTGATATTACTTATCAATAATTTCATGACAAGATTGAATATTATTTCCCTATTAACTATAACTAATATATATACTAGCAACTAACTTACGCCTCGTCATGGTCGGAATCATATTTTTTCAATGTAAAAAAAAATGTATGAGACTTTTTTATTATAATATAAATTTGGGAAAAATAATAACTTTGTGCCAAATTCTTGTGAAGTCAAATTTTCTTATCAAATATATGAATTTTAAATCGATATAAATTTATGTATTTAGTAAGTTTCAATGAAATCACCAACATAAAATTATCATCATCATTAAAAAAACATAAAGATTTGAATACCTGAATTATCGAGTACACTGTATTAGGATTTGTTCATTTTAATATCCATTTTAAATTAAACACAACAAACAAATGTAAATTGTGAAAACACCTACAATAATAATAATAAAAAGTTAATTTCTATCAATAAAAAGAAAAAAAAACATCATTAAAAAATCATCTCTACGTTACCATCATTATCATGACTATAATAGTTAAAATTATTATCAATATTATTTCCCAAACAATTAAAATCATTAAATTTACAAAAAAAAAAAAGCAAAATATTTTACAAAAAAAATAATTACTAAAATTATTATTATTATTATTATTATTATTATTATTATTATTATTATTGCGCAAACAATGAAATCATAAAATCATCTGACCCTAAAAAACAGATAAAAAAATAGAAACAAAAAAAATGAAAAAAGTTAAAAAAAAAAAAAGAAATATTAATTTTAAAATGATCACTAATATAAATAATAATTTCAGGATTGAACCAAATAAAAATAAAACGAAAATAAAAAATAAAATGACAAAAATTAAAAACAAAAACTAAAAGCATAGGTGCATAAATACAGGTAAAAAATAAATATTGTCCAAGAAGGATCGAAAAAACAAAAGGAACTAATACAAGATAAAAAAATTCAAAGAATAAGGGCCAATATGAAAATAAAATATATAATTAATTTCAATCAAAGGAAAAAATTGAAATAAATAAAAACCTTGAACAGAAACAAATAAAGGCATTTAAAAAAAAAACATGTAGTGTAATTTTATTGAAAAATTAAATGAATAAGGACAGAAATGAAAAGTAACATATATGACCAATTTCAATTGGAGGACAAATTAAAACTAATTTAAACCTGCATACCAAAAAAATTAAAGCAACCAAAAACAAATCAAAAATCAAAATAATAAGGACTAATCCGAAAACCAACATATATAATCAGTTTCAATTGAAGAGTACAATTGAAAATAATGAATTTTTTTTGAAGAAATCAAGAATAAAACCAAAATCAAGAGATTAGGGACTAAAATAAAACAATCACAAACATGAAGGACTTACATGTAATTTTCAGCGGCAAGAGAGAAAAAGGGTGAGAAAAAACTAAAAATTATCCACTGGAGATTCACCGACACATGTCACACCGGGAGGTAGAGGCCACGACAATGAACCAGGTGACATGGCGAACAAACAATTTCCACCGCCAAAAGATTATGCCCACGTTGTTTGAATGGCGCGTGCGCGTGAAACACTTTTGGCGCGTCAGTATGACGTGCCTGCAGTGTTTCCAAAAAAATCAAAAAATGACAAATTACCTATACAACCCTAGACCCAGCGAAAACATGAAAAAACCAGGGGTGAAAGTACCACACTACCCCCAACTCTAGGCTTATTTTGTCTTTCTGGGGGTATTTTCGTAACTATGCTTGAATATGTAAAAAAATGAAAATACTGCCAACTCTTCGGCGTCTTTCTGTCAGCTCCTAATGGTGAAATAGTAGTTTCACTGTGCAATTTAAAATGGAAAATCCAAAAAACACGAGGGTTAACCTTTTGGAATGAGGGGTAAAATAATAATTTTACCATCACAATCCACAATAATCTATGTCTATATACACAATACATGTCCCCTTGTAAATGACCAAAATGCCCCCAATTATGAGGGTTAATTTTTCAGACCGAGGGGTAAAATAGTAATTTTACCATCGCAATCCATAGTAATCTATGTCTATATACACGATAAAACATTGATGTCTTTTATAGGTGTTTTTAATATTGACGGGATGGGAATGTCGAGTTTAAGTGCTTTGTTAAGGTGAGCATTTTCATTTTTCAGAAGAATTTTCTTTCTAATATATTTTTTTTCAAATATAAAAGAAGTGGCCAATATTTTGTTTGGGTCAAGATTTTCATTAAACAATTTATGCAGCCATATAGTTTTGAGGATTAAGGAAATCAAAAATCCCATTTATATTTTTTTATTAGAATGCTTCAAAATTTAAAATTTGAGTAATAATATTATTTGAATATTTAGGGGAAAATATTTCAATAATGAAATAAATAAAAATGATTTAATTACTAAAATATATGTATGTAGAATAAATCCAATTTCATTTTCAAGGACACAATGCAAGAAACAAACAACAGAACAAGTAATATCATTTTTTTTTTTTGAATTCGAGTAAACTCAATCCACTTTAAGTAGTTTTTGTGGTTTCAGATTAACTGAGTAAAATTCTGACTATCTCAAATTCTTACAAAGTGAACACATCATAACTCGAACCTGAGACTTACAAAACAGATCTTAAACCATTTGACATCACGAAATCAAACTGCTCAATGAAGGACATCCCATATCTAACTGGACAAGACATCAGGATCAACCTCATAGCTTATCCTGTTCATAAGCTTGTTGCATCAAATAACTATAAATCGTCAATAACATGAAAATTTTCCCTCCCTGTCTACATCTCTATCTTCTCTTTCCTTTCTATTTCTTTAGAGCAAAATAACTAGAGGTTACAACCTGACTAATTTCTACACTGTACACCTCCAGGGAGTGATTGTTCCATGGTTTGAGTGTATGAACCAGACCAATCAAATTATCTGGATGCTCTAAACTAACCAATTGTAGCAAACGGATCCAGTGCAATGATCAATGTGATTGGTTGGGTCTAAAGGGACCGAGCGGCTGAGCCTGTAACAATTTACCACCCTCCTGCAATCCCCTGAACCCCCTTGGCTACAGAATCTTATGAGTTTCTGGTGCAGGAAAATTCGAGGATGCCATACCGATAGAATACTTTTACTTTTCGAACGAGCAATAATCTTATTCTATTAACACTGTATTTCAAAAGTATTTTTGAAAAAGATTAAGAAATTTTATTTTTATTTTTTATTTTAAATTAAATTATTTTGATATTTTTAGATCATTTTCATATGCTGTTATCAATGATAATTTTTTAAAAATAAAAAATTATCATTTTGATGTATTACTGAAAGAAAAATACTTTTAAAAACAATCACAACTATAGTCTCAAGCAGTAACTAGATCTAAGAAGCCTTGCAACCTAACCATCTAGTAGGCTAGGGAGTCTAAGGAATTTATTTTTTTTATGAGGAAGGTAGAAGCCATTTCATTTTCATTTCTCTGATAGAGAGCTTTTAGCATGCCTCCTAAGATAGGATGAAATGGTCCACAAAATTAAATAGTCTGACTTGTAGCGTCTCTATAAGAAGATTTATAATCGTGAAACCACCTAAACAATGGGATTAAATGGCGCATTAAATTTAAAAAGTCTTCAAAAATTAGAGTTCCTTTCAAGAATACATTGGTGCTATGTTAATTACCCCTAGCTACACTACGATAATGGTTCCATTAGATAGGATTCCTTGCCGAAATAAACATGGAAATAAGTCGTCTTTCTACAGTAAAAAAATACTATAAAAGCATGCAAGTGTTTATCATTCTTCCACATCCATTCCATTTTACTTTAGTTCAAAAGCTAATTTGTAAGAGTAAGTATGTTTGTTGGTGTTTGTCGGGGAGAGTTCAGAAAGATGGCGTCACCATCTTGGCGCCATCTTTTGTGTGCCATGGTTTTCAGCTTAATAGCGATTAATGTGGCTGCCAATTATGATGATGAGAAACCTCCAAGGCCATCTCATGATCAAGAAGACCCAGACATGCCAAATAATTATAGAATATCACCATTTCTACCACCAGGATATCCTCATCGACGAACACCACCGCCCCCACCTCCAAATAAGATGAAAAAGCCCCCGCCCCCACCTCCAAAAATTCAGCCGTTAAGGCCACCACCACCATCAAAATTTCCGCCGCCACCACCACCATCAAAATTATCCCCTCCGAAGATCTCACCTGTTCAATCACGATCCCCATCCCCAACTCCTAATTTATCCCCGTCACCATCTTATACGCCTCTAAAATCCCCACCAAAATTTTCTCCAATTCCATCGTTATCTCCATCCCCATCCCCATATCCTAAATTATCTCCATCACCTTCCTATACTTCCCCGATATCCCCTCCAAAAATCTCACCCGTTCAATCACGATCCCCATCCCCAACTCCTAATTTATCCCCGTCACCATCTTATACGCCTCTAAAATCCCCACCAAAAGTTTCACCAATTTCATCGTTACCTCCATCCCCATCCCCATCCCCATATCATAAATTATCTCCATCACCTTCCTATACTTCCCCGATATCCGCTCCAAAAATCTCACCCGTTCAATCACGATCCCCATCCCCAACTCCTAATTTATCCCCGTCACCATCTTATACGCCTCTAAAATCCCCCCCAAAAGTTTCACCAACTCCATCGTTATCTCCATCACAATCACCGAATCATAAATTATCTCCATCACCTTCCTATACTTCCCCGATATCCCCTCCAAAAATCTCACCCGTTCAATCACGATCCCCATCCCCAACTCCTAACTTATCCCCGTCACCATCTTATACGCCTCTAAAATCCCCACCAAAAGTTTCACCAATTCCATCGTTATCTCCATCCCCATCACCGACTTCCCCGATATCCCCACCAAAAATCTCACCCGTTCAATCACGATCCCCATCCCCATCTCCTAATTTATCCCCGTCACCATCTTATACGCCTCTAAAATCCCCACCAAAAGTTTCACCAACTCCATCGTTATCTCCATCGCCATCACCGAATCCTAAATTATCTCCATCACCTTCCTATACTTCCCCGATATTCTCTCCAAAAATCGCACCAATTCAATCACGATCCCCATCCCCAACTCCTAATTTATCCCCGTCACCAACTTATACGCCTCTAAAATCCCCACCAAAATTTTCTCCAATTCCATCGTTATCTCCATCCCCATCCCCATATCCTAAATTATCTCCATCACCTTCCTATACTTCCCCAATATCCCCTCCAAAAATCTCACCCGTTCAATCACGATCCCCATCCCCAACTCCTAATTTATCCCCGTCACCATCTTATACGCCTCTAAAATCCCCACCAAAAGTTTCACCAATTTCATCGTTACCTCCATCCCCATCCCCATCCCCATATCATAAATTATCTCCATCACCTTCCTATACTTCCCCGATATCCGCTCCAAAAATCTCACCCGTTCAATCACGATCCCCATCCCCAACTCCTAATTTATCCCCGTCACCATCTTATACGCCTCTAAAATCCCCCCCAAAAGTTTCACCAACTCCATCGTTATCTCCATCACAATCACCGAATCATAAATTATCTCCATCACCTTCCTATACTTCCCCGATATCCCCTCCAAAAATCTCACCCGTTCAATCACGATCCCCATCCCCAACTCCTAACTTATCCCCGTCACCATCTTATACGCCTCTAAAATCCCCACCAAAAGTTTCACCAATTCCATCGTTATCTCCATCCCCATCACCGACTTCCCCGATATCCCCACCAAAAATCTCACCCGTTCAATCACGATCCCCATCCCCATCTCCTAATTTATCCCCGTCACCATCTTATACGCCTCTAAAATCCCCACCAAAAGTTTCACCAACTCCATCGTTATCTCCATCGCCATCACCGAATCCTAAATTATCTCCATCACCTTCCTATACTTCCCCGATATTCTCTCCAAAAATCGCACCAATTCAATCACGATCCCCATCCCCAACTCCTAATTTATCCCCGTCACCAACTTATACGCCTCTAAAATCCCCACCAAAATTTTCTCCAATTCCATCGTTATCTCCATCCCCATCCCCATATCCTAAATTATCTCCATCACCTTCCTATACTTCCCCGATATCCCCTCCAAAAATCTCACCCGTTCAATCACGATCCCCATCCCCAACTCCTAATTTATCCCCGTCACCATCTTATACGCCTCTAAAATCCCCACCAAAAGTTTCACCAATTTCATCGTTACCTCCATCCCCATCCCCATCCCCATATCATAAATTATCTCCATCACCTTCCTATACTTCCCCGATATCCGCTCCAAAAATCTCACCCGTTCAATCACGATCCCCATCCCCAACTCCTAATTTATCCCCGTCACCATCTTATACGCCTCTAAAATCCCCCCCAAAAGTTTCACCAACTCCATCTTTATCTCCATCACAATCACCGAATCATAAATTATCTCCATCACCTTCCTATACTTCCCCGATATCCCCTCCAAAAATCTCACCCGTTCAATCACGATCCCCATCCCCAACTCCTAACTTATCCCCGTCACCATCTTATACACCTCTAAAATCCCCACCAAAAGTTTCACCAATTCCATCGTTATCTCCATCCCCATCACCGACTTCCCCGATATCCCCACCAAAAATCTCACCCGTTCAATCACGATCCCCATCCCCATCTCCTAATTTATCCCCGTCACCATCTTATACGCCTCTAAAATCCCCACCAAAAGTTTCACCAACTCCATCGTTATCTCCATCGCCATCACCGAATCCTAAATTATCTCCATCACCTTCCTATACTTCCCCGATATTCTCTCCAAAAATCGCACCAATTCAATCACGATCCCCATCCCCAACTCCTAATTTATCCCCGTCACCAACTTATACGCCTCTAAAATCCCCACCAAAATTTTCTCCAATTCCATCGTTATCTCCATCCCCATCCCCATATCCTAAATTATCTCCATCACCTTCCTATACTTCCCCGATATCCCCTCCAAAAATCTCACCCGTTCAATCACGATCCCCATCCCCAACTCCTAATTTATCCCCGTCACCATTTTATACGCCTCTAAAATCCCCACCAAAAGTTTCACCAATTTCATCGTTACCTCCATCCCCATCCCCATCCCCATATCATAAATTATCTCCATCACCTTCCTATACTTCCCCGATATCTGCTCCAAAAATCTCACCCGTTCAATCACGATCCCCATCCCCAACTCCTAATTTATCCCCGTCACCATCTTATACGCCTCTAAAATCCCCCCCAAAAGTTTCACCCATTCCATCGTTATCTCCATCCCCATCTCCAAATTCTAAATTATCTCCATCACCTTCCTATTCTTCCCCAATATCCACTCCAAAAATCTCACCTAGACAATCACTATCCCCATCCCCAACTCCTAATTTATCTCCATCAAGTCCTTATACTCCTTCAACATCATCTCCAAAAATTTCACCAGTTCAATCACCTACTTATGCTTCTCTTTCACCCCCTCCACCTATCCTGAAGCCCCCTCCTCCTCCATCTTTTTCGCTCTCTCCACCTATCCTCAAATCTCCACCTCCTCCTTGGTTTACACTTCCTCCGTTCTTTCCTTTCAAATCCCCACCTCCTCCATCTCCTTCACCCCCTCCAGCTATCCTTAAATCCCCTCCTCCTCCTCCTCCATCTTTTTCGCCCCCTCCACATCTCTTTAAATCTCCACCTCCTCCTTGGTTTACACTTCCTCCCTTCTTTCCTTTTAAATCCCCACCTCCTCCATCTCCTTCACCCCCTCCACCTATCCTTAAATCCCCTCCTCCTCCTCCATCTTTTTCGCCCCCTCCACCTCTCTTTAAATCTCCACCTCCTCCTTGGTTTACACTTCCTCCGTTCTTTCCTTTCAAATCCCCACCTCCTCCATCTCCTTCACCCCCTCCAGCTATCCTTAAATCCCCTCCTCCTCCCCCATCTTTTTCGCCCCCTCCACCTCTCTTTAAATCTCCACCTCCTCCTTGGTTTACACTTCCTCCCTTCTTTCATAATAAATCCCCACCTCCTCCATGATTCTCTTTGCCTCCATTTTTCTTTAAATCCCTCCCTCCTCTATCTCCATCATCTTCTTCGTTCAAAAATATCTTATAAAATCGGTAGGTTAATTTTAACTTTTTTTAATAGATATTCTATTCAATAGCATTGTTTTCTTTAATTTTATTTTGTTTCCAATATTAATCTCTATTTTATCTTTTTTTTTCAGATTATATATGGTTAATGACGGCAGTGGTGTCACCGAAAAGACTGCATATTAGATAATACATGTATTGAGAATGTAAACAGTTGAAGGAAAGTCGATTGTGCTCCCTCAAGCATGCCATAATAATACCATAGAGCATTAGTTGTCGCAATAATATATGGATGCCATGGAGGAAAATATTCCGTTTGTCAAAAAGCATTATAATAATAAATGAATGTCTTTTATTACCATAATTACTTTTTTTCACAATTCTTAATGTTAAACTTTTTACTTGTGTAATTTCCTTGGAGAAAAACAGTAAAAGAGAATTTACATATCAGGGCAGTGTTTACCTATATATATTGAAGACTTTCCCCCACGTGGAAAACTCAATTATTTGGACTTCGACCCGTTTGGTACTATGTTTTAAAACTAATTTATAAAAAAAAAAAATACTTTTTTATTTTAAATTAATTTTTTTAGTATTTATAGATTATTTTATATACTGATATCAAGATTAAATTTTTTTTAGTATTTATAGATTATTTTATATACTGTTTAAATTCTTAATGTGTTTTTTTTTGTCTAAGTCTTAAGCCCATGAAAAAAAAAAAAAAGCATTCAAGATCAACTAGTTAGAATCAATTAAAGTATCACAACAATAAGAACGAGACAGCAGCGAGAGATGAATTAAAAGAAGCTTCGATTGTATCAGAAGTTTTGACCAAGATGCTTGAATCTGTCATCTGTTTGATTATTTTAATATTATAATTAAAATATGCTACCCCTAGTACTCCTACTATATATTTTAAAAATATTTAAAAAATAAAAATTTAATATTTTAATATGCTAATATCAAAAATAATTTTAAAAAAATAAAAAAATATTTAATATTTTTTAAAATAAAAAATATTTTTAAAAACAATTTTATAGCGATCAATAGTAAAATCAACAAAAATCTTCACGAGGCTTCTTCAGTTCTTCCCCATCTTTTTTGCTTTTTGTCCTTTCTATCCATCTATATATGGATATATATACATGACATTTTGATATATATTGTGAGATTAATGTTAGTTTTGTTAGAGTTTTAATATTTTATAAAACAATCCGTTATATTATATATTACCTAACATATAATCGGCGTGGTGTTTTCACTGTGTTGTACTGTAGACTATGAGTGTAAACACTGTGGATTGTAATAGTATATTTTTGAGTCGGGTCGGTTCTCGGTTCGTTCGGCTCGGTTGGTTTGCCGGTTTTCCAATTTTTTTATCATTATTTGCACAGTAAAATAGCGCTTTTAGCCCTCGAAAAAGACAAAAAACTGTTTATGGGTGGAGGGGCTCCGCGGTAATTGCACAATTTCGGACCGGACCGTTCCGGTCCGGTCCGCCTACCTTTTTATTATTTTATATTTTTGGAAATGGCTAATTACGAATATAGCCCCTAATAAGACAAAATTAATGACTTAGGCACAGGGGTATACCGGTAATTGACCATATTTTTTTTATTTTTTTTTATACTATCGGCGCGTGTGTCACACGCGACCGACAGTATTCCGCCTCACGCCCTCTTTAAGTGGCGCGTGCGTGGTGATAGCGTCGCCGGAGATGGTCTACCGGCGTCTCAGTCGATGCGACGCTGCTTGGTCTTTCTCCCGGTGCGGCGCGTTTTGTCCTCCGACGGCCGTGGACGCGGCATTGGCCGGTTAAAGCCGCTGCAGCCGTTTCTCTCTCTCTTGCACGTCAAAGTGCAGGAGAGTCCCCCGGTTTTAATGTTTTTTCATTACGGTTCCTGTACTTTTAATTTTGTTTATGGTCCTGATTTTTGTTATATAAGTTTTGATTTAGTTCGATTGGGTCCTTCGATTGAAATTAATTGAATGTGCAATTTTCACTTCGCTCCTCCTTCTTTTAATTTCTGGATTGGGTTTAAATAACTCAATAAATTCGGTACAACAGTTTTAATTTTTCCAATTTTGTCCTTTGATTGAAATTAATAATAAATTTCATTTTCATTTCGGCCCTTATATAATTTTGGATTTTAATCCCTTTATATTTGATTTTCCTTTCGGACCTTATACTTTTAATTTTTTTTTAATCCCTTGATTTCTTTTTATGGTTTTAATTTTGTTAAAGTTTTTATGGTTTTTTTAGTCTTTCATTTATTTTATTTTTTTCATTATTAACACAATAATAATAATAATAATAATAATAATAATAATAATAATAATAATAATTTAATAATTTAATAATTTAATTGTTTTTCTTGCTTACTCTTTTGTTAATGTTTTTCAGTTTTTTCTTCCTCAGGATAATTTGATAATTTTTATTGTTTTGGCAGTGATAGCAACGATAGTTTTTGTTTTTGTTTTATTCTTTTGTTTGATCTTTTGTTGAAGTTTTTAGAATTTTTTTTTCTTCCATTTTTTCCCTTTCATTATTAACACAAAAATAAAATAAATAAATGAAATAATAATAATAATAATAATAATAATAATAATAATAATAATAATAATAATAATAATAATAATAATAATAATAATAATAATAATTTAATTATTTTTCTTGCTTACTCTTTTGTTAATGTTTTTGAGGGGATTTTTTTCCCTCAGAACAATTTGATAATTTTTATTGTTTTGACAGTGATAACAATGATAATTTTTAGTTTTTATTTTAATTTTTTGTTTGATCTTTTGTTGTAGTTTTTACAAATTTTTTAATCTTTCATTCATTTATTTATTCTTTCATAATAATAATAATAATAATAATAATAATAATAATAATAATAATAATAATATTTTAATTGTTTTTCTTGCTTGCTATTTTGTTCATGCTTTTTATTTTTTTTCCTCGGTATAATTTGATAATTTTTATTGTTTTGATAGTAACAACAATAATAATTTTAGATGTTAAGACTCCGATGTTGCTATTGTTATAGTATTTTAAATTAATATTGCTTCATTTTTCCCTTTAATTTTTTTTATTATTATTTTTATTTGCTCTTTGTATTAAATGATTTTTATAATTTTACTATTTGCACAATAATAACGATGATTTCAGTGATTAATTTTTTATTTTTTTCTTATAAAAATATTTTGCTCTGTTTTTTTAATGTTAGTTCGCTCTCTTTTGTGATATTTTATGACGCAATACCTACATTCTAAAAGATGTAATCTATGCTTGCACAACAAACTCTACTTAAAAATTTATATATTTTATCTCCTAATTAATAATTTTTATTTAGTTAAATCATATAAATTTATCGTTGTGAATTTAATTATGTTAAATTATATACACAAGAATGCCCGCGGCAACGCCCGGGCAATATAGCTAGTATATATACACAGAGAGAGAGATGCCACGAAGTCTTCCCATCCCAAGTCGCTTGTTACTATTAAAGAAAGAATAATAAGTCCAACATGAAGTTTCGAAAATCTTTAATAGTCGAGTATCACGGGGTCAGAAAATAGAAAATGACAAATAATAATAATAAACACGTGCCAAAACAAAAACCAGATCATCAAGACACGTTTCGTTGATGTTTTTTTGAGGTTCATTCTCAAGAATTGAGCATCACCGATCAGTGGCCACGAAACATCAAGCAAGGGAAGAAAACAAAAATTCCCGATGTAATTGATAAAATCAATGAATGGACAGCAGAACCATTTTAAAATATTATTCACCAATAAATATTAAATAAATAAAAGGTTGGCCTTTCTTGGCTTCTTATAAGAAGAAGAAGAAGAAGCGTTCAAGCAACCCCAAGTCCCCTATTTCACAGTCAGTTCTCTATCTATCTCTGGACAGATAAATTTTACTTCGATCTCCAAAGTTTACGGAGAGATTCCATAAAGTATCAAACTTGAATAGCAGTTTTCTTTGCGAATTAAAGGTAAGAGACATCTCTCCAATACATTAGTAAGTTCTTTATTTGTGGGGCGTAATCTATTCCGTTATAAACCTTCCTTTTCACTGTTTATGGTTTCATGGATTTATATCAGATCATGAGGCATGGATTTTCTCTTAAAGAACTGTCTATCAAGTTCTGTTAGTGTTAGTTTGTTCTTCTTGCTTTGAGCTTTGTTTGGTAGCGTGGAAATGATGGGAAACAAAATAAAGTAAATTTGATTTCTTTGAGCTGATTAATTTGAGATAAGAATTAAAACTATGCCTATAAGTAGTATTTACTGTGGTTTCTTAAACATTTGGAAGCTATGACAGTATAGAAGCATGATATTCTCGTCTTACTTGTCTCTTTTTTTCCTTGTTATTACGGAGTTCTCTCTTCAACTGCACAGATCAGTTTGATTTATCTTATCACTGCAGGTCAACCTTTCTGGGGTATGGAAATTCTTTCTTCCAGCACCGTACCATGCCGTTTTGCTGTAAGCTTGAGGTCGATATTAGCTGAAAATGCATCGAGTTCTTGCCTGTTAAATCTCCCAGCTAGTAGAGAGCGCAGAATGTTGGTTGCTAGGACTGGACACAGTAGTGGGTCTTTGAGATTATCTGGTTTTGATAAGATGTTCTTTAAAAATCTTAATCTTGAGGAGAGTTTGAGGTCAGCTGACGCCCTTGGAGGGTTGAGGAATGGTGATTCGAAGGTTTTTAGTGGAAATTATAGTACTTATGCTGTTGGTGGAGAGGAGGTAGTGGGGAGTATCACAGAAAATGGAGAATCTCTTAATAAGGTTTTGATTTCGGAGTTGCCAGATGAATCCAATGGTGAGCATAGTGCTCCAATAAGCAGTTGTTTTTGGGAATGGAAGCCTAAACTTCATGTGCACTATGAGAAAGCTGGTTGTGAAAATGTGAAATCTCCATCAGTGTTGTTTCTTCCTGGGTTTGGTGTTGGTTCCTTTCATTATGAGAAGCAATTGAAGGATTTGGGTCGTGACTATAGAGTATGGGCAATTGATTTTCTTGGGCAGGGAATGTCACTGCCAGTTGAGAATCCTACTCTGCTTTCAAGGGAAGGGGTTACCCCAGAAGGGAGGAAGGATTCAATATGGGGATTTGGAGACGAGATTGAACCATGGGCTAATGAGCTTGTTTTCTCTATGGATTTATGGCGGGACCAAGTTCAGTATTTCGTAGAAGAGGTAGTCAAACATCCTTGCATGTTGTCTCTGTATCAATCTGCAAATTACAAAAATGGCTGAGAAGCATCCTCACGCATGCATATTGTTTATGGATATCTATGAAAAGAAAATAATCACCTTACTGGGCACATTGAGGACCCGAACAGGAGAAGTGCTTTTATTGTTTTAGATGCATGTCCTTACGGTTGTAATTGATCACCACATGGCCATTTATGTAAGAAAAATGCATCGTGATAGCACATGGCGGTACATATTACATTAGTCATTTCTGCTACAGGTAATTGGCGAGCCAGTGTATGTTGTAGGAAACTCACTGGGAGGATTTGTGGCACTATACTTTGCAGCAAGCAATCCCCAATTAGTGAAAGGCGTTACATTGCTAAATGCAACTCCGTTTTGGGGGTTTCTACCTAATCCAATAAGATCTCCAAGATTAGCAAAGATATTTCCATGGTCTGGGACATTTCCTCTACCTGCAAATGTTAGAAAGCTCACTGAATTCCTGTAAGTTTCCTCTTTATTGTGTGTCTGTATGATATAATTTATGTTCTGTGCCTGTACACTGAATGAAGGTCCAGAGAATTCACGTATCAGTCTAACAAGGGTATCGTATTGTTGGTGAGGTTTGGACGAGTCTCACTAGGCTAAATTGTGAAAACAATGATTTTGCTGCTGGGGCCAGCTTGATCTTAGTCGCATGTTCTGTTTAACATACTTGTCTCAAGAGATAATCTGTTGCGTTTGTCTAACCAAAGCTAATATTTCTTGATTAATTCCTGCCGCCACCACCATTGTCACTACTATTATTATTAGGCATTGATCTTCTCCAACTTCCTAATGTTATTAACTTGTTTCCCAGTTGGCAGAAAATAAGTGATCCTAAAAGTATTGCAGAGATACTTAAACAGGTTTACACAGATCATTCTACAAATATCGACAAAGTTTTTTCTCGTATTATTGAGATTACACAACATCCTGCTGCTGCTGCGTCATTTGCCTCGATTATGTTTGCTCCTCAGGGACAGCTATCCTTCAGGGAAACCTTAGCCAGGCAGGCACTGAATAACTCTTATCTGCTCTTGACAAGTCACTCACATTCTTTCTTTTTTCTTGCACCAACTGAAAGGCTCGTAGCTTATTCGTGTTTCTAGGTGTAAAATGAGCAACATCCCAATTTGTCTCATGTATGGAAAAGAGGACCCCTGGGTGAAGCCTGTCTGGGGCCTTCAGGTGAAACAGCAAGTGCCGGAAGCTCCGTATTATGAGGTTAGCCCAGCTGGTCACTGTCCTCATGATGAAGTTCCTGAGGTATGATTCTCACTGCTTATTAATTCAATAAAATCCTTTCTGCAAGGGGTTAATGAAATCTTAAGGCATCCTAGAATCATCAAGTTTTCCAGGAAGTGGTTCTTGGAGGACGAGATATCGGTGTCTGATGTAAATTATGTGTTCCGTCTAGTTCTGTGAAATCGATAATCTTTCGAAGCCTTGTTATACCTACTTTTTATTGCTTCCAACATGAACATCTCACTCTGTATCAACACAGGTTGTGAATTACTTGCTTCGCGGGTGGATTAAAAACCTAGAATCTCAGGGTTCAGTTGCTCTCCCTTTGATTGATGATGCAGAAGTTGTCCAGAATAGCACTGCCTGGGACGTGGAATTTGCAAGGGAAGGATCCAAGAAATCAGTGAGTGTTCGGTTCTTCGGACCAAAATTTTCCATCTGGGACATCTTTAGCTCTTACATTAATTCTCAGTTCGGAAAACTAAATCCTAACACCGTAGGTTCATAGCCACCTGCCCCAGAACACGATGTAAAATGGGAAGGATTTTTCCCTTAACCATTATATAAATGTACCATGATTCTTTAACACGTTGTAGAATTAGATGTATGAAATGCATACGCCTGATTGTTTTGTTTCCCAGCTGTTATTCATGTTTTTCGAAATGATTTTCTTCTGATCAAGTGAACTAATGGAGGCCTCTGGAATATTTCTTCCTCCGGTAAACACTAACCTCTGCAAGTTTACTCTCAGAGAAGATTGACGGAAAACTAGCACACGCAACAATTCCATTGAAAAAGCAGCAACCAAACAGAAGCCGCACAGTCTAGTCACTCTGTTCTTTGTTAATCCTCGGCCTGGGTGGTTGTTTTAGGGTGATATTCTTTGATGCGGGCGTTATGTTTTTAGTATTAGTTTTTTTATAAAAAAAAAACATATTTTTTAATTGAAAATATATTAAAATAATAATTTTTTATATTTTAAAAAACATTTTAAGAAAATGAATACCACCACAATGATGAAACGAACTCTTCCTGTCCTCTCTATTATTTTGCACAAAATCATTGATCAAACCAACTTTGATAAGCTAGGGAAAGATGTTTTTGAAGATAAGATTTAATCTTCATAATTTAGAAATATCTTAAATATATCTTTATTTATTTTTTTCTTTTAATACTTTTTAAAGTTTAAATTATTTTCAATTTCACCCCTTAATTCTTTATTTCACTTGGTTTTTTATCCTTTTTAATGTTTTACCCTTTTCAATTTCATCCCTCTTTATTTATTTTTTTATTTTTTTTACTAAATTTTAGTTTTATTCTTTTGATTGCTATTTTCTTATTATTTTCTTAATTTATTTTCTTTTTCAATTTAATCTTTAATTATTTTCTTTCATTTGGTTTTTATATCAAATTTGATCCTCATTATTTTAATTATTATTTGTTTTGCTTTTAATACTTTTTATAATTGAAATTTTACCTCATAATTTTTCTTGTGTTTGTCTTTTGATAGGATAATCCTGATCTCATGACTCGAGTCACCCATTTCTAATATTATCTCAATTTAAGTAGGGCTTTTTTTTTTCAATTGTATCATTAAATATGAGGTTATTGGGTTTTGACTTTTATTATTTGTTTAATTTATTTTTTGAGTTATCTCGATTTCATATCTTAGATAATGAGTTAGCTGAGTTAACTAAGTTTGGTTTATGTGTTTTGTTACAATTTTATTATTTGATATTAAATTATTGAATATTAAATTATTGAATATTAAATTTTCTAATATTTTTGCTTTACAAATGTATTAAAACAAGATTACACAAGACCGAGGACGTTTCCGAAACATAACGGTTGGTCTGTTTGTCAACCAATCCATCTCATCGGACCAGATGACGAGGTTGCTGTCTAAGACGTTCCGTTCAGTAAAACTTAAAACCTCCTCGTCGAAACCACCACAACCGCAACCGCAACCACAACAACCATCCTCATCGTCATCATTGCCACGATCAAGAAAAACACAGGCAAAATCGAGATCATGGTCTGTGTATCTTATTCTCTCTACCAACCACCCTATCAAGACATACGTTGGTGTCACCACCAATTTCTCTCGCCGGTGCGTTTATTTCCTTGATTCAGCTCTTATTTCTGAAATTCAATCCAAATTCTTTTCTGGGTCAATTTTAATTTGTCTCTTACAAATTTAATGGTGACGATTCATTCCATGTCTGCTTTGGAAAGTTTGATAACATGCTAGGTAATTTGGTAATTGCTGGTGCCTTTTAACCTGATGTATTCACTTTTGTATTGAGCATGGTCTCGATTGCCTCACCCGTGAATCTCACAAATGGGTTGTGTTATTCTTACTCAAGTATTGCAATATAGAAATGAAAGAATGCATGCTTGTTGAACTTGGCGCTTTTAATGCAGCTTGAAACAACATAATGGCGAGCTTAAAGGAGGTGCAAAAGCATCCCGAGCAGGAAGGCCGTGGATTTGTGCATGCCTAATTCACGGTTTTATTGACCGGAGTGAAGGTAATTTTCTTCTTTGTACCACTTTCACAGATGCCAACGAGAGTTAGTTTCGTACTCCTGTTCTTGATTTTTTTTCCTTGATATTTTAATTTGTGGCATGAATTTGTTTAATCTATTGGCTTTTCTTCCTTTTATTCCCTATTTTGTAGCTTGTGAGTTTGAATCAAAATGGAAAAGCTTTTCAAGGAAATTGCCTCGAAAAAGGATAGATGATGACCAGATGAAGCAGAGCAGCAAGGACTCGCAACGACTCCTGCACCATAGGAAGACTGCTCTCGAAAGGGTTAAAGGTTCGTTTGATCTTAGTCACTTAGAAATTGACTGGAAATTGAATACTCTCTGATTTTTGTAATATACGTTAGACACATTTTAAGTTGTATTGCATTCTTTGTGCATCACCATTGCTTATCACCCCTACCATGATTTGATCATTGTATATTTATACTGGACACAATTCAATATATTCTTTTCTTTGTATCCACAATATTTCCCTTCAATGTGACCTCCAATTGCATCAATGTGAAATGATTGAAGGAAAGAGTGGTGAAATCATTGCAAAGAGAAGTTGTTTGGCACTTTTATAGAAATTAGTGAGGTATTCATGAAATATAACCAGTTGCTCAAGAGAGGTAAGGTTTCGATGTTCCCTGGATATGCATTCCAGATAATTGTTTCCTACAATATAAACATAGTTTATGGATGTGAGAAACAATGGTTCATCTGAATCAGATTGGTGGTCTGTGAAGCTCCCATTCTGATATTTGGCAGCCACTTATGTAGTATTTCAAAGTAATACAACCATTTATAGTCCAAACACTGTCGAGGTTAACGTTGAGACTTCACAGAATCTCAAATTCACGTGATCTGCTAATATAAGGCAATTGAGATCATCACCTTCCATAATCTGTATGAATAACTCCGGTTTCTAGCAATCTGAAAATAAATCCGCATTGTTCCCTCATTTTGAATATTCAGAGGGAATTTCCAAGCACAAGGATCCAGAAATTGAAGGAGCATGTCAGTGTGCAGGAAGTTACTGGAAAGGCTGTAAGCTAATGACAATATAACATGTTGCAATTACTACTCTGTGAGATAAGCTGTCTATCTGACTCAAGGTTTTCAGTTTGTTGCAACCTTATATCTCCAGCAGCTTAACTGCTCAAGTGCTTCCATTGACCATACAACTCCTTCACTGAAGCAAGCCAGCCTGAAACGTCTGAGAATCATCTGATTACACTTCTACGTGAAGTTTATAGAGAGACGAGATGGGATACTCTTGTTCGAATCTCTTAACCGTGGACAAGCAGAAATGTAAAGATCTTCGGACAAATTTTCTAACATAAGCTTATGGAGACAAAAAAGTTATAATGAGAAGTCCAGACTTCTCAATTTAACATCTTCCCGAATGACATGGTCATGAAAATAGGATAACTCAGAGAAAAAAATTATGGTAAATCATGAAACACAATCTCCATTAAATCAGTGTTGAAGTATGAAAAAAAAAATAGATTTGTTTTTTTTTAAGAAAAAGTATTACAATGAGTAGTGTTTTGGGAGTGGATGAACTATTAATTCACTATCTCTTTTAGTTTGTACTAGCCAACTGCCCGCACTACGTTGCGGGTGTAGTGCGGGCGAAAAAAATAATTTTTACAGTTGTTAAGATTAAAATATAAGATTTTAATATATCAAATTTGGTATACCAAAAGGTATCAACATTGTCTATTATAATAACAATAATATCGAAGTCTCAACTTATAAAATTATCATTATTATTATTGTCAAAAAATTATAATTATTATTATTGCAAAAAAACATCCTAAAAACCTCAACAGAAGATCAAGCAATTTTTTTTTTTTTATCATTGCTATCACTGTTAAAACAATAAAAATTATCAAATTATCCTGAGAGAAAAATACCTAAACACATTAACAAAGGAGCAAGGAAAAAAATAATAATAATAATTATTATTATTATTATTACTGTTACTATTATTATTATTATTACTATTATTATTATTATTATTATTATTATTATTATTATTATTACTATTATTATTATTATTATTATCATCATTATTTTTATTGAGAGAAAAAAACCTAAACACATTAATAAAAGAGTAAGGAAAAAAATATTATTATTGTTGTTATTATTATTATTATTATCATCATTATTATTATTATTATTATTATTATTATGGAAAATAAAACACAAATATCAATTTATCAAGGGATTAAAATAAAAAATTCAAACTATTATTATTATTATTATTATTATTGTAATTATATATTTTTTATATTATTATTATTATTTTTGTTGTTATTATTATTATCATTATTATTATTATTATTATCATCATGATCATTATTATTATTATTATTATAATGGAAAATAAAACACAAATATCAATTTATCAAGGGATTAAAATCAAAAATTAAAAATATTATTATTATTATTATTATTATTGTAATTATATTTTTTTTATAATATTATTATTATTATTATTATTTTTATTGTTATTATTATTATTATTATTATTATTATGGAAAATAAAACACAAATATGAATTTATCAAGGGATTAAAATCAAAAATTAAAACTATAAGGGCCAAAATGAAAATTCAATATATTACCAATTTCAATAAAAGGATCCAATTGAATAAATCAAAACTTATGTACTGTATTTATTGAATAATTTCAACCCAATCCGAAAATTAAGAGAAGGAGGACCGAAGTGCAACATTGACATTCAATCAATTCGAATTGGAGGACCCAATCGAACTAAATCAAAACTTATCGAACCAAAATCGAACCAAAATCAGGACAAAACACAAAATCGAAAGTCAAGGGACCGAAGTGAAAAGTATCACAAAATGGGGGACTCTCATGCACTTTTACGTGCAGGAGAGAGAGAGAAACGTGGCCGGCGCTTCAACCGGCCGTCGGCGCGTCAACGTGAATATTTAGGGTACACGCGCCACCGCGGGAGGAAGAACACGCGGAGACGCATCGATCTACACGGCGGAATCTTGACTCCGGCCACCGGAGGACAGCTCACGCGCCTCCTAAAGAGGGCGTGGGGCGTGAAAAAGCCTGGCGCGTGCGTCACACGCACTGACAAAACCGGCAGAAATTAAAATAAAAAGAAGGTCAATTACCGTACTGCCCCTGGACCGAAATCAATGTTTTTGTCTTATTAGGGGCTAGAAGGGTAATTAGCCATTTTTTAAATATATTAAAAAAAAAAAAGTGCGGCAGACCGGACCGGCCCGGTCCGGTCCGTACGTGTGCAATGACAGGAATGGCCCTCACCCCCAGCCCTTTTTACCGCCAGCCCGAGCCCTATTTTGTCTCATTACTGGGGCTAAATTCGTCAAAGCACTGTTCAAAACTGAAAAAACAAAAAAAAAAACAGGCGTAGCAACTCGCGCGACGCACGGCTGAAGAAGTTCGAGTCCACAGTGCGTTTGTCTCTGGTGCTACAGGGAAAAACCCAATTCTTTTAGCTTATTAAAAAAAAAAAGTGCGGCGGACCGGACCGGCCCGGTCCGGTCCGTACGTGTGCAATGACAGGAATGACCCTCACCCCCAGCCCTTTTTACCGCCAGCCCGAGCCCTATTTTGTCTCATTACTGGGGCTAAATTCGTCAAAGCACTGTTCAAAACCGAAAAAACAAAAAAAAAAACAGGCGTAGCAACTCGCGCGACGCACGGCTGAAGAAGTTCGAGTCCACAGTGCGTTTGTCTCTGGTGCTACAGGGAAAAACCCAATTCTTTTAGCTTATTGTATAACTAGATCTCTTTGGCTCGTGTTACATTATAGATTAAATCAAATATTATCTCAACATAAAAAACATCTTGGCATTGTTAATGTTTTCTCTTGTAGGGAAAAAATTTAAACCATGTGGAAATTAATATGATGTGACCTTTTCAATTTGGTGGGTTTAAAAGCAATCCCGGTGACTTGTGGAAACTCAGTTTGACTTAAGATAAACATCTAAGATGAATTTTTTTTAATACATATTGAGATGAAAACATATTGCATTAATTTGGAATAACCCGGATTAACTTGTCAATCTCTATGTCAAGTCATAAAAACATGATAATATAAATTAAAAAAAATTATAAAATTTAATTTTCAATAAACTCAATGATAAAAGTTGAAATTTAAAAAAAAAAATAACAAAAAATAACTCAAGTCAATTTAGGTTAATGTATCAAACTTGTAATATGGGTCATGAGACCCAAATAACCTAATCAAAAGAAAATTGAAATAAATTATGAAATTTAAATTCCAATCAACCTAATGTTTAAATATGATATTGAAAAAATATTTAATATAAAAAAAACAATATAAAAATGACTCAAGTAGACTCTAGTTAACGAGCCAAAATCATGACTTAGAGTCATGAGACAGAGACAACTTCATAAAAATCAAATCAAAGTAAATCATGAAGTTTAATTTTTAATAAACTTAATATTGAAGAATGAATTTGAGAAAAAATATTAATAAAAAAAGAAACTTGAGTCAACCGATTAAACATGAAACATGTGGTCTAGATCATGAAACTATGATTACCTCGCTAAAAGTAAATTGAAAATAAGAATTTAACAACAATCCCAATTAAACTTTATGTTGAAGAATGTAATTAAAATTATAAAAAAAAAGCCTTATTCATATGAATAATATTTTGTGATAAGGGTACAATATATAGTATATATAATAATATATTAGGTTTCATGTTTATTCAATCAAATTAAATGTTAAAATAATTTTTCATCATGAAAAAAATCAATAAGTCTTGAATTACTCAAACATATAAACAGATTATCTTATTCCGTCTTTAAAGCTCACCACGGCTTTTAAGGATTGAAAACCTGAGACTTCAATCTCATGACACAGGATCACTGAATTGTTTCTTAATTTAGGATTTAATTTTTAATGTTAATTTATATTTAAAGAATATATATATATATATATATATATATATATATAAAAGGATTTGAATCCATAAATGTGTATTTAGGCAAAAGAAGAAATGTAGAATAATATGATCCAACTAGAGATATTGTTTGGTTAGAGTTTTGAGATAAAATAAAAATAAATAAATAAATATATAGATATGCTTGTTTCATATTACAGTCAAGGTCGTATGCATGTAGATGTAATTTGCATATGAAATGGAGAAATTCATTACATTCGAAATTGAATTTTGCAGACAGCGACGGATATAAAACTACAAATTAAATGGATGATGAAAATCTGATATCCAACTACCAAAAAAACAAACATAAACTGATATAAAATTAAGATGATACAAGACGATTAATTTGTTAGGTTAAGTGCTGTCTTATACAAAGGGTTTGTTGATAGGAGATACTGATATGCTATTTTTTTTTTTGTTGCAGTCATGGCAGCTGCAACAGCAGTTCTTCCTGCAATACTGACAATCCAGATTGAATTATATATGAACATTGATATTCTGGCGAACTTGTGTATCTAGCTCAGTACACCAGATCCCATTAGAACTTTAAAGCTAAACATGTGATCTTCTTCTTAGAGATATATCCATTATGCATTCCAACTCCCACGGCAAGTGTGCAATTGTACTGCCCTCTATGAGAGTATCCACGGCATAAGAAAAATGAGGTTCTGGTATATGTCAATTCGCAAACAGAAAATGTCAAAAGTAAGAACATGATGTTTTAATTAACATTTTTGGATCATGCCAATATAACATCTCGTTGCACCAAATCAGTACTGTTCATGTTAGACACCTAACTAAAACTTAATTTTTATGGTTGGCAGTGCGGATGAAATCCATGAATAATTAACATTTCTATGTCCGATGCGCTTGATTATTGTGGATTTTACTGTTAACAAATATGAACTCATTTATCTTTAAAGGCTATAATAATAATTTATGACTGAGAATACAATCTTTTCTTAAAACACAATCACGAAACGACTCCTGGCCAACCAATTTGTGATGCGGGGAAGGAAATGATCAGCAATGGCCGCTACTTGCACAAGCTGCTAGCTAGCTGGCCGGAGAGGGAGTCAGATCAAGATTATGATTGATGAATGTAAAACTTATATATTAAGATGCCCATCTCATTGCCCGTTAGAACTTGCCTTTCAGTTGTTGTTTGTGGCTATGGTAACCTCTGGAAAAAGCATTTCTGGTCTAGAAGGAGGTGATATGCGGGGGAATGTTCCTATTAACACGTGTCGTGTCGTGATGATAAAAAAATTATGATTTATACAAATCTTGAGTTCGAGTTAAGATATCTATTCCTTGTAAAAATATATGATAATCAAGATTTTTCTCGCTAATCTAAACCCACAAAATATATTTTTATAAAGTTTCATCATATTCAAAAAAAAAAAAAATCGGTAAAAGGTTTGGTGTGTAGCATTGGTGCTCCGGAGGTTTAGTTTTATTATTTTTAATGAGGATATTAACAAATAAGCTAAAACAGCTCGGGGTGGGTACTGTACATTGTGACTCATGTGCACTGTGGACTGGACTTTTGTCGTCCGTGCGTCGCGCGAGTTCGTCCACCCCTCTTTTTTTTTGTTTTTTCCGGAGATGAACAGTGTATTAACCAAACAACCCCTCGAAAACGACAAAATCCCGTTTTGCCTGCAGGGGTTCAACGATATTTACCCCCTTTTCGTCAACAGTGTCGAAAAGGGGTAACTACCGTTTTGTCCCCCCTAAAGACAAAAAACCAGAAAAAGGCAGGAGGGCTGCTTCCGTAATTGTCTCTTTCATTTATTATATTTTATTCGATTATGAACAGTGCTCAGAGTGTGCTAATACGTTGCTATCCCCATAAACGACAAATTGCAAGCATTCGGGTTAGGGGTTATTCAGTTATTGACCAGGATTCCAAACAGTACTCTGCCGACAGCAGCAGGCGCGTCCGTTGGACGCGGTTTCGAATTTTGGACTCACGCCCCCTTCGAGTGGCGCGTGACATGTCATACAGTGGTCGAAAATTTGATTCCGGCGTCCCAAACGGTTCGCCTCCGTTACCTCAAGCCGATGGTGTCGCGCGTTTCTACCAACAGTGGCCTGAAATGTTCCCCTTGGTGAACAAACGTCTGCTCCACCGTTTCTCTCTCCTTCCAGCAAAACGTTCACGAGAGTCCCCCGTTTTTTATTTAGTTTCCATTTAGTCCCTGATTGTTTGATTGTCTTTTGTGGTCCTGATTTCTGAAGTTTTATTTCGGTCCTCGATCTTTTAATTTCTGGATTTGAGGTCAATGCATAATATATTCGGTATCAAAGTTCTGATTTCTTTCAATTGTATCCTTTAATGGAAATTCAGTATACATGGAAGTTTCATTTCAGTCCCCAAGCTTTTAATTTCTGATTTCACTTGAAATTCTTTATTTGTTTTGGTGTCAAAGTTTCGATTTTATTCAATGTTATCCTTTACATTAAATTTCATACACATTTGTTTTTAAACAGAATATTTGTTTTTTATAATAATAATAATAATAATAATAATAATAATAATAATAATAATATTTTCTTTTTCTTGCTCATTTGAAATTGGCTTTGAATTTTAATTTTGTGTTCTTTTGTTCAAGTTTATTTCTTACAAAAAATAACAAAATTGGATTTTTAATATTTAAGATCTAATATTACCCGGAAAAAAATACAACTCAAAAAAACAAAAGGTAAACAAATTTGCCTAGATTATCTACAATTCAAAAATATACGAGGCATTTTCCGTTTCGACTACACTGTTCTTTTTAGACGGCAAATATATAAATCAAAATAAAAAATTATTTATGTTGAAACGAGTCAAAATAATTTTTTATTCCAGCGGCGAAGCGCGGGGTAATTATGATTTTTTCTTTTATTTATTTCTGTTCTTTATTCATCATTAACACAATAACAATAATAATAATAATAATAATAATAATAATAATAATAATATATTCTTTTTCTTGCTTACTTTTTTGTTAATGTCTTTGAGTGTTTTTTCTTTCGAGATAATTTGATAATTTTAATTGTTTTTGCAATAATAGCAATAGTAATTTTATATCTAATATTACTGGGGATAAAAGACAACTCAAGAACAAAAAATAGACAAATTTACCTAGGTTATCTGGAATTAAAAAACGATACAAGTCACTTTTGTCTCGCTTACACTGTTCCTTTTAAACGGCAAATAGGTCATTATTATATGTTTTAATATTTATTGCATATTATCGCCTAAAAATATATAAAGAGATAAAAAAAATGATCTCGGATTTTTTGCAGGAAAAAAATTAATATCAGCATTCTTAAATACATTTAATATAATAATATGATGAATAAATCTTATAAAATAAAATAAAAATGGCTTTGAATTTTAATTTTGGGCTCTTTTGTTCAAGTTTATTTCTTACAAAAAATAACAAAATTGGATTTTTAATATTTAAGATCTAATATTATCCGGGAAAAAAATACAACTCAAAAAAACAAAAGGTAAACAAATTTGCCTAGATTATCTACAATTAAAAAATATACGAGGCACTTTCCGTTTCGACTAAACTGTTCTTTTTAGACGGCAAATAAATAATTATAGCACGAAAAAAATTTATATTTATTTTTGTAAAAAAAATTGCAATATTTGTATTTATAATGTGTCAGATCTAATATTACTGGGGAAAAAAGGCAACTCATATTTTTTTTTTTACAAATTTACCTAGGTTATCTACAATTACAAAATCTAAAAATCACTTCCCATTTCGATCACACTATATAGTATGTGAGACTAAGTATATGTGTTTAATATTTATTGAATATTATCGCCTAAAAATATATAGAGAGAGAAAAAAAAAATTGACCTACGATTTCTTGCAAAAAAAAATTAATATCGGTATTCTTAAATATATTTAATATAATAATATGATGAATAAATCTTATAAAAAAAAATTTGGCTTTGAATTTAAATTTATATTTTAGACTCTTTTTTTTTCATTTTAAAAAACGGTAACCTTTTTTTCACATGTATTTTTTATTTTTTAGTGTCCAAGTCAGTTGTTCTTTTTTAACCAGGTTTCTTTTTTTGTTTTTTTTTTTAACCAGAGTATCCGTGACAACAAATTTCTAATAAATCATTTCACCTTCTTAGCAAATTTTCTAACAAATTTTATCAAAAGTTTTTTAGCAATATTCAATCACACTTTGGTTGAAAAAAACTATTTTTAACAGATTTTATCAATTACAATTATACTAATTAAATATTAAAATAACAAAATACAATATTTATAAAATCAATCAATTTTCTACATAGATAAAAAAAACCTAGCGAAGCGGGCAAATCCGCTCGTAATAACTACAAGACGTTAAGTAATCTAAGAATATGAACTCAAACTCGTTTGGACTCGGTCTAACCAAGATTTGCGAGACTTGGTTGAGCTTAAACAAGGGATAAAAGAAACTCAAACTCGTTTGGACTCGGTCTAACCAAGATTTGCGAGACTTGGTTGAGCTTAAACAAGGGATAAAAGAGACTCTGGTCCAACGTAGCTTGAACGAATGTGGCTTTACAGAACTTTAACATCTTTTTCTTTTTCTTTTTCTAACTGTAGAATCATAAACTATGAAAATATATCGAAAATGACCTTACAATAATAATAATAATAAAGTAATTTTATAAAAGAGTCGTTAAGAGCGGCTATTTGATGTTATATAGAATTTTTTTATATAAAAAAAATATAATGAATGGTCAATAACGGCAATGCCGGCATTATATTTAAAATAATAAAATATTGATATTTAATATTTACTCTCTGACTGCTCGCTTAATTTATCAAAATAGCCTAGGGGTTCCAAGTCAGTGGGGCCCTCTGTCCAAAACCCAAGAAGACTTTCTCAGATACACTCCATCCATCCCGTTCCAGTCATCTACCAATAAGAAACAAGTAAACTACCCTCTGCAAGCCTCTTCATGCAGGAAAGCCATTAATTTGTCTTGTGTTCTTGAATTCATTTATATCTATTCAATAAATTAATAAAGAGCATCAAGAAATCATCTTTCACTATAATTTCCCACAAAAAAAAGAAGAAACAATACATTTTTCGTGATGGGATACCTTTCTTGCAAGGCAGACTCAGCCATTGCCATAATCTCTACTACGCCAGCATCTCCAGCATCTTCTTCTACTTCTAGAACCAAACAGGAAAAAACCATCAAGATCCAAAAGTTTAACTACAGTGATATTGAAGCTGCCACGGATGGTTTCTCTGACCAGAATCTCCTAGGCAAAGGTAGCCATGGCTGTGTCTACAAGGCTGTTTTACGTGGCCGTCATGTTGCTGTCAAGAAACCCTCGAAGGGTCTTGAAATTGGCCAAGAAGTCGATAGCGAGATCGAGATCTTGTCCAAAATTCATAGCCCAAGATTGGTAAACTTAATAGGCTTTGCAAATGATACCAAGGATAGGTTGCTTGTTGTTGAGTTTATGAGTAATGGTACTCTTTATGATACTCTTCACTCAAATTCAAGACCACCCAATTGGGGTAGAAGAATTAGAATGGCTTTGCAAATTGCAAAGGCTGTTGATACATTACACTCACAAAACCCACCGGTAATTCATAGAGATATTAAGTCTGCAAATGTCTTGATTGACAGGAATTTCAAAGCGAGATTGGGTGATTTTGGTTTAGCACTTAGGTGCGGTGTTGATGATGATTATAGACTAAAGTCAACCCCACCTGCTGGTACTATTGGCTATCTTGATCCATGTTATGTCACACCAGATAATTTGAGTACTAAAACTGATGTGTTTAGTTTTGGGATTTTGCTGTTGGAGATTATTAGTGGGAGGAAGGCTATTGATGTGGGGCATTCTCCTGCTTCTATTGTCGACTGGACAATTCCACTCATTAAAAAGGGGAAACTTGGTGCTATTTATGATCCAAGAACTGTCCCGCTTAAGGATCCTATGATTAGGAAGCAGTTGGCTTTGATTGCATCTAAATGCGTGAGGTCTTGTCGGGAGCGGAGACCTTCCATGAAGGAGGTGGTTGATTGGTTAACTGCATTGAGTAAATTGGTTCCGCTTCATTCGTGGAATGGGTTTAACAATCCATGCATGATGGTGGATACAATGGGGTGTCCAGCTGAACTAAGAAATATACCGTTTGGTTCCAGACCACAGGGTGATGGAGAAGAGATTCTGGAAGGAATGGGAAGGAGATCAGTGATGGGTACACGGAGAGTGTATTCAGATTTGGGGATTCGAAGCAATTTGAAGGAACTCATGGTAGGGACAGATTCAGATCTGTAAATCGAGTTTCTAGTTCTAGATTTGTCGGTGCACGATGGGCACCAAAGAAAGAGCTCGATCACAGGCTCATGGTAATAAAAAAAAAAAGGCTCTCTTTCAGGTTAGAAAACACCAATCAGCTGGGGATGGTTCAGAATCATTCTCAAAAAGGAATAACACGGTTGCTCATTGAAGTCTTGGTGGTCAAGGTTGCGATGGTGGAGCGAGGCCCAGGTTATAAGATTCTCTTGATTGAGAATTACGTTGTTGTAGTTTTGTTCGTAGCTCATTGATTAGTTGTTTTCACCCAATTGTCACTTTTCAATGCTTGTCGAATGTTAATGTGTTGTTAAATTCCACGTACATTAAGATCAAGGGCCGCAGCAATGCCCATATCCCTTCCATAGGTTGTTGATCCTTTCCAAGAATTCTGATGATTAAAAAAATTAAGCAAAATTTCTGTTGTCTTTGTTGTTGGCCAGAGTTTTTTCCTGTATCTTACAGGCAAGAGTATCTTCGAATTAGGGTGAGACATGGCTGGTATTTGGAATCAAATGATGAAGAGTACTTGTCATGTGAAGGAATGTTGGTGGTCGATGATGTTTATATCTTAATTTGCCAGGTTTTAGTAAAATCAGAGCGAACGAAGTTTATTTTTCAAGCAAGTAGCTGAGTATATTTTCTCTGGATGATCTGTTGGTTCCGGAAATTTCGCCGTTTCGAGCAAACTCAGAGCTCTAAACCTTGCTGCTGAGGAAGAAATGAGTACTAGAAGCGTGATCTAAAGCAGGACGCTGATCAAGGTTCTACTCGAAAGAATTTAGTTGTGTGGTTTATGATATGTTCTTCAGTAATTCCGGAGCAGAATGACTGACAAGCCTTTTCTTTCAAAAGAATTGCAGGTAGATCTTCAGCTATTTATTCATTTTCCAATACAAAACAAACGTACTGCATCAAATTGGAATTGCCAGAGTAATTATCATAATATTTTGAAGTTATGTCCACAGAAAGATGCATGAAATTCACAGTAAAGCTTCGAAGCTCCTGCAAGTATGCTGGTAATTGTTTGTAGCGCACCTTCCATGGAAAAATTATTCAGGTTTCACAAATCTAGTTTAATTCTATAGGGTTGGTAGCTAAAGTCTTAGCAGAGTTTCCTATGTTTCATCAACAAAATCCCTATCTTGATTTTCCTTAATGAATATATAGTTGTAGCTAGCTCTAATCCAACTCTTTCATTATTAAGAATTGTGAACGACTCAAGCATTGTTGTTCCTGGAAAACAGCAGCTGTTACTGTTTCAATTATTGGCTGGCTTCTGATGCTGTGTTTACTCCAAGAAGGAACTCCTTCGTCATGATTGATGTTAATCACACATTAGACCTCCTGGCACAATCAATTGCCATTAATCCCTTCATCAAAAACAACTCCATTGTCGTTTTCCCTATACATATCAAAACAAGTTTCCTCACTTTTTTTTTATTAACTTAATCAACTTGAATGTACATCGATTAATTTTACTAATCTTGAAATTAATGACCATATAAACATTTGATAATTATTATATTAATAATTATAAAGCTTGAATCTGAAACTATAAGGAGAGCAAATCTCTTAATCCCAATAATATTATTTTTAAACATGTTTAATAACAAAATCTCAAAGAATATTTTAAATCATGTATATTTTCTTAACTTTTAGTTTTTTTTATGTCTGTAAATCTAGTTAATTCTAAGTGATTTTGCATTGGATCTCAACCTATCACGTTTTTCGTTAATTGACAGGGACACCTCATATTTTCCAAACTTTTTTTCTGAGACGAAAATTTGCTGTCCCAGACAAGGACTACACAGCATCCAAGTGGTCTCCTTTCACATGAATATTCATCACGACTGACAGAAAAATCTATCGGTTCAAAAAACCGAAGTTGAGATCAGTTCAGTCCAGTCATTCACACAAGAAGGTGGCCCAAGAGTTTTGTTTCAAACTCCAAAAATCAGGACAGAGAGAGATAGTGTCGGTAGCGATTAGCTGCGAGCGGGGAGATTAAGTGACTGTTCAGGAGAGTTGTTGCAGTAGTTTTTTAAAGTGTTTTTTATGCTGAAATATATTAAAATAATATTTTTTTATTTTTTAAAAATTATTTTTGATATCAGCACATTAAAATGATCTAAAAACACCAAAACATATTCATTTAAAATAAAATAAAATTTGAATTTTTTAGAAATAGTATTTAAAACGCCGTCCCAAACGGGTACTAATTCCTCACCATAAGCCAAGGCCTTGCAACTCATATGGATTACCATCTGCATGTACCTCTGTCCATCAACAGTTTGACACTGAGCTATAGCTGAAACTATCTTATTTCATTTATTTATTTTTAATAATATGGAAACCCATCTTACTATTGGATCAGTATGATTTTTCTCTCTATATGGGACACTTTAATTATTGCTGCTTTTGTTTTTCTTAATGCTAAAAGACCAATGTACTAGTTTTCAAGTCTTAGACCAAGTGAATTTTTATTAATGTGGTTGAGGTTTTTTTGTTTTTAATTTTTTTTTATTTAGAAATGTATTAAAATAATATTTTTTTAATTTTTAAAAAATTATTTTTGATATCACGAAAGTGATTTAAAAATACAAAAAAAATAATTTAAAATAAAAAAATTATTTTTTTAAAAGTACTTTCGAAACTTCATGTCACACAATACCTAAATATTCTCCTACTGGGTCAAGGCAATTAAAGCATTTTCCCCCCCGGCATTCTTCTCTTAGGTAAAGACTATTTGAAACTTGATTATGCAATCTCTAGTTTTTTATTGAATTAACGAAAGACAATTATCCTAATGCAGTATTAACGAGATAGTTAAAGATATTTTGTACATCTATGAATATAAAATGATTATTATTTCTAACATGAATGAATCATGTGCGTATTCTTGAGTCTTGAATACTTATGACCTAAAATATAATCAAATACAGATAAAATGAGCATGACAATTTATCCAACCCATAACATTTTTAGTTTGTATGGCAACCCACCATCCATTCGGTGGGTTCATCAGGGGACTTGCGTTGTTACATCAAGTGTTTTCCCATACCAAGAAGAATGCGAAGAGCTTCTCGGAAATCAGAAAAACAAAATAAGACTCTGACTGTTAATACAGACTCACTCTGGAAGTAATCGGAAAACAGAGAGGAGAAAGCTGGCGCCTGGTAGGAAACACAGAGGGCTTGCCGCCACAAGTAGGGCGGAACATTTCATAGATCAATGCTTTATAAGATTACGAGGGGGAAGCAAAAATACTTCAATAACAATCATGTTATTAGAAGTCCCATTTCTCATACACATGATGATATCATGCGGGGGATACAACTGATGGTGACAGCAATAGATAAACTAAATGCCACTGTGCTTCAACAAAAAATGGGAGTTGTAGCAACATTGGTGTTCTTCCAAAACTCTATTTCTCAATACTACAAACAAATTTTGAAAGCATAAATAGGGGGGGGAGGAAAAAAAATGAGGCAGAGATATCATCAATGTCCTGATAACTATCCGAACTGACTCGTTGTAGGAAA
Organism: Salix caprea; assembly: GCA_964035475.1. Lineage (NCBI taxonomy): Eukaryota > Viridiplantae > Streptophyta > Magnoliopsida > Malpighiales > Salicaceae > Salix > Salix caprea. The sequence goes on along the minus strand of OZ037743.1, from coordinate 16,020,626 downwards.
GACATTACCTGTTGAGATCCTGTAATAGTGAATTTGGGCAATGATACAAAGCCCTGCTGTTCTGTTTCACGAAGCCGCTTTTGTGTACATTGAAGAAGACAACCAGCTAAACGAGCCACGGCACATGTCAGAAGAGAAATGCTTAGTAGAGATCATAAAGTTTGAGATTTTGTGTTTTAGCTTGATCTCACACCAGCACCCTGCCTTGTCTTGATCATTCTTTTGAGCGTTGCTAGCCAGAAGTTACACTCATCCCACTCACTTGTGGTAAGAAGTACCTGTTCCCATGATTAGAAATAGAAAGAGTTAGCATTGCTTTGAACTCATTTCCGTTTCAGGTGTCGAAACATAAATAGCTCTCGAATAACAAACACTTGCCTGTATTTGCAGAGCTGTGCTAAAATCATTTATGTCCAAAGCCTGACATAGCTTAAAAAGCTTATCAGAAGCATTTTCCGATATATCCCCACTATTGAGTTTAGCAAACAAGGCACCTATTTTCCTTGAATTATCTTCAATTTCACGTTTTCTGGCTGGATTTGCACGGGCACCTCCCAAAGCTTCTGATGTCTCTTTAAATAGTCTTGTCAATGTTGTAATGACTGGTCTATGGTGAGCTGAAACAGATGCAAAAAAAGATTAACTAGTAACACTCCATATAAATCATTGCAGTGTACAGACAAATTACATAGCCACTGTTATGATCAAATGTTGGATACCAAACTAGTGGCATTCCAGCAGATTGTTTATCCAGCTTAAACCAACATTTCATTTTCAAATGATGATTTTTCACACATTTTAGTCGCGTGGCTTTCTAGTGCTATAACATCCATGTGACGACTCCTACAAGAATTTGATTACTAGAACTGCCCACCAGACAGGAACTACAGCCTGAATGTTGCTAGTACATGGCCAAAAAAACTTTATTTTACACAACCACAACAAATACCAGAAAGACAACCCTAGTGTGCAAGCAGAAGTTTCCTAAAACTATTAGTAAATTAAAATAATTAACCAAAATCAATCTATTTAAGGGAAATCCAACTTTGTTTTGCTAATTACCAGGTACATTTGAGGTATCGACTGTTTGCACGGTTGGTGGTGGAGCAGCAGGAACCACAGCTGCTTGCAATGATGCAGGCTGGGTAGTATTTGGTGGTTGCATCGAACCAATCCCAGGTCTTTGAGCAACCCCTGAGTGTACAGGCCTAAATCCGTTTGGTGTTGGGCCAGGAGCAACAACTTGTGGCATTCTGTGGCCAGGAATTGTACCCACCTGAGCAGTGATAGGTCCTTGTGAACCAGTTGGGGGTTGTACGGTATTATAGGCAGGATTGGCAGTCCCCTAAAACAAGCAAGCAAAACTTTTAGCACATCACTCAGAAATATACCAGTTAACACTAAATTTGTAATCCACAGTGAATATACAGACAGGATATAACTGAGAACCCAATGTGGGTTGCTGATACTGTTCTGCATTTCTTAGCATGGGTACATTTGCAGGAACGAAAGGCCTCGTAGTCTGTTGAGAGGCAGCATGAGGTGGAAGTGGAGTAAAATTTGTCTGCAAGAAAAAAGGGTGAAGTAATGAGTAGTAGAAACAACTAGCGCAACTATTGACACAATGGCAATATCAAGCCAAAAAAAAAAACTAGTCAAGCTTCAATCAAGAAGATCTATTAACAAACAATCTCTTCCTGAAAAAACATAATTTGATGGCAACTCCTACAATTGACTATGTCTTAGCACATAAAGGGTATTGCAAGTCGGGGAACACACACACATACATACATTCAAATATGTCTATGCATGCAAGTGAACTACGTAATGAGTTATCTTTTACATTAAACAAATCAAGATAAAGACAACAGAATACCTGAGGTGCCTGTGGTGTCGGAGTTGGAATAAACATTTGGGGTGGTGGTGCAGGCTGATATGCCGGGGGAGGTGAAGGCTGAAAGGGAGCAGGAGCACCAAATCCTCTTCCGTACGACGAGTCAATAGGTTGCTGATAATTCTCAGTGTATGGACCCTCAGCAACACTCTGATGCATTTGTTGAGCAGCTACTCCCTAAAAAAGAAATAATCATAAAGTGGTCAAACACATGAGCAACAAATCACATTCCCTAGAAATAGCACTTAAAAACAAGAATACATTAAAGGAATGAAAAGCCAGAAAGTCCACCTGATAATAAGGATGAGAGGCATCTGCTACACCAAAACCAGGATGTTTGGCACCATAAAATGTCCCACCTTGCTGTTGGGTGTTGTCAAAAGCTGGAGTCTTAGCTTCTTTCTCTGCATCAGAAATTAATATCCTAAACTGATACTCAATTTGCAGATAGCATAGATAATGCCTTAAGGTCAGGGCAATGAGGCAATGGGAGAAGTTATGCTGGACTGTGTTGATAATACTGGATTTAAATATGGAAGACCTACTGTCACCACATCAACTGAAAAACACTTAGTTTACCACAATACACCAGAGTTATAACAGATATGTCATATAATGACCTCAACATTACTAAACACCAGAAAAACACCTGACTCAACTTTAACCACACTGATTCAAGCAAATGGAGGTTTTCACACAATCCATTTGCTTCGTCAATTCGCTAAGAACGAACTATGTCACCGGGTAAGGGAAACCCTGCCCCACATGGCATGGTCAAGACTGGAAAAGAAAGGGCCAGAGTGGACTCATCAAGCTAACATGTCAGGCAGCAACATCTAATCAAGTATTTCTACTGCCTGGTCTCTAAACTAAGTATTTAAGCATAATTTCTCCCTTCATTTTCCTATTTCCTCTCTTTGTTTCCCTCATTTTATATGCTCATGCAAAAAATATATAAAAACTAAAAAATTATCGCAAGCAGATTCAGAATATCAAAATTGTGTTTCAATGACCTTGATCAAGATAATATCCCTTATTCATCTAACTATGGTTGGAATAAACAGTAATGGATGATCTCTCAAGATCATAGTGCCAGGAACTTGAATGATAAACTACAATTAAGGATTGAGGACTGGAAGTGTTACAATTTTTTAGATTTTTCAACAGAAAAACATACCAGGTTTCATGGAGAGAGCAATACGGTCTCTTATGATTGTAAGCTCAGGAGACAAATCATCAGACCCTAAAAGTTTCAGGTACTCCAGGGCTGTTGTTAAGAGGCCCTGACTGGCTAAAATCTCAGCATATTTCTCAACGAGCTTGCAGAAAGAGGCACTAAATTGCTTTTGACCATTTGCTAGAGCAAGGACAATAGTCTTCTCCATCAAATCCTGCCCAAACAAGGAATTTAAATAAAAATTCCTTAATGAAAACATGAAATGCTACAAAGTACTACTTTGTTGTCAGCTAACCTGAAGAAGATCAATGTAAGATTTCCCTTCGCTCTCAGCAGACAGACTCCTTGACCAAATCTCAACTGTTTTGTCAATATTGCCAGCGCATATATAACAAAGAGTTGCCGCCAAAGTATTACCAGCAGCCATTAATTTTGAAGCAAGTGAGTTGCACAGCATACTCCATTCCTCACTTGGTGCGAACTGGTTATCAATTATAATGAAAGTAAATAAATACGGAGCAAAAACAGTGTCTTGCACATCTGTTTTCAGAAACACTTCCATGTTAAACTTGTTCCCATCAAGGTTCACAAGAGTTGCAGAATCTAATATTTCATAATCAAAGAAATAGTACAGTCCAAAAATACAAATGCAAATGTAAGAGCATAAACACTTTTCTATGACTAAATGAACAAGCAGGAACCACTTCATGCACATATATTTAATTTCACTACAAAAATAGAAAAAACAAAATACAATAAACTATCAATCAATATTTAGATAATAACAACAGGATATCTTGCATTGATAAAAAACAATTTACAACTGACTTCCATCAGATATGACATATGGCATTCACTTATGGATTTGAGGAGCTTACTGTACAAAGGAGTGCAAGTGTTTCTTTCCAGTATTTGAGAGGCCTGGTGTTTACAAGGGTCAATAGATCATTGTTCACCATTGCAGCAACAATCTGAAAATGAAAATGGTTGACTATGAGGTGACAACATCTAACTGATTGATAATAGGGAAAAGCATATACCATTGCAATACAGCTATATACATTGGCAAAGACATTAATGACCTGGGTGCATAAAAAATAAAAACATAAAAAGAAAGTTAAGCTACCTTCAAGTAAGGTGAAGGACTCAATTTAAGATATTGATCACGTGTATTCTCCCATAATGAAGTGCCACCAGCATGAGCAATAACTAAAGCATCAGCAATTTTATTTGCTGATATGCACTGTGCAACAGCCCCTTTGTAGTCTCCCAAAACCAAAGCACGTTGTATATTATCATCAAATGATGGATCAGCACTCTCCTCCAGTGTCTCTGGTTCTTGTGATATTTCTTCCACAATAGGAGCAGCATTCCCAAGATCAAGATTGTCACCAGAAGGTGCCAAAGATGCATCAGCTTTAGGACTTGGAAGGTTGTTAAAAAAGTCTTCCCCGTCATCAGCAGAGAAGATGGTTGCCTCTTTATTATTCTCATATCCCACTTTGTCAGTAGGTGTATCATCGAGTCGAATGGCATTTATTTGCTGGTTGAGACCATTCTCCTGTTCAGCATCTTTTTCTTCAATGGGTACACCAAAACCAAGGTGGGCAAGCATCCTCGTCCTTGCTGTTCCATCTTCTTCAAACATAACCTTTAAGAAACCCCAAGTTTCTCGATCATCCGCTGATCTGCCAAGATGATTGACCACAAAAAGGCAAAACAATTGGTCAAAGTATTTGAAGAAAAGGAGAGGTTCCAAAGCGAAAAGATTGCTTAGGATAGAAAAGATTGCTTAGGATAGAAATGCATACTCAGACTCTTGCGATTTTTTATCACATAAAGCCTTTACCAATGACTTCTCCCCATTTTGTATGGCACTTTCAAATTCAGATGATCGACTCACCAAACTGTCTTCGGTAACTAAATTATGCAAAAAAACCTGAGAGAAACGCTCTAAAAGAGTAAGTGCAAAGGAAAAGTTGAAAATATAGAAGAGAGCGCAACTTATCCAAAAGGGATACCTGGGAAGCACCAGCAGCAGGTAACTTAGGGCAAAATGATACAAGCTTTCCTCCAAACCCAAAAGAAGCCCCAACCGGACGCTCACACCATTTTGGAGCTCTTAGTTTTGCTGCATAAGAAAGATGGAGCTCTTAGTTTTGCTGCATAAGAAAGATGGCAGAATAAATATTCTAAAACAAAACTTGAAATAAAATATACAAGCATCATAGCATAAAGGAAAACAGAAAGGTGTAAACAAAAAAGAGGACCATATATAAAACGGTTTGTCAGAGCATTCTTCAAAGTCCTGAAACTTGAATTTGCTTACAGTGCCCTAAAATAATAATTCATCTCACTTTCATTAGATAATCAAGTGTGCACTATTTCAATCTCAAAAACCAAAAAAAAAAAATGAAAATGTAAAGATAATCCAATCATCTTTTAAAGTGGATCTATAGAGTCGCACATCTTGAGCGGAACAAAAATGATGGCACCATTTTAAACTGGCCTTAGCATAGTCAGCTTTATCCAAATCTTGGAACTAAAAGCAAAACTAAAACCATGCCTGGCTCACACAAAAACAATATTCTATGGCAGTCAATGCCCCAATAGAAAAAAATTATATTGTATTATGGAAGGAAGAAGTTGGTGTTGTAGCGAAATAAAATTGTTTCTGTGCAGTCTATTAAGCTCAAAGGGTGCATCCCAGCCATGATTCGTGAGCATATTATTTATTATTTTTATCAAAATCAAATGAAATGCACCAAATCAACTTCTAAAGTTGATGGTATGACTATAAGTTCATGTCCCAATTAATTACATAGAAAACAGATAGAACATTCATGAGATCTCTCTTGTCTAATAAACTACACTACCTCTTCCAAAGTCGTTGTCCCCAGCAGTATATCGACTGCAACCCTGCAAGGAGAGATCCAAAACAGAACATCTCTATAATGGTAGTGAAAATAACAAATATATGCACACACACTCGCACATTATTTAGCATTCCTTTATATAACCTACTCTTCTAAGCCATTTGAACAGTTTCAACCCACTAACACCCATATCGTATTGTTTCTTTTTTTTCTTTCCTTTTTTTTTTCAAGGGTGACATGATTTTATCACGGGTACATTTTTCCCTTCCCTTACTCGTTACATACTCGCCAGTAAGATGAAAAAGCAAATCAGTAGCAGCATAAAGTAGATGCTTGCCTCAATGTTGTAAATGCCAATTTTTCCATCAAAAGATGATGCTGATATAACTCCAGGCATCCAGGGATACCAATGAACATCGAAGTTCCAGTTGGTGCCAGCTGGCAATTCACAAACAATCTGCTCCAAAATTAAAAAAAAAAAAAACATCAGCCAAGTTTAAAAAGAAAAGGAGGGTGAATGCTTGCAAGATATAAGTAAAAAGATAACCATTCAAATTAAAACCATCTCACAGCTTCAGAACTGAAACTAATACAACTAAGCTTATGATGCTTCAATTGTAAAAAAGGAAGGGGGGAGGGGGCTCTAAGATACTCCCTTACCTCTGCAGTTACTGTATTCCAGCAGATTGTTCGATTATCTTTAGCGCAGGTAAGCAAATATGAGCTGTCATTGGGACACCACGACATTCCAATTACACCTGGTGTAAAAAGACATTTGGTTAGAAAGAATATTAAGCCAGCAAAAAAAGTATCGAAATAAAATGATGAAATTACTAAAAGTTTTAAGGAAGATAAATATTGAGCCTCCATGAGAATTAGCTCTTGGAAAACTGACACTAGGATAAGTTAGATGCAGGATGAAGAGCATGAATATATAATTAAATATTCCACAAATACAAACATGGATCATTAAGCATGCATAAAACAAAAACAATACAGTTTTACATCACAATAAAAGGGATCGTGGAATCTATGTCAGATGATTTTTTGACTCAGCAAATCCCTTCACCTCTAATATTATAAAGAATCAGAAAATAAGAAAAGCTGGACCACTGTTTCTAGTCAGACTGCAAGATTTTATACCACAAAACTCAGAGAATCTGAATCTGCTACAAATTACATGGAGCACAAACATCTGCAAATTAAAAGTCATGCTGAAACACGATCCAAGTAAGGTAGAGGAATTTCTTCTCGAGAAGTTTGTATGTTTTGGGAGGAAGAGGATCCTAGAGTCATATGGAGGTGTACTTTGTTCACTATAGTTTGGACTTTAGAGTATTTGGGCAGAGCAAAGCTCACACATCTTCAAAAATTATTCCCCCTCGAAACAGCTTTGTGGGATAGGATAGTATATTTGTAGCTTCTTTATTGTATTTCTGCTATGAATTTCTCTCTGTCTATGTTTTTCTTCTATGTTTCTTTCTCATAATAACTTAAGAAAAAATCATCATATTGAAATACAATATATTGTGCCATACCTTTAGTGTGTCCCACAAACTCCTTCACAGGTTCAATTATGTTTCGCATGTCCCAAAGCTGCAAGCAAACAGCATTATGAACTAGGAAATTCAATGAAAATTAATAATTTAATAAAAAACCTCTAGAAATGGTCAAGTTATTACCCGAAGAGAAGGAGACCCATCTTCATCTGATGCAACAACAAGCTGAGTGGCAACATCAGGATGCCACTGCAAAACAGAGCACCGCCTTCTAATTGAATCTCCAAAACTGTTTAAGTAGAAGTCCAGAATCAGCTGAGATGGAATGTTTTTTAACATACACACATATATGGTATTATTTAGAAACAGAAAGCAGAAACTTACGAAATTGCTGGTTTCTGCTTCTTTAGGTCCCAAACCACTGCAAATGTATGAAATGGTCAGTCTTCCACACTAAAGGAAAATAACCTGGTCATCATCAATCACAGGTAAGCCCATTTTTCTATCTCACCTGTTATTCCATTGGAAGAAGTGGATGCTAATATATGTTGAACTCTGCAATTCCAGGAAACATATGAAATCTCTCCTTGAGAAGCAGAACCGGTACCCTGCATAAAGATCCCACCAGACACAGCATGAAGAATGGGCAAAAGTCATTGAGTACCAATAGTGAGCAGGAAAGTGAGAGAAAAGGAGGTAAACAGAGGGACTCTTAAGTTGAACCCCATGGACACTAGTCCAAGAAAAAAACCACATTGAATTAGGTTTCCAGGAACAACTACAATCTATTTGAAACAATGGAAGTTCAGAAATACAGAAGTAGTTATTAATTATTCTTGGCCAACTCCAAGTCTAACTCCTTTTAGAAAAGCAAGCATGGAACTATGAGAAACAGCTAGGAATGACAAGGAATATGTTACATTGATTAACTATTATGCTTTTACACTCAGCTTCAATATCATATTTCAGAAGATCTGTTACATTATTACGATGCACATCAATTAAAATCAAACTGCACATGTATCAGGCAACACAGAATAACACCTCTCACATTAATGTACTGTATGACCATTAAATTTTAGGTCACACAAAGTGAAACTGTTTACATCTTTTTACATCTGTTGTGATGGACATAAAAAGAGTGCTCAAATTCCTCCTTTACATAGCAAAAAAATATCTCTATTCTATTAGCCTTAATCATTTTGACTAAATCTTGAGACAAAAAGAATTGCAAGGAGAATATTCACGGTCTGAATAACTAAACACCCTCATATGAGATTCCACCCAGAGGCAATGCACAACATATGGCCACACCATCTGAACCAAGTCCAAATACATATTAAGAAACCACGGATAATTCTCAGGCTAAAACAGACATTGCCTAGAAGAATTTTTATTCAGGAGCTTCCTTCAGAGCTAGGACAGGAGCTTAATTGTAATTATGATACAATACATGGAAAGCTAATGACAGAATGCAGAGCTAGTGAAAGTGCAGGTGACAATGCCAGGTAAAAGCAGAGCAATGTTGTTTTCCTAGATTATGAGATTACTTTACCATCCAAGATTGTGTAGTACTTGTATAATTTAAAGTTGTTTTGGACTAGGGAGGTTTTTAGGTAGAAATGAACCTTGGTTTACTTCATCTCAGTCCTTATCCAATCACTTAGAAGCTTTTAAATATTGAATTTGAATTTTCAGATTAAGAACATTTACAAGCCATGTTGCCTATACTTCATGGTAAGCAAGCCTAAAGTAACAAATGATTGAACATGTTTCAGTAAAACTAAACCAGTTGTCACATAGTGTAAGTCGTCAGTCCATGTTATCTTTACAAGGTATTGTTCAAACACTACAAATCTTCTACATAATTTTTTCTACAAGAATTCTTATATCTGGATGGAAGGAAAATGAAGACTAAGAGCAGTTATCACATCCCTTCTTGAACATAAAAGCTCTTTATAGTTGGTTTGGTGGTGAAGAGTAGAGGTTTAAGAAGGTATAAAACATGAGGGGAAAAAATCCCAGCATTGGAGGGTGGAGAAGATTGCAAGGTTCATTTCAAACACAGGATAACAATATTATACACCAATTGCCCCATATTTTCAGGATTCATTACTGGGTTGGAGGAGATTGGGAAGTAATTAAAAAACACCATATGCCTCTAGTCCCATCCCTATTACCTTACAGTAAGGTCCTAAATGAGATTCAGGGGATTAAAACTCCAATGGCCCCTTGTTCAATCCCATCAAATCTTCACAGCAATGCCAACAAACAAATCTCCTAGAACCACCTTGTAACCAAATTCATTAGGACCTGCAACTTTTAAGAGGTATCGTCACCTCATTGACAGATTCTCCTACTATCTGCCCCTTCTAATAATCCAATAGCCAAAAAGAGTATCATCTTTACTGTCTTATGTCAAAAACTTTCAGCAAGGATCCCATATCAAAGCCAACTCCACAGCCTAACCTAAATGTTCCCTCGTTTTCCATAGTCCATAAAATAAGAAAATACAAAATCTCAACCTAAACACCAGTCTTGCTCTACAATAAATTCACATAAACTTTAATTTAGCTCAGTAGAGAAACCACACTGGAGAAGTGTTCCTGAAAGTAATGGGTTTCCTCAATTACTCATCAGCAATTGCTAAACAAGAGGAGGTAAGCAACGGCTGGAGCTTCTGAGCAGCAAACAAAGCTTAATGTCTACATGAAAGGATTATCACAAAACAAAAGGGTGCAAAAATGATTCCAAACACCTCCTTATATGCATATCAAGCATTTAGTGCACATCATAATAAATTTCTTCTTCATCGGTGAGAGTTCAATCGAGGGAATATGGCAATCTAGAGACAAAGAACAAGCACAGAGAAACCTTAAAATGGTAAAGTTTCAAATTTAGCATACCTTGAGAGGTGGAAAATGAGAAGGTTCTAAAGGTGCAGCCAAATCCCAAATGCAGATTTCACCATCATCAGCACCAGATGCAAGTAAGTTAGGGGCAATGGAATTAAATTCTAGGCCACGAACCTGAAACATAAGGCAAAAGCAACAAGCATAAGGTCTGACCATCGCTGCCTACTGAACTACAAGAGTGCCAGCATACAAAAAGGTTATAATGAAAGAATTAACTTACAGGTCCTTTGTGACGTGATAGATGACCAACAAGGGCATTTTCACTTGCCTCAGAACTGCGAACAAAATTAGAATATAAAATAAGCAGTACATCAAACAAAAGACGGAATTTAGACAAGATTTACAGTGTGGATTTCTATTACATTTTTAACACAATTAAAATCTCATGAACAGTTACATCCAGAAAAGAAGAATAGTACTTAAAAGCAAGAAAATGGGAAACTTCAGAATCCACAAAATCTATCCATCTACATCTATCCAGCAACCCATTAGCCACATTCAAATTTCAGTCCCCTACTTTTGTGCATTTCCAACTTTACAGAAGCACATTTAAAACAACCAAAAGAACACAAAAATACAGAAAAGAAATGTGAAAAAAACCTCATGTTAAATTTTATAATAAAAAATTCAAATCAATTCTGGCTCAAAAAATGAGAAACAATCACCCTCTAAACAGCAATTCCAACAAGCAATTAAAATTCCTTGCCAAAAAGTTCCACTATATAAACCATGAACCTCAACTCAAAATCAAGGTTTCATCAAAAATCAATTTGGAAGCATATCAATTGCACAGCATACAATGTACATATCGGATTCATGCCAACAAGAAATCCCCGCATAACATATAAGCCTCTGCATCCCAACATAGAGAACCCAAACAAAACTTCAATCAAGCTGGAGAGTTCCTTGAGATACCAATTTTACCATTTTAAATCTGTACAGAATCTTATAAAACCGATATCTCGTCTCTCTATTTACCAAACTCTAAAGCAGACAACTCCGATCAAAACATTCCGTCCAATCCAAATAACATTCAATGTTAAACCAATCCACGCACAAACAAAACTACATGATTTGCATCAGATTTCACTACACTTCCCAGAAATCCTATCCTTCACTCATAAATTTCACCAACAATCCATCCCAATTAACAAACCAATCTTAATCAAATTCAAATGGATGATACATAGAGCAAAATTCTAAAAATACCCGATCAGGGACAAAGGATTCCAAATGTCGATATTGCCATCAACAAGGCCACCAGCAATAAGTCCGAGACCATATGTATCAGAGCCGGATCCATTCCTACCCCATGCGAGACGATTAAATCTCTCAGAACTTTGGCACTCACCAACAACAGGGAGATCATGGTCTTCCGATTGGAAATCAAGCTTAAAGACCTCAAGACACGCAGACGAGCTAAATGACAGATCCACCGCCCCCGCCATCGTCCCCGCCGCCATGTAAGGCGAGTCCGGGGCTAAGGCCACCGACGCCGATCTATTCACCGACTTAATAGCCGCCATAATTCCCTCCTATTAATCTATGTAACTACTAAATCGTCAATCGATAATTGGATCTGATAAATGAAGAAATGAGTGTTCGATGGGTTAAAAGAAATTTAGGGTTCGGTCTAGATTTTATAATCCCCCCCCTCCCCCCTATACAGACGTTACTCACTTGGCTCCGCTCTTTCTTTCTCCGCGTTCGTTTGTGCGCGAGGACTGAGTGATGTTTTTGTTGTGTAGATTTAATTTTTATTTTATTTTTTTCGGGTTTGAATTTAAATAACCCGGATGAGTAAGGCTTTTATAGTCCACTGCCGAGGTTGTGCCTGTGGAGAAACAGTGAAGAATGGAGGTCTTTTTGTCACCAAGAGACGTCATCTCTGGCTGTTACCCAACTGCATGATGACACGTGTCCGTGGTACTTCATACTTCATACTTCATAGTATGCTATTCGTTTTTATGTTGTTTTGCTGTAAGAAAAAGGGGGCGACATGGGCTGATGGAAAGAGCCGATTGGTTTTCGTTCGAGGCTTTTGTTTTGGTCCAGTGATATTGATGGGTGATATAGACACGTGATTCGGACCGCCTGAAATGAAACCTATTTGAGCCCATGAATCCTTTTGATTAGCATCCACATGTGAGCAAAAAAACTGAAAAAACTGATTAAGTCGAGAAAAAAAAAACTAACTGACAAAAAACTGAATCATCATTAAAAAAAAACTAATTAAACTAATTAGATTATAAAAAAATCTTCCAATTCGGTTTAATTTTTGTTAATTTAAAGAAAAAACTGGTAAACCAAAATTGACATCAAACTGGTTCAAATTAAAAAATACATTTAATTCAACTAAATTTTTTTGATTTTATTTTATTATAGTAAAATAAAAAAGAAAAAAACTTTATTATAAAAATAAGCCCTAAAAAAAATCGAAACTTTTTTTTGGGTTTTAGTCTTAGTATAAAAGTATACTGAGGTATGTATATTAAGTTTTGAAAATTTACTTTTCTTTTTATTTTTATCGATTTTTTTTTCATACTAAAAATAACGTGTGGTGATTGGTCAAAGTCACCTCAAACTCAAATTTCACCTCACGGTAAATAAAATTACCGTTTAAGACTGTTAAAAGACTTTATAGTGTCAGACTGTCAGCCAATCATATCTCGAAGTAGAAATCACTCAACAGTAGACGTAGACCACACACCTCACAACCGAACCCCAAAAAAGTAACCGCCACCAAAACCACCACCACTACTACCACAACCGCCACCAACACCACCCTTATTTATTAAAAACCATCGAATTTTTTGTTTCTCCAAACTCTAATACGAAAAGGAAGAAGATGTACAGTGATGTGTCAAGCTGCAACACTTACAACTATGGCGACGCCTTGTATTGGGACGTTCGTTATGTCCAAGAGGCTGAGAGCTTCGATTGGTACCAGCGTTACGCTTCTCTTCGCCCCTTTGTTCGTCGACATATCCCCGCTTCCTCTCGTGTCCTCATGGTTGGCTGTGGCAATGCCCGTAATCATCCCCTCCTTTATGTTTTCTTCTACGCCTTGTTCTTGTTGGTATTACTTTTAGGCAGGATTCTTGTTTTTTCTTCCTTATACCGAAATTATTGGACTTGGGAACTGATCATTTGATTTGTTTCTTTAATAGAATTGGAGTTTTGTTTTGAACTAGCTCTGTGTTGTTCATTTTTTTGTGGGCTGAACTCCAATGCTATTTTGGTAGAAGATAAAATGTGAGAAATAAAAGAAGTTGTATTCATTAAAGTTGCTATGCACTGTTAATCTTGATGACATCCATACCTATTGTCTCTGCCAACTGTAAAATTGGAGAGAGAAAAACTTCATTGCGTGGGCATCTCTTATCAAATGAACCTGACCTCTGCCAGAGAAAAGGGGGTGTTCCTGTTGCTGTATATCTTGTTCGATCACGCATCTGATGGGATTGTTTTGCGTTGTAGTTATGTCGGAGGACATGGTTGATGATGGATATGAAAACATAATGAACGTTGATATTTCGTCAGTGGCCATTGACCTAATGAGAAGAAAATACGAGCAAATGCCTCAGCTCAATTGTATCCTTTTAGAAGAATTTTTGGAACTTCTTATGTGGAATTAACTTTGCCTTTTCTTAACTAAATACCACTTTGTGAGCTTCCTTCATGATTTGTGTATAATAGACATGGAAATGGATGTTAGAGATATGAGCTTCTTCCCGGATGAATCTTTTGATGCTGTCATCGACAAGGGTATAATCCCCCCTCATTCATTATATCTTCTTTTTTAATGCATCTGGGTTTTCAATTAATTTAATGTTTTCTATGTCAACATTTTTTCTCCTGTTCAATTTCATCCATGTGGACACATGACATATCAATCCTCTATCCAGGGACTCTTGATTCTTTAATGGTATGATGCAGATCTGATTGCTCTTCTTTTCTTTGTCCTGAGGCGTTTAGAATTACTATTTCCTAATGTTAATCTTTTGAACAACTGTATGTGTAGTGTGGCAGTGATGCTCCTATTAGTGCTGCCAGAATGTTGGGGGAAGTAAGCAGGTTGTATTATGCATAAGTTTTATTTCTTATTGTGTATGTTGTTGACACTGTGCTGTTGTATGTTTGTATGTGAACTTACACATTATAATAGCAACAGTCTTCACTAAATTTATTTTGTTCTTGTTCTTGTAGGCTTCTTAAACCTGGAGGAATTTATATGTTGGTAACCACATACCTTAAACGAAGACTATATTCTTGTATTCTTTTCATTATTTACCATATGCTTTGGAAATTCTTAAAAATAAAGCTATTTAAAAATTCTCATATACAGATAACCTATGGTGATCCTAAAGTAAGGATGCCACATTTGAGCCGGTCAAATTACAGTTGGAAAATTGTATTGTATGCAATACGTAAGTTTTCTTTGCTTTTCTCCTTGAGCTTTACAGAATATTTTCACTGACCTCATTGTTTATATATGTTGAAGTGCTGTTTATTGAGCCTGGGTGATATATTCAAATTGCTAACTCAGGCTTGATTTGAAAAGTTCAAAATCATTGTTTTGGTCTATGTATGTATTGCTACAATTTTTCTTTCCGAAACATTTATTCATTCTGCAATCAATCTCTCCTTATCTGATTTTTATAAACTGAAACTATTTGTCAAAAGTGTCCATTTTGAGTGTTTAAGTGAAATACATAGAAGATAAAATGATTCGGAGGATTAAGTCGTTGAATAAACAAATAATTAATAACATAAGATTAAAATAGTTAAAAAGTATAGAATATGGGATAAAGGACTAGTCATATTCCAAGTCAGCTTCTTCGTTTGCAGTCTTTCATTGTCATAACTGCCAGTTAGACTGATTATTAGCTCTGAGGCATGATACATCATAATTTTTGACAATTTTAAATCAGCTGTTCACAGCAAGCGAAGCTAGGAATTTAATATATTTAATTGTCCTCACGGTTGATTTGCAGTCAAATAAATTGCTATTTTTGTAGCTTACGTGAATAATTTGGCTAAAGTTTAGATAGTCTTGATACTCAAGTATACGGTATCTTGAAGAACTTCAAACAGGGCATCTCCTCCCATGCACAAAGGATTATGTTTTCTTTTATAGAATGCTTCTTTCTTGTGAAATAAAGAATCAGTTTTTGTCTGGGGAATAGATTGTTCCAGGCTGCATGGAGTGCTTAAAATTGTCCTTAAATAGTATAAGTTGATAGTTGAAGGATCTTGAGATTGACTTTCAATGGCTCTGATAAACTTTGTAATTGGGGAGTTTTAGGCTAATGACCAATATCGGAGCATGTTAATTAATGTTGTGGAGGAAAAATCAATCATGTGAAGACTTCTAAAGATTGACTCCACTATTTTCTTTCCTAAAGCATCAATGGAAGTTTCATATAACTCATATACAAATAGTAGCATTATTCTGTGGAGTTACCATAGCTCATGGCTAACTTGCAGCCAGCTTGCAATCTGCTCCAAACTGATAGTATGGAATCAATTTGCGGTTGGTCTAACCATTTGAGCACATTTCTTAATGTGTATTACTCCTGTGATACTAACAGGGAAATAAACCAGCATACAACTGAAGGTACCTGTTCATTATATTCCATGGTGTAATGAACAAAATAAAGAGGAATTGTCTTTTGAGCTAAACATTTTAAATTTTAATATTTTTGAAGAAATGCATCATAGTGTAATATTCATATCACAATAACACTTATGATCCCCATTCAAGTGCCATATGTGCCCAAGGAATGTGTTGGCATTTTCTATTTAAGAGCATTTTTTTTATCTTTGATTGATGCACATGTCTTTTCAGTCCTCTGATTTCTAGTGTGAGATGCATTTAAGTTCTGAATCCTGATTTTTCATCAACTTCATGATCCTATTGTGAGCTTCTTCATATTAAGTTGCCAAGTTTGATAGAAGGAGCTAAAATTTTCTGTTGCCCTTTCCCATGTGTTTTCAGCTAGACCAGGTTTTAAAAAACCAGCTGGTAGTTCATCAATCTCACATTTGGAACCAGTTCCTATTACTGAGACGGGCTCTCTTCCAGCAGATTTTGTTTTGGACGATCCAGATTCTCACTTTATATATGTGTGTAAAAAGACGGGAGAAACAACATGACCGAGTAATATATCCTCCTATCCATTGATTGCTGATGCTGTATAGGGCAAAGTTACATTCAAGCACTAATGCCCTCTGTGTATGATTATTGTTGATTCTACCATAAGGACTCATTATTGTAGTCCTTTGAGTTTTTGTTACAAAATAGAGATTCCATTGTTACTTCCCTTGACATTTAAACCTAGCTTCTGGTTGTGCAAATCAATAAAAGGGTCGGATGATATCTCAACACATGGGAGAAAAGACAGTGAAATAGGCACTTTTGTAGAAGTGGAATCTGGTTTTTAGTTCAAAACTTATTTGTTTGACATGAATTTCTTTGTAAACCTTGTTTGGAGTTGCATCTCTTGGTTCCCTTTATAATGTTAAGGTGTCTTCTTCGAATGAACTCACTGCCAGCACCAGTCATGTTAAGGTGTCTTCTTCGATGAACTCACTGCCAGCACCAGTCATGTTTCTCTTTGACACCTCGTAAGATACCAAATTTATTCTAGTGGCACCATGCAAAGTTTACCTCGTGTCTTAATTCGTTTTCCTGTACTGACTCCTGTTGGTGTTTATCTGACCTGCTGTGAATCGTAACGAGAATAATGGTAGTTGGAGACGAACTACTTGAGTTGCCTCAAGTACTAGTGTTGGTAAAATGGCATCAAATTTCTAATGTAGAACACTGGTGATGAAAGTGGCAAGAAAATATCTCTCATCCAATCGAACAGTCATATAAAACTGGAGCACATCTGGTGTTTTCTCAGTACGAACCACATTCCAAACGCAACCGAAGGGAATGGCCGACATCGTCTCTCTGGAATTCTGACTCCACTTTCTTTTCCATGTGCCTGTAGCCTTTCAAGTTTTTACTTTTCTTGGTGGTGAAGTGCCAAATGTTTTAATGGCTCCTAGCTAGCTGGGTTGGGGTCTTGGGGACCCTTTCACGTGCATCACCAGTTGACCACTCTTGCTGTTGCTACTTGCAGCTTAATTTGCAGGCAGGCTTCTCTGTAACTTTATTTTCTAATTTTCTAGGGCAGGGACAGCAATGAAACTGCAGCAATGGAGAAAATATTACGTTGGGCCCCTCTGCTTGCTCACATTTTTCCCAGAAGAAATGAATGAGCCTAAAATGCCATGTTGTTTTAGAACATAATAATATGCTTAGGTGAAAGTGTCATTTGCATTGCAATTGGATCTCCGTGTAATCACTATCGTTCCATCCATTTTAGATGCTACCCCATATTTTTTTATGTTTTTTTGATATATCGATACCAAAAATAAAATTTTAAAAATAATATAATTTTAATATGTTTTGAAGTAAATATATAAAAAAGGGTTATTAGTAACGGATTAATATGTTGTTGTTTACAAAGAAATATGTTGCTAACAAATATTTGCAACATAATTTGCATCGGAAACTATGCGATGCAAATTTGTGGTTGATAATGTATATGCAACGGATTATCTGTTGCAGGTAATTAGTAACAGAAAATCAGTAACAGAAAATCCATTATAGAGCAAATAAATTAGAAATGTATATTCTGTTGTTGAGCTTTGTAAAGAAACGGAATATCCATTGCTAATTTTTGTTGTTTTTTTCAATCAATATGAATTTTCTTGATCTATTAACTAATTATGTATGAATATCTTAAATGTAGTAGAATATATTGAATATCATTAATATTTAAAAATACATATTGTTCAACTAAAAATTCAGTAAAATAAAATTCATAATACAATAGAAAGTTACTATTATGGCAGTGTAATGCTTATGGTGGCACCTAATGTAGCAAACAGAAGAGTGCACCTAGCTACTTAAACAAGGCCAGATTTTTCCCAACTCCACAAAGCTACACTTGCTGATATATCCCTCGTTACTTGCTATTCAGTATCAAAATACCTGCTATTTGTCGAGAACTTTCTGAAAGCCATCTTAGATCAGGGGACAAGAAGCACAGTTTGCCTACTTCTTAGACGGGTTATGTTCAACTTCTTGCAGGCTGGTAGAGTAGCATCTATCGGAAAAATCAATACACTTCTCACAAGAATCAGATTTTATAAATCAGAAAATTTTTGGAGCAACATACAGTAGCTGAATTTGAGTATGCAGTAAAATCTATGCAGAAGAAAAGGGAAAAAAGAACAAGGAAGAGGGATTAAAAGAGAAAGATAGAATAGAGAGCTTGCCTGGACAGCCAAAACTAGAGTTCTGGCATCATGGTGGTTATGTTACTGTTGATAAATCTGCTGGACGAGCACTCTATCATTACTTTGTTGAGGCCCAACATTCTAGAGATCTGCAAATCAACAAATATCTGCTCTCTACTCCAGTGACTTCATGAGATGTACTGTCAACTTCTGATGTGTTTAGTTACTATATATTTGCCAAGATCTTTTATATAGGATGCTTCCCTCTTAATTTCCCTTTTATATAGTTGCAATGCAAGAACCTGGACTATTTCGAGTATATAGTGAGGCAAAACAGTTTATAAAAATAGATACTCAATGAATGGTATAAACTTTCAACTTCTTTACCAGCTACTTGCATCTTATGTGTAGATTAAATTAGCGACAAATTAATTGATAATACGTTGAGATATTCCCAAAGCTACAAGCCAAATTTATAAAAATTATTGGACTAGGATTGGAGGGGTGCGCCAGGCCAGTGCAGTAGTGCAACGCAAAGGCGACGCGTGAAAAGCCCAGCAGCAAGCTGCTGTGATGGATTCTCCCCCGAGAAAAATAAATTTAATATCGTGTGGACCTATGGCCCACGTATCAGATATTAAACTGATAAGAACAGATACTACACTTGATCTTAGCCAAAAGGCCGAGAAAGGTATGAGTGTTTCAGCGTCGCGCTTCGTTTTTTATAACCTCTGTCCACACGCCTACATTCACTTCTTACGATGTGGGATATCAGAAGGACAGCAGCAGTCACCTGCCTGCCGCTCATCAAGATGCGAGAACGGTTTTCTCAGATCAAAAGCAAGAAGGTGTGTGCTTTGCCTTGGCTCAGATTCTGTGGCTCACATCTACTGTTATATCTGGATGCTAGACAGTAACATCATTCTCTGGAATCGAAGGTTGAAACAGATTAGAGAAACTTGTGTTGGGGCAGTGGATTGGCTGGAGAGGGTTTCTGAATGTAAAGATAGAGAATTCTACATATCAGATAAATGAATGAATTAAACTTTAATTCTTAGACTATATCATCATTCAAAACCACTCGTTTTCCTCCTGGTTTGGAAAATATTTGCCAACTTGGGAACAGCTAGTATTTTTCTTTTAGTAATTACAATATGATTGGGACTTGTGACCATGGTAGCCTCATTGGATTTATGCAGAGCAAAACTAGGTAGATGTGGAGAGGCTGGGGTGTTCTTTGGTCCCAATGTGGCAAAGGCAGCTCACATTCAATTATTTGTGGTAGAATTAGAATATTGTTTGCTAGAGTCACTTCTTATGATGGCTGTCAGAAACTGAGAAAAAAGGGGTAGAAAAATTTACGGGACTTGAAAGAACAAGTAATATGGATCTTGCCAATGCAAATTGTTGGCTACATATTAACTGTAAGGTGCATTCTCTTGCGGAAATTGCAGAGTGGGAATGCAGTAATCAACCGTGAAACTGATAGAATATTTAGGAGGCCATGCTATAATCTCTCAGATGAGTTGGTTCATAAGGTACGAACACATTGCAATTTCTCACCCAATGCAACATCTCAGTCTGAAGAAATATCAAGGATGGATCATCATGATTTTTTTTTTCTGTTTTCAATCTCTCATTTTATTACAAACGTTAGAGGGCGCTTAATTGTTAGTATAATATTGTCCTGCACGTGGAATGGGGTCCTAACTTGATAATAGAAACCTTCATATATTATTTCTATGAGCCATCTTAAGTTTTGCTGATGGAAAAAAAAAAATTAAGTAAAGTATTTTTCATGATTTGTAGCCACTGCCATTTGCAACATCTCTGATGGTTTCCTGCTTTTTAATGGGAAATCTTCATTGCCAGTGATTTCAGTGGGGATACAGATGCAAGGGTGCCGGTTACTTCAACTCAGTATTCTATTAATAAGATGAAACTTCAAGTTAAAGCCGAATGGCACCCTTGGTACCCTGGGAGGTGAGCTTTTTCTTCTTTTTTTAACACAACTCCGATTTTGTACTTTGTTTCTTCTCCCGATTAATTCTAATTTAATTTCATAAATATCCAACTCCCATCGAATTGGGTTTCTCGAATCAAACCTGCAAATCTCGAGTCAGAATCATTCTTGCTACAAAATTTTCTTTTGAAAGTGACGATGAACAGTAACAATCGCTGCAGGATCTCCACCTTTTATGCTGGACTTGAAAAACATAGATATCTTGCGATCAAATTTTCAAATTCGGCAATTCAAAACCCCAAATTTATTTGCTGCTCGTGCAAGACTACAACTTTCATGAAGAGTATGAACTGAGAAAAAATTGTTTTGATGGACAAAATCGACTCGTAAACTGCTTGGTCAAAATTATTTTGAAGAAACGGTTTTTCAGCTTTATTCCAAACACTTTAACGAGAATATCTTGAGATTCTGATATCCAAATTAGGCAATTCAAAACTCAAATTCATATAAATGTGCAGGATTACAATTTTCATGAAGAACCCTAAGTGAGAAAAATCATTTTTTAGTACAAATTCTAAGCGATTTATCCAACTTTAAACCTCTGGTAAAAAAATTAATAGCAATGAAAAAAAACACCGCTGGTTCTGCTAAAAGAAACAAAATATAACTTTGCGCGATTGTCGAGCAACAAAAATTATCGTTACATTTCCTAAATCAGGCCCCACATTTATTTTCAACGAGACTAATTAACTTTTCCCAAAATTTTAAATTAGTCTCTAGTTATCCTGGTAAATCCTTGAAACATTAAATTGGGTTTTTCGAACAGAACCTGAAACATTAAAGGGAATATCTTGAGATATGGAAATCCAAATCAAGCAATTCAAAACCTCAAATTCATCGAAATATGCAGGATTACAACTTTCATGAAGGACCCGAAGTGAGAAAAAATCATTTTGATGGACAAAATCTACCCGCAATTTGCGTAGTCAAAACTATTTTGAAGAAAAGGATTTTTGCGGTAGCGGCAAAAATCATTTTTTTAGTGCAAATTCTAAGGGATTCATCCATCCTTTAAACCTATGGAAAAAAAAAAAACATCGCTGGTTTTTTCGAAAAGAAACAAAATATAATTCTGCGTGACAGTTAAACAACAAAAATTATTGTGACGTTTCCTGAATCAGCCCCCTATTTAATTTGAAGAAACTAATTAACTTTTCCAAAATGTTAAAATTGGTCTCTAGTTATCCTGATAAATCCTTGAGACATTAAATTGGGTTTCTCGAATAAAACCTGCAAATCTCGGGTAAGAATCATTCTCGCTGCAAGATTTTCTTTTGGGAGTGGCGATGAAAAGCAACTATTGCGGCGAATTTGATATCCAAATCAGGCTAATCAAAACCCCAAATTCATCTAAGTGTGCAAGACTACAAGTTTCATGAAGGACCCGAGGTGAGAAAAAATGATTTTGATGGACAAAATCTACCCGCAATTTGCTTGGTCAAAACTGTTTTGAAGAAACTGATTTTCTGCTTTTATACCACACTCTAACCGGAATATCTTAAGATTCTAATATCCAAATCAGGCAATTCTTAACTCTAAATTCATATAAATGTGCAGGATTACAATTTTCATGTAGGACCTGAAGTGAGAAAAAATCATTTTGATAGACAAAATTTTTTCCGCAATCTGCTTGGTCAAAACTGTTTTGAGGAAAAGAATTTTCGTGGTAGTGGCAAAAATCATTTTTTTAGTGCAAATCATGAGGGATTTATCCAAACTGAAAGACTAGATAAAAAAAGAATGACTTTATCTTTATGAAAATTCCTAATTGGTCTAAGAATCCTGATGATTTCGGCAGGAAAAGAGAAGAATAATAAAAATAGAAAACAACAAAGACAGGTTTTGAAAAAACATTTTTATTC
This sequence comes from Salix caprea, assembly GCA_964035475.1. Lineage (NCBI taxonomy): Eukaryota > Viridiplantae > Streptophyta > Magnoliopsida > Malpighiales > Salicaceae > Salix > Salix caprea. The sequence continues at coordinate 15,998,082 of OZ037743.1, read as the reverse complement.
TCTACTTTTGTCCATCATCCAGTAACCATGTGTTAAACTCTTGCATTTGGTTCCAAAGGGGTGTACGTCATCTCCATCACGTGGGGTCTAAAATGAGTAGCAACAACATCTCCAACCACATTGGAACGCCACCCGCCACACCATTAGAAAGAGCACATGACGACACATTCGGAGAGACGTCGGATGGATATTTTAAACCACCAGATGACACCGCACGCGTTGACCAAAGTGTGCCTAATCTAGAAAACTGACGGTGCAGCGTGAAACGCGCCCACAATACCCCCACCACAAAGAATAATTAAAAATAGCAAATTACCGAAACACCTCTACATTCAACTCTTGGTTTTTGTCTTATTTAAGGGTATTATGGTTATTTATTCTGCGAGGTAATGTAAAAAATCGACAATACCCCCGAGTTTAAGGCTAAAATTACGATGCACAAGGGGTAAAATAGTGATTTTACTATTATAATTAACGTAATCGGTGTCTATTGCTACAATATTTTTTTATTGTGTTTTAACATTTTAATTTAGCTATTAGTTAATACTCAGGTGAAAGTGTCATTTGCATTGCAATTGGATCTCCGTGTTATCACAATCGTTCCATCCATTTTACATCCTAACCAGTAATCTGTTATTTTTTTTTTTTGTTGGTGTGAATATATAATCTTTCTTATCCATCTTTCTCTCCACCTCCACCCCCTTATTGGAGGGAAACCCTAACGCAGACAGCAATCTTTCTCAAGCAACTGAACATGTAGATGCATCCAAAAGGAATTAAAAGAAAGAGATAGAATAGAGAGCTTGCCTGGTCAGCCAAAACTAGAGTTTTGGCATCATCATGGTGGTGATGTTACTGCTGATAAATCTGCTGCTAGACGAGCACCCTAATAACTTACATTTATAAAAATTATTGGACTAGGATTGGAGGGGTGCGCCAGGCCAGTGCAGTAGTGCAACGCAAAGGCGACGCGTGAAAAGCCCAGCAGCAAGCTGCTGTGATGGATTCTCCCCCGAGAAAAATAAATTTAATATCGTGTGGACCTATGGCCCACGTATCAGATATTAAACTGATAAGAACAGATACTACACTTGATCTTAGCCAAAAGGCCGAGAAAGGTATGAGTGTTCCAGCGTCGCGCTTCTCTTTTTATAGCCTCTGTCCACACGCCTACATTCACTTCTTACGATGTGGGATATCAGAAGGACTGCAGCAGTCACCTGCCTGCCGCTCATCAAGATGCGAGAACGGTTTTCTCAGATCAAAAGCAAGAAGGTGCGTGCTTTGCTTTGGCTCAGTTTCTGTGGCTCACATCGATCTACTGTTATATCTGGAAGCTAGACAGTAACATCATTCTCAGGAATCGAAGGTTAAAACAGATTAGAGAAACTTGTGTTGGGGCATGCAGTGAATTAACTGGAGAGGTTTTCTGAATATAAAGATAGAGAATTCTACATATCAGATAAATTAATGAATTAAACTTTAGTTGTTAGACTATATATGTCATCATTCAAAACCAGTCGTTTTCAAAGGAGCTGATATTACTGTTATTATTTTGTGGAAGCTGATAAGCAACATTCAAAGGAGCACTTGCCTCTTCTTCTCTAAGACGTTAGCGAAGGCTATTCGTATAAGCAACACAGGCCCTGCAGGTTGTTCATCATTGGCTTATGGGGCAATGCAAGAGCTTGGACCATTTCGTGTGCACAGAAATGGGAAAACTCTTTACAGAAACAGAACTCATGGAATAATGGGATGATTTATCTTTAATGTTTATTCTTGTCTTTCAAGAGAATTATTTTAAAAACGAGGTTAATTTCTGTGGATTTTTTTGATAAATTAGTTCGAAATGCTTCTTCTTCTCTTTTTCAGTTGCAAATGAAGACTTCAGTAAGTAAAAAAAAGTTCTTTTCAACCAAAAAGAGAAAAAAAAAAAAAAAAGAAGCATGAATAATAATAATACTTTGTTCGAGTTTTCACTTATTTTCTGGGTAAATTATTTCTATTTTTTTACGTGAAACTAGAAGTGAAGATCCTGAGCTACGGAAAACAATTCTTCAATTCTAATTTCCCGTTGAAAATACCTAAAGAATTCAAAACAGGACGTAAATGTTTTATCGCATCATAATAATTCAGTCGAGTATGGAATTGAAACTCGGAGACTAAAATGTAGCTGCACATATATTACAGGGACTGAAACAAATTGACTGTTAAATGAATACTTTGGAGATTCTCTTGATAATTAATTATTTTTGAAATTTAATTAATAAGTAAGTGTATATGTGACTTGGCTTGAGTTATTTTGTGCCGCAGTTGATTAACTTCGATCCCTGCAGTGATTATTACGTCCTAGATGTCGATAGAAGGAATTGTGGAGAAGGATATCAAAAACCTTTGAGGCTTTAGCTTCACAACCTGTCCTAACCTAAGACAACGTATGATACAAAAGAGATATCTAACCACGAGAAAGAAAAACATCAAACAACCGCTCACATACCAATTCTTCATCACCCTGAAACAGCCGCTCCTGCCTAAGGAGTTCCCTAGCAACACTGTTGATGGTAGACCATTTCACTTGAAATTGGTTCGGACCAAGGTTGTCAGTACCATTTGTATTTCATTTTTTCAATTGGAACGGAATATTTCGGTTTCGAAGCATTTCGGCATGTAGTTTCAGGATTGTACTGTTAATGTGTATATATATAATTAAATATATATATTCAAAAAAAATTAGTTGAGATCCAAAAATAAAATTATTTAGAATTGTGCAATTTAATCTAAAAAAAGACACAATAAATGATTTTTCTTAATAAAATTATGAACATGTTTAATATTACGAGAATGTCATCATAAATCTCGCAAGGTCATTACATTATTTGATTGCTCTGAAATTTTAACATAATATATATAAATATGTCAAGATACTTCTCATAAAATTTAATCTCAATCTAACGGTCAAATTAAACATATGATTGATACTGTAAAATTATTCATTATTTAAAAAATACTATTCAGCCGAAACGGAATGGACAGAACAAAACCGGAACGTTTCAGCCGGTATTTGACCGAAAAATCTAGAATGGACCAGAATTTAAACAGTGATAAAAACAACGCTGTTTTGTCTCGTTTTTTAACTGGTACAAAACATTTCAGCCGAAACAGATAAAAACATACAACACTTATTCGGACTATGTCCAGAGCGCCAAGGATCCCAACGATCGCACCAATTCTTTTGAAATAAATTCTAGACATTATGAATTGATTTTTAATGAATGTTTAACAAAAGAACACATTCAAATTTCAAAGAGATGAACGGCCTGAATTCTGTGGGTAGGAAGCAACAAGTTCTGCTGTTATAATTAATATCCAAACCACCTGACATAATACCATGAAAAATCCTTTTCCCTCAAAACTAGAACTAAACACTACTTGCAACATCAAGTCAGAAACAGGACACCTTTGTCTCAATAATTCAAAATATTATTGATTACAGAAAGGATACATTTTATATATATATACATGGAAGAGACATAAACAAGCAACTCCGTAATTCTTTACATGTCATTGCCATCATTTATCTCCACACAAGGGATGTGGGATATCAATGGCCAGTACACTCCTTTCTCCTTGGAACAGCGCTTTGTCATTAACGGGCAGTTCCTGATGCAGAGTCTTCCAAGAGCAGGAGGCAGGCATTCCCTAGGCAAGGACTTTAATTTAGGACAATCAACAATTTCTAGCTCTTCTAGATGCGCAAGACTTCGGAGCTGCACGGATAGAGATTCCAGTTTTGGAAGCCTTCCAATCCAAATAGAAGTTAGAGTTGTAGGAAGCACACACTTCTCATCCGGAAAGGAAACGGTGTCCACAAAACATTGACCGGCGATACTAAAATCTCTAAGGCTGGCTAGACTTTGCAAGTTCCAATTTGACAGGCACCCATCGATCCCATCACAATCCCAGATCTCAAGCGATGTCAAGTTTGGAGGCATATCACCATTTGGAAAGGATTCCAGAGCTGGGCAGCTACAAATTGTCAGTTCTAGCAGAGATGTGAGTTTTTGCATCTCATAAGGTAGAGACTTGAGATTTTTGCAATTATATATAGTCAACGTTCTGAGGTTAGCGAGGGACAAGCCAACTCCTGGAAAGATCATCTTGAGAGCAGAACAATTACTTAAATTTATTTCAGTAAGATGCATGAAGCTGCTAAGGCACTCAGGAAAGCTTGACAGAACTTCGCAGTCTGAAATGGCTAGGTATTGAAGGGACATATCATCATGCAACATCTCTTCTGAAAGCGGCTTCAGTTGGGAACAATCCCAGATTTTTAGTGTCTTGAGTCGAGTTGGTAATTTCCCATCAGGAAAGGATTTGAGAGATGGACAGCCAATGATCTCCAGGTGCTCAAAATGACACGGGGTGTCAGGGCCATTTTCCTTGTGCATCAAACCCTCAGGCAGAGACTTCAATTCTCTACAGTATCGAATCTTCAAACTTTTTAACGTCGCAGGTAACATCCCTCCTGGAAAGCATATGAGCAAGGGACACTCTTCTATCTCCAAGTCTTCAAGAGGACAATTGCTCATGCCATCAGGGAGGGATCTAAGAGCTTCGCAATCCCGAAGTACTAGATGTCTCAGTGACGATAAAAGTCCAGCTTCAGGAATGGACACAAGATTTGGACATGATTCAATGCATAGATCATCAAGAGACAGAGGAATGTGCACCTTATGGATTGGCAGATGCTCACAGCCTGACAATTTTGAACTTTTATGAGTGCTGGGCATACCAATCTCTGTCAATGACACCAATTGAGGATGTTCGAAATTTTCCAATCCAGTTCCTTTTTGCCACAAAGAGGTTAGATTAGGAAAATCAGAAAGCATCAGAACTTTAAGTGCTCCCAGTGACTGCATAAAGTGGCCCGTCAAACAAGTAAGCTTTGACATACTACCAATTTTCAATGTGGTTGGGGAGGCATTATGAAACATGTATATAAGTGTCACCTCATCACATTCTTCTAATTTCAGTTCACTAAGCACTGGAAGCTTTTCATCAGAATCTACCAACATTGGGCATTTTGCAATCGTAATCTTTACACAGGAAGGAAGACAGCTAGGTAACTTGCCCCGCAACATGGGACAATTCCATAAAGTAAGCTCAGAAAGACTAGGAAATTCTTCTTCATCAACTCCAGCTGAAGACCACCAAGATTCCCATTCCCGCATATCCTCAAATTTCAAAGTCTTTAGAGATTGAAAAGGCTTGACTGAAGAACCAACTCCGTAAAACCCAGGACCAACAGTCTTTACAGCATCCAGGCCCTGTATGAACAGATCCCTGAGTGAAGGTAGCCTCCCGAGTGGTGGTAATTCAATGCATTTACTGCAACAAGACAGTTCTAAGTGCACTATTTCAGAAAATGATGGGTGTCCTACCCATGAAGGAAATTCTATCCCGCCATAGAATGCGATCTTTAGTTCTTTTAGGTTTGCATGAGGTTGTAGTGAGTTGAGAACAGGAATGTGATGTTTTATGACTTCACCTTTTAAGTCACTCTCAGACCATTTCAATTCCAACTCTTCAAGGTTGTGCTTGCCCCTTAAATTAGCATGAGCTGCACGTCGAGCATCTATCACATTATGCAAATCCATTATGGAAAGTCGCCCTTGAAGATTCTTCAACCCTTTTAATTCTTCAATTCCACAGCCCTCTTTTTTTCCTACGATGAACTTGGACAATTTCTGAAGACGTGTCAAATTACCCATCCACGAAGGCATCTCATTTAAATTATCAGTATCAGTAATATCCAAGTGACAAAGATTGATAAGAATAGAAGTCCCTTGTGGCAGCTTCTTAAGCTTCCTGCATCCATATAATTTGAGAGTCTGCAAATTTATGAGATTGCTCACAGATTCAGGCAACTGCTTGATCTTAGTTTGAGAGAAATTAAGGTAACGCAATTGCTTCAAATCACCAATTGAATTTGGTAGCTCTGTAATGCAGTAACCACTCACTGAAAGAACTCTTAGGTGTTTCAATTTCAACAGGGCCTCATGTAATACATTATTACTCAAGTAGCAATAGGCGCCCCAAGGTGAAGAGTAAAGTCTCAATGCAATGAAAGTTCGCAGACGCTTCAGTTTACCCAGATCTTTGAACCTCTGCAGCACCTCATATGTACGGCGAGTGAATGAAATATGGCGTGTCTTTTCAAAATCTGGAAAGATCTTGTTATATTCCTGCTTATCATTTAAATTGACACAAGTTTCTCCAGCAACAGATTGAGCCAGATCACTGATGAGATGATGCATCAGATAACGTTGTTCATTGCTGCTTGATCGCTGGAAAAACGATCTTGATAATAATTCATTAAAACAAGAGTATAATCCTTCCATCCTCTTCTCTCCTCCTGCATCTGGCAGAAATCCCTCGGCCATCCATAACAACACTAATTCATCCTTATAGAATTCATAGTCTTTTGGAAGTATAGAACAGAAAACAAACAATTGTTTCAAATGTGAAGGAAGATGATAGTAGCTCAACCTCAATGCTGGAACTATGCCACCCTTGTGTTCTGATATATCCCACATTTTGCTATTAAGTACACTTTCCCATTCATCAATAGAAGGTTTAGTGCGCAAGAGGCCCCCAAGGGTTTTAACAGCCATTGGCAGTCCTCGGCACCTTTGAACTATTTGCTGGCCGACCTCCAGTAGATCTGGGAGATCATTGAAATTGGATCTTCCCAACGCATGCTTTGCAAACAAAGACAGGCTATCATCAAATGACAGTACTTTCAAATGGTAACTTGGAAAAGCACTCATCATTAATGCAACACCTTGATTACGAGTTGTGACGATGATTCTACTCCCAGGGGATGTCACTTGGAAAGGACGGCGAAGGACAGTCCAGTCATCATAGTTCTCATTCCAAACATCATCTAGAACAATAAGAAACTTCTTCCCCGCCAATTTCTCTCTCAGCCTAAGTTGCAGCAGATTCAAGTCCTTCGCATCGTAACTCCCCGAAACTGCCTCGAGAATAGTTCTCGTAACCCTAACAACATCAAAATCCTCAGAAACACAACACCAAACTTTCAAATCGAAAAAGGTATCCACTTTCTCATCATTGTAGACAAGCTGAGCAAGCGTCGTCTTACCCACACCACCCATCCCCACAATAGGAATCACACCAATCCCGTACTCATCACACCCTTGATCGCTAAAAAGAGACTTTAAGATTTCCTCTTTATCATTATCCCGACCACAAACATAAGAAAGATCCACTAAAGAAGTACTGGGTAATCTTTTCAACGACTTACTCTTCAACACCCCTCCTCTGACATTCTCTCTAAGCTCAAGAATATTCTTCTTTTGAACAATTTCTTGCAATCTAGCAGTAATACTCTTAATCTGGGAGTCTATTTTGTTGGTCAACAACAAAGTAGCAGGATTTAAAGAATAAAACAACCTGGGTATTGCGCTCCTCGCCTTCCTTGAGCTAGCTTGTCGTTCCTTTGCAAGCTCAATGAGAAACCCGTCGAGCAAATCTTCAATATCATAGGCCAAATCACGGATCTGTTCAAGCCAGAGTTTGACAGCATGGCTTTCCATCTGCTTCTCCTCTGCATCGTCAAGAACAGCACAGATCATATGCGAATTTGTCTCCAGTTTCTTGATATCAGAGTGGATTTTTTCTCTACGAGCGAACTTGAGTAGCTCCAGAGAGGTTAATTGGTTGATTATATGGCTGATTGTAGCTGAAAGGATAGCGTCTCCGATAACAAGAGCCATAATTAAATTGCTGTCTCTGGGTAACTTGCAAAGCAAATTGGAAAGAAAGAAAGTAGAGAAGTGGGTTTGTATGTAAACTTGAAAAGTAACAGTGGTTTTAGTCGCAATGGGTGAAGTCTCGAGTTGAAGTTAAAAGTTAAAACATGTATTCAGATGGTTTTATTTTTACTTAAATTCACAAAACGTATTTTTTAATTTTATAAAAAAAACAAAAAAAAACAGTGGGTTTATCTTCCGGCGAGGCGGCAAGAGTTCTTACTATTTCTTTCATCTTTCTTTTCTATTTTATTATAGTTATTTGAAGATAGATTAATTTAATTATAGTGGCTTCTCCAATGTCTATTTTACCGACACTTGTAAAGAGAAATAATTTCAGAGAAAAAAACAGAAAATAATCTTTCGATATGTGTACAAGCTCGAACGATTCGCACCGAGAATATCTTTAGTGTAAAGCGGTGGCCCTGTTATTTGTTATTTCTCGCCGGTCAATGGTTGTTTTTAATTTTAAATTAATATTTATTTTAGAAACTAATTTCCCCGCATTTCAAATACTATTTTTATAATATTCAACATATCAATATCTTCTGTAACTCAATTGGTGTTCAAATTGATTTTGAAATTTGACCATAGGCAAGGTGAAGGAATTTTCAACTTTTAATTAATTATTTCGTCCTTTAGTTCAGAGATGGAATCATTCCACGTTGGAAATCGTACGCCAAAAGAAATAAATACTTTCAAAAAGAGAGAGAGAATGCGTGCAAAAGAGAGATAGCGGCTAAATAAAGCAACAAGATTTGTTCGCCAGCTCTTGTCGACGTGCCGAAGTTTTCAAAATTCAAAAGGTAAGGGTACGAAAAACGAGGGACCATCACCATCTTCTTTTTTTTTTCTTCTTAAGCTTCGATAATGATAGCAATATTTTTTCAGTAATGTTTTTAAAATAGAATGTCAAAGGAAATTATGATGTTTTTTATAGTTTTTTATTTAGAAATGTATTAAAATAATATATTTTTATTTTTATAATATTATTCTTAATATAACCACATCAAAATAATATAAAAACACTAAAAAAATTCAATTAAAACCACACAAAAAAAAGTTTTTTTTTTTTAAAAAAAAAAACTTTTAAAATGCTTACTAAAGACAAAAGAACTACAAGGCTTTCAAGTTCGAAGGTATATTAATGTTCAAGCTATACGACTAGAAAGCCCATCTCCCTTAGGTCTTAGAAATTGAAGCCCACGCTCAGCGCAGCTCCTCTAATGCTCTCCGCAAGCAGCATCACCACCTCCAGGTGGAATTTCATCTTACTGCAAATATGTTCTTCCCCCGAGTCACAAAAATTATCTATCTCTGTAAGCAAATAATAAAACCCCACTAATTAACCTACGACTCATCTCTCGCATCTCACGCCATATTTCCTAATACTCCTGTTGATATTCCCTTTTATTGTTCTGATCGTGATTAAGTATGCTATGGACTGTTGGATTTAGCAAAATATATAGCAGAAAACATTGCATTCAACTAGCAAGTGGGGTCTTGGCCTGGTCTCTTCCTCTTCACCAGGGTTCAAGCCCCATCATGCATACTTGTCACTCTCGTGGTGCCTTGCAGGATATCCAATAAGTCTGGAGATTAGTTACGGTGTAAGCTGGCCTCATAAGAAAACTGGTGCATTCAACTAGGTATAACAAATACAGTTCTTGCAGGTGTGCCGGAATCTATAGATTTTATCGCAGCACTACTAGGTAGCTAGGAAGGATATATATGACAGCAAGCATGCATGTAATGTTCCATACCTGAAGTATCCGAGCCAGGCAAAAGATCTGCAAAGAAGATACGAAAAGTGCTCCAAGATTTGGAATACCAACTTGTTTTTCCACAGCCAATATTGTGGCCACAAACAATGAGAGGACTTGTTCATTGAAGTGTCCATTAAATACTCCTGTATATGGCAAGGAGCACGTAAAGCAGGTGAATAGCTAGGGATTGGTTAGTTAGGTTACTAATGAATCGTTCAGTTACCAATATATATCCCATACCTCCATGGAAACTGCTACTAAATAATCAGAGCTTGAAAGTCGAAGAGTGCTCACAGTCAGGTATCTAACCTCCATCCTAATGCTGCGCGCACCATGGAATTTAATACAGTTTATCTTTGTTTTTAATGCAGGTTATCAAGCATCAAACACATAAAATTGGCGGTCCTAACTGGTTCCTTCCTTCTATCGTCAATCGTGCTTGTGATAGTTAAGATCCTCACTGTTAATTTAAGGTTAATTTCAAGCTAAACATGCATGTGTTGTGCTAGTTACAGACAGTAAATTACCTCCATAATTTCCTGATCAGCTTATTGGGAATATTGCAGACATCAGTTCATCCAGTTAACGCCTCCGGTCATGACATGGTGCGGCAACAAATGGTACAGATCCGTCGGCTACCATCAAAAACTATCCTGTTGTGGCAATATAGGGGTGGAAAAAATCCCATTGCTCCTCACTGTCCACCTTCCATACATCGTCTAAGATAATCAAGCAGCGTCTTTAACCAGAAAGCTTTTCTCTTAGCATCAAATCCAGATCAGCACTCAACTTGCAAGTTTCTAAAGGAATTGCCTGCAGAAGAAATGTTGTTGTTAACAAAACATCAAGAAAGAAAACCCACAGCCTTAATTCAAAAGACTTCAACAACACCAAAATCATCATGACTCAAAAGCTGATCAGCTACGGTGTTTTCCTGCTCCTCCTTTCCTACTTGTAGCAATACCTCATCATCGTTAATTGCCTCACAATTCAGTAGCGCAATCCAAGAATCGCTTTTTATGTGCTTCTATCTACCATAAATGCACATCCGCCAAACAAATCGTGGGTTTCTTTCTCGATCCTCATGAATTCCGAGACAAACAAATCTCCACATCTCTTTCTCGCATCTCGTGTGCCAATTCCCTGATCTTTCTTGGTATCCACATCATGACTTGGGCTTGACCAACAACAAGGGATACATCAGTTTTCTTACCAACTTGTAGTGCAAGCAGACTCACAGATCATGTTTTGATTAAAATGAAGCCTTTGTTGGAAGGTAAGTTGTTGAGCTGGATTAATGGATGCAGAAGAGTTGATGCTGAGCTGGAAATGCAGTAGCATTAAAGGAAGAAGAAGAAGTAGAATAGATAGTTACATTCTGTTATGAACATGTACTAAGTGTGTTGAACATGCATTTGGTGTGTTGAAAGTGTGTTGAACATGCACTAAGTGTGCTGAACATGCATTTGGTGTGTTGAAAGTGTGTTGAACATGCACTAAGTGTGCTGAACATGCATTAAGTGTGCTGAACTACTTGTAACTAACAAAACAAGTAGAGAAGTTGTAATTGAGCTCTCGTAATGAGTTCCAAGCCTAAGAGTATATAAAGGCATAAACTCAAACAAGTTGTAAGCAAGAAAAATAGATACAAACTTACCTTCTTCTGGAAATTCTCTCTGCCACAAATTCTCTCAAATCCTTCTCTCCCAAATCAACAAGCAACCTGCAAATTATCAAACAAACAACAACAAACTCAAATCAAGAAATTCAACATGGTATCAGAGCTGGCTTGATCAACAAGGAAGGGAGTAAAACAATCTGTGATCATACAAACAGAAATTAAAGAAGAAAGAAAAAATGGTGAGCAGTGGAGATCTTCGAACACCACAATTTAATGGTGAAAACTATGATTTTTGGTCAGTAAAGATGGAGACAATCCTCATAGCATATGATCTATGGGATGTGATTGAGTTTGGCATCAACACAAACTCTGCAGTGACAGTTAAATCAAAGGCAGAAGATGAATCTGGTGAAGAAGCTAGTGGATCGAAAGAGAAGAAGGCTGAAACTGAAGAAGCTGTTGTTTCTAAGGAAAATAGGATAAAAAATGCCAAGGCATTAAGTATCATACAAGGAGCATTGACAGATGAGCTCTTTCCTAGAATTAGAAACGAAAAAAACAGCACAAGGAGCTTGGAATGTGCTAAAGAGAGAATATAGAGGGGATAAAAGAGTAAGGGCAGTGAAGTTACAAGCTGTGAGATGTGAGTTTGAGTACATGAGAATGGGAGAAAATGAGAGTTTAGAGCATTACCTAGCCAAGTTTTTCGAGGTAGTGAACAACTTGAAGTCACTTGGTGAAGAAGTGCCTGAAAAGAGAATTGTGCAAAAGTTATTAATGAGCTTGAGTAGAAGGTATAGGTCTATTGTTTCTATCATTGAAGAAACAAGAGATCTGGATGTACTAAGAGCTGAAGAAGTGATAGCTTCTGTCAAAGTTTTTGACAGAAGAGAAGACCTGCATGATGAAAGGGAAAGTAGTGCAGGAATTGAAAAGGCATTCAGCAGCCTTAAGGTTGGTTATAACCAAGGGTATGCTGCTGCAAACAGGCCTTCAAATGGAAAATGTATTCCTAGGTGGCCGAGACAAGATCAAGGCCATTCAAGCTTGACTCAAGGTGGAAATGTGCATAATAATCATAGCACAAGCTGGAACCATAGAGCTGGAATTAACAGCAACAATTCCTACAATACACAGAACATACAAGACAGCAGCAGCCAAGGTGTGAAGCCACAATGTCAAGTGTGTCAAAAATACCATTTTGGTATTTGTAGATACAAAGGCAAGGAAAAATGTCAAAGATGCAGTAGGTTTGGGCACAACACAAAGGAATGCAATGATTACAAGCAATTGGCAAATTGTGCACAGGAGGAGGAAGAAGTGTCCATTGCAAATTTATTTTATGCTTGTCATGCAGCAAGTATAAAGAACAAGGAAGAACTGAACAAAGAAAAAGATAGCTTGATTTTGGAGAAAGAGGCTTCCATACAAAGCAATGAAGAGAGTCTGAAAATCACAGAAGACTTAAGAACCTTGACTGATTGGCTGCAGGAGGAAAAATCTGCCACAGGGAAAGAACTAGAAGCTCTCAAGGCAGAACTTTCTATCACAAAGCAGCAGCTGGAATCTGCAGAACAGCAAGTTGCAGTTTGTGTCCGTAATATGAAAGTAACCAAGGAAGAGAATGAATCTCTTACCTTGAAATTATCTGAAATCTCAAATGATTTGGAGCAGGCACAAAATACATTTGATGGACTCATAAGTGAATCAGGTAATGAAGAAACAAATGAAGATCATGCAGAACAGCAAATTGAAGTCATGCATGATGGTGTAGTAGAAGAAGGAACAATTGAAAGAACTCAGTTGAACACTAGTGAATATGGTATGTCTGAAATTGAAGAAAACAGAGGAAACAATGAAGACAGCAGTACAAGCTCAGAAGTTGCTGCATTAACTCTAGTAAAACTCAAAACATTGGAAGATATAAATGCTAGGTGCAATTTGAGCATAACAGAACCTGAAAGCTACACAGAAGCAGCTGCAAATGTAGCTTGGCAGGATGCTGTGAAAGCAAAGCTAGACATGATTGAGAAGAATAACACTTGGGGGTTGGTGAATAGGCCTGCTGACAAACCAGTCAAATGGATGTTCAAGACAAACCTAGATTACGGTTGAAACTTAGGGTTAAACCAGTCAACAACTTAGGAGAGGCTGTTGGAAGGTAAGTTGTTGAGCTGGATTAATGGATGCAGAAGAGTTGATGCTGAGCTGGAAATGCAGTAGCATTAAAGGAAGAAGAAGAAGTAGAATAGATAGTTACATTCTGTTATGAACATGTACTAAGTGTGTTGAACATGCATTTGGTGTGTTGAAAGTGTGTTGAACATGCACTAAGTGTGCTGAACATGCATTAAGTGTGCTGAACTACTTGTAACTAACAAAACAAGTAGAGAAGTTGTAATTGAGCTCTCGTAATGAGTTCCAAGCCTAAGAGTATATAAAGGCATAAACTCAAACAAGTTGTAAGCAAGAAAAATAGATACAAACTTACCTTCTTCTGGAAATTCTCTCTGCCACAAATTCTCTCAAATCCTTCTCTCCCAAATCAACAAGCAACCTGCAAATTATCAAACAAACAACAACAAACTCAAATCAAGAAATTCAACAGCCTTCAACTGCCCCTCCTATTCATCTTTGGTTTTCTTCTTGATCAAGCAATCAGAGGCAACTTTGGTGAAACTGGCAAGATGTCAAGAATGAATGAAGGTACTGAAACGAGGGAGTATTGCATGTTAAAAATGGTGAGAAGGTGAGAGATTTGATCACTCCTTAAGACTGGAGATCGAGTCTGCTCCAAAACGAGTGGAATTCTAAATTCAAATACGGTGTGCTGATGCTGATGCTGATATGGAAGGGACAACATTGCGTGTGGGCCTGTCCCGGTCTCGCCCTAACTCTGTAGATCATGACAATGTTCGAGAAAGAAAAAAAGTCTTAAGTCTTTTATGGTCAATGATACTATTGTGTGGCAGGCCTCGTTAGGGAACCTTAAATTGTTTGGATATTGCAGTGATTCTATTGGTTTTCTTTTTTTATTAAGTGATGTTCGGATTAATTTATACGTAACTCAAATAATTTAATAGATTCTGAAATTATTTAATAAATTCAAAAACTAATAACCATGAATTTTTAATAATCATTTTATTAGTAAAAATACAATACTTGAAAATGAAACAAAAAAACAAAGTGTGTTTGTTCCCACCCTGATAATCCTAGTTGCAGCCGGCCGGCCCCACCTCAAGTCTCTTCATCTCTCTCTAAGACCTTGACTTATTTCTTCCCCACCGGGCCCTCAAGAAATGGTATTATTTCAAGAACAATATGAAATGGATCTCTCTTCTACTTTTTACCTCTTTTATTTTTCTCTCCTGAGCTTCACTTACAATGAATTTTAAGATGAGATTTCTCTTTTTTTCTTCTTCTTTTCATTGTGTATGTTTTGCATTAATTATTTTTATTATTAATAGTTTCGGTGTTGGATTATTGTATTATTTTTAATTAATATTTTTTCTGTTATTAATGGATTTTTAATTTTAACTCTTTTTTAGTTATTGATGAATCATTCAATAAGATTTTCCTATCATTACATCTTCTCCCATTGAGCATAATTAATGAGTAGAGCGCGGCCCTCCCCAAAAATATTGCTTGCTATTTTTGCCACTATTGCGCGCTAGCTGCTTCGGATCTGCGTCGAACTTTAGTTGTGGCGGTGCATGATCTAAAAACACTGAAAGACAATCTTCTTGCCTGTTTGGGAGTGTGGTTGCGGTAGCTTTTTAAAATGTTTATTGTGTTAAAATATATCAAAATAATATTTTTTTTATTTTTTAAAAATTATTTTTGAAATTAGCACATCAAAATAATCTAAAACATACAAAAACATATTCATTTAAAATTAAAAAAAATCAAATTTCTCGCAATGCCAAACGGGCACTGATAACGTACACCTCGAGATGGCGAGTGGAAATGGGTAGGCATGGAAGATCCCGTTGGTCGTAGCCCACATTGCAAACATGATCATCTAAAACAATTAAACATCTCTTTCCAGAAAGTTTCTCTCTTAGCGTCACCTGAAGCAGATTCAAATCATCACTGAGATTGCAAGCCTGATCCTTGGTAACTTCCTGGAGGAATATTGTCCCTGTGATGCTCAGATCATCAAAATCTTCTGAATCCGAAACCCAATCCCTCAAATCAAAAGCGTTGACCAGTACTGTGGAATCGTTGTACACAAGCTAAGCTAAAATCGTCTTGCCCACTCCTTCCTTCCCGCATATTATGATAAAGATGGAAGATGAAGGGAAGCAGAAGCAGCATGCAGGGATCTGAGAGGATATGGTGGAAGCAAGAGGGTCCAATTATGATAAAGATGGAAAAGTCTGCAGCAAAAAGATTAACTATTCAAATGGGTCCTGCTGCTACGCGGAAGGCAACAAGCACTGGCCGCCGTGTTCCCTTTATATACGGTGGGTCTCCTGCAGCCAGACCGTCACGAATTTGTGAGATCAGGCGGAGCCACGAAACACTCGTGTTATCGCTCGGTCAAAAACTGTTTTGATGGGATTGATGCTCATAAATGTTTTTTTGCTGAATTCATGCTACTAAAATATACATAAAAAACGAACGATACCAAGAATTAATGAAATGCTGTGCGTTAATCGATGTTGTGGGATACAATTAGGGTTTCTGAGATGGTATTTGTAGGACGCCATGAAAACCTACTCTTCTGAAGAAAGCAAAATATTACGTAACTCAAATAATTTAATAGATTCTGAAATTATTTAATAAATTCAAAAACTAATAACCATGAATTTTTAATAATCATTTTATTAGTAAAAATACAATACAAATAATTTAATAGATTCTGAAATTATTTAATAAATTCAAAAACTAATAACCATGAATTTTTAATAATCATTTTATTAGTAAAAATACAATACTTGAAAATGAAACAAAAAAACAAAAAAACAAAGTGTGTTTGTTCACACCCTCATAATCCTAGTTGCAGCCGGCCGGCCCCACCTCAAGTCTCTTCATCTCTCTCGAAGACCTTGACTTATTTCTTCCCCACCGGGCCCTCAAGAAATGGTATTATTTCAAGAACAATATGAAATGGATCTCTCTTCTAGTTCTTACCTCTTTTATTTTTCTCCTCTGAGCTTCACTTACAATGAATTTTAAGATGAGATTTCTCTTCTTTTTTTCTTCTTTCATTGTGTATGTTTTGCATTAATTATTTTTATTATTAATAGTTTCGGTGTTGGATTATTGTGTTATTTTTAATTAATATTTTTTTCTGTTATTAATGGATTTTTAATTCTTTTTTAGTTATTGATGAATCATTCAATAAGATTTTTCTATCATTACATCTTCTCCCATTGAGCATAATTAATGAGTAGAGCGCGGCCCTCCCCAAAAATATTTTGCAGCCCGTGGTAAGCCTTTACGTTTGCTTGCTATTTTCGCCACTATTGCGCTCTTGCTGCTTCGGATCTGCAACACTGAAAGACAATCTTCATCTGATAACGTACACCTCGAGATGGCGAGTGGAAATGGGTAGGCATGGAAGATCCCGTTGGTCGTAGCCCACATTGCAAACATCATCTAAAACAATTAAACATCTCTTTCCAGAAAGTTTCTCTCTTAGCGTCACCTGAAGCAGATTCAAATCATCACTGAGATTAATGCGGACCGGTCTAAAAACACCATCAAGGACCCATTACATGTTCCAAATAGTTCAATAACACGGTCTAGGACAAAGGCATTGAAAGAGGCAATGAATGCATTGGTTTTGAAGGTTTCAACCAGGTCAGAATTGCAAGGATCATTGGAGTATCAAGAGGAGACCTTAGTACATCTTATCCATGTGCAGGAGGGGTTCAATACAACCTTATTTGGGCCATGAAGTGAGGACAATAAAAGAAGCCAAAAGAATCCTACTACAACTTGGAAACATGGGATTGATGGGCTGGATGGAAGAGAATAAATAAACTTTATGGGTTTTATTTAAGTTAGTTAGCTACAGCCCAAGGCTTGTTTGGGCTTAATTAAAACTTTGTTTTCAGCTAGGATCCAAGGCTTGCTTGGATTAAGTCATGGGCTTTTCAATTTAGGATTTTGGGTCAGTTTTGAGTGGACCTCTTTTAAGTCCACATAAAAGGTCCATTAAGGTTACTTTTTAAGAACTATTTAAACTCATGTAACCCTAATTTCGGCAGCCATTGATTAATTTTAATTCTGAACTTTTCAATTTATGTGTGAGAGTGACTCTTGCATTCTTTAGTTCTTGAAAGAACTGAATCCGACTTATTGAAGATTAACTGGCTTCGTGGCGTCATTCTACTCATTCTAATAGTGTTGGTGCCTTGGAGCAAGTTTCCATTGCGTCACACTCCTATCAGACCTATTTCGGCTTTCCGGAATCAGATCTCATTCTTGGTTGCGGGTTGCGTGACCACGTGATCACAAGGTTCGCATCAGAGATTGCAATCCTGATCCTTGGTAACTTCCTGGAGGAATATTGTCCCTGTGATGCTCAGAACATCAAAATCTTCTGAATCCGAAACCCAATCCCTCAAATCAAAAGCGTTGAGCAGTACTGTCTTGCCAACTCCTTCCTTCCCGCATATTATGATAAAGATGGAAGATGAAGGGAAGCAGAAGCAGCATGCAGGGATCTGAGAGGATATGAGATGGAAAAGTCTGCAGCAAAAAGATTAACTATTCAAATGGGTCCTGCTGCTACGCGTAAGGCAACAAGCACTGGCCGCCGTGTTCCCTATATATATGGTGGGTCTCCTGCAGCCAGACCGTCACGAATCAGGCGGAGCCACGAAACACTCGTGTAATCACTCGGTCAAAAACTGTTTTGACGGCATTGATGCTCATAAATGTTTTTTGATGAATTCATGCTACTAAAATATACATAAAAAACGAACGATACCAAGAATTAATGAAATGCTGTGCGTTAATCGATGTTGTGGGATACAATTAGGGTTTCTGAGATGGTATTTGTAGGACGCCATGAAAACCTACTCTTCTGAAGAAAGCAACATATTACGAGTGGCAGGAATTTGAAAGTTGCGGCTCCACTCGTAATGGTTGCTTTTCACTGAGCACACAGTCTGCGCCAGACTCTATGTTGTTCAATGCTATTTGTCTTTACAATTACAGTGAAGTAGCCTTTTTCAATCCGGAAAAGACAACTAATAGGACTTGGATAGAAATTATGAAGCTGTTTGTTTCGGCGTTTCAACCGCCGTTTGCACCAAATTCAATTTTTTTTTTTTTTAAATAAAAAAAAATTTGATGTTTTTAGATCATTTTGATGTACTGATATCAAAAATAATTTTAAAAAAAAAATTATTTTGTTGTATTTCTAAACAAAAAACAATTTCAAAAGCAACCGCAACCGCTCTCCCAAACAGACTATATATAACGTGTTAATTGGAATTTGTTTTCTTGGATGAATACACGTTTTATATCAACAAGAGTCACTTAACATGTGTTTTGCCTCAAATATTTTTTAAAATATAAAAAAAATATTAAAAGGGTGAGTTTTTTAATATAATATTATATATTTAGCCAAAATAATCAATTTTAACAGATTTTTTATTAATTAATGTTAAAAAAAATTAATAATAAGATATTTTTTTGTGTTCAATACTAATGTGAAATAATAATTTTTTTAAAAAAAAAATATGATAAAAAAATTAAAAACAACTTTAACAATAAATTTATATGCAGACAATTGATAAAATACATTAAATATGAGTTGTTTGTTTCCTATAGCGAAATGGTTGATTGTTAGTTTGCTTTAATTGTTTGGCTAAATATTTAATTGGTAGATAACAAAACTGGAACTAATAAAAATCATTAAAAATAAGTTATTTGTTTTCTATAGTTAATGTTGCCTTTACCTCCACAATAATTAATGTGATCAACAATATGATTAATTATATTTTCACAATTATCATCAAGATCTTAAATGAATATTGCATTAAGTTGTGCTTCTTTCATAATATCTATAATGACAAATAAATAAACAAATGAATTATGTCAAGCACCAGTTTTATTGCAAGAGATATAATTTATGAGCATGCTGAAAAGAAACAATCTTATTTAGAAATAGAAAGAGATATAATTCATGAAATTGCAAGTGCATGTCGACATTGTTCTTGGCATGACTTTCATATCATTGTTGTATGGAAATTTTCAATATAGCAATGATTTTTTGCACTAGATGTTATCTTTTGCACAGATTTAGTTGTTCAATTATTTTTTTCATTTAGAATATTCTGTTTAAATCATTTGTAAAATTTTGAATTCTCTGTCGTGTTTACACTTTACTATTTTCTCCAAAGTTAAACTCACTTGCAGCATGCCACTATTTTCAAATTATTTATTCCAACAAGGAATGACAAATGTCTTTTCTAAGCATGTTCATTTTCACATGATTGGTTATATGAAAAGTCATCCTATCCCTTCAATTTCTGTCCCTGTTTACTTGTTGGATTTGAGGTCCCATCTTTTAATTTTTTACAATTGTGTAACATAAATAATAATGTTTCTACACATCAAATCATGAATGATTACCTCATTAAGCTCACAAACAATTACATTTTGCTTAGAATTAATTTTATAATTAGAACACATACGGTATGTAAACATATATTATCCATATTCTTTAGAATTGAACTTCATGTGCAATAGAATTTCCTAGACAATTTTTTTTCTATCAAATACTAATGTAGTGTCCTCATCATCAACCAATCTAAAAAAAAACATTCATAGGCATTTTCCCATGAATATAATTACCCACATACCAACTCATTAACATAGACAAAAAAAAAATATGAAGTCTTCACAATAATTCTTATCAATTACATGCTAACTCAAAAACTCATCATGCTCAGCAATTTTATATAGAATAACAAAAGCGATTCAATTTCTACCATTATTTATGATATTACAAATCACGAAACAATTGGATACGTTTAAATAAATAAATCAGGATTTGATCCTTTTGAAGAGATGAGAACCCAATAGTCAAAAACAATATAAAGATGTTTTTCTAGCTCTTTCTACTGGATAAAATAGACACTAAATTGAAATTCCATATGAGAAGAAAGCATAGGAAAGAGCTTCAGAAGTACCTGGCGCTAGGTATTTCTTATTATAGATAGGGTAGGCATAGGGGATCAAATTATCATACTCACTCTTATTAGAGAGTATTTGACACTATTTATCATCTCAGAGAGAAAAAAATATAATTATATGCAAATGATGAAGAGAAAATAGGTTGCACAATGGTGGCTGATTGGCTTCTTGATGAATATTTGTTGAGAGATTGAGTAACAATCTGTATGGAGATACAGAACATTTGTTATCTTAAACCGTTTGTTTGGCTTGATTGCCTTGATGAATAGCTTTGATTTTAATTTGTTATTTATCACTACAGATTGCAAGATGCCATAAGAAATGAACAATTGTGCAAACCACTTGGCCAACATTGAAGTCAAAGAAAGAAGAATGGTACCTGATTCTCTTGTTCACTTTCAATCAGCAGAAACTTGTAACAATCTGCAAGTTCTACCACTGTAGAAATCATGAAGCAGTATTAAAGAAGAACAAAATACTGAAATCACTTGTATTATTAGCAGAATAATATATACAGCAGAAACTCCTACAATTAAGGAGAAAAATCAGAGTACGATTACATCCTAAAGATTTACAAGATAAACACAAACACTATATATATGGTAACACGATATTTGAATGTATCTGCAAGATCAACACTATCTTTCATATCTTCAAGATCAACCATATCCTCAAGATCATATCTTCAAGATCAGCCATATCTTCAAGATCCCCCCTCAAGATGGAGCATGAAGATTCTGAATGCCCAACTTGCGAAGAAGAAAGTGAAAGCAATCACGTCCCAACACTTTAGTTAAGATATCTGCTAATTGAAAGTGTGTTGAAACATAATGTGTAACAATGATGCCAGACTGTAAGTGCTCACGAATGAAGTAGTAGTCGATCTCGATGTGTTTGGTGCACTCATGAAACACAGGATTAGCAGTGATGTGTAAAGCGGATTGATTATCACAGTGCAAAAACATTGGTTGGGAATGAGTCACAGACAAATTAACCAAGAGACTATGTAACCATATCAATTCACTAGTGGTGGCAGCCATAGAGTGATATTCTGATTCAGCAGATGAACGTGACACTATGGGTTGTTTCTTGGACTTCCATGATATAGGAGCAGCACCAAGAAAGATGTAGTAACCAGTAATTGATTGTTTAGTCATGAGACAACTTGCCTAATCAGCATCGCAATAAGCTTTAATCTGAAAATTATTCTGTGATGGAAAGAACATACATTGACCAGGAGAACTCTTTAAGTAACGAAAAGCATGATAGGCAACATCAAGGTGTGGCTGACAAGGTTTTTGCATAAATTGATTGAGAAGTTGCACTCCATAAGTGATATCTGGTCAGGAAATTGTCAGATAAATAAGTCATCCAATCAAGCGATGATATTGCCTCGGATCTTGCAAAGTTTCTCCACAGTCTGAAGACAGTTGATGCTGCCGAGGAATGGGAAAGGCAGCGGCTTACTGCCAGCAAATACTAGTTTCTTTAACAAATCAAGAGTGTATTTGCATGTACCAGTCATAATCCTTGGTACATTGTCAGTTGTGATATTATTTTCAGTGTGTTTTTTGTTGTTGTTCCTCCACAGAAGGAACAAAAACCATAAAAACAGAAAGAAGATATAGAAGTTGTCATAAAAACCACGCAAATCGTGTTCTTGCCGAAAGCTCAAAACCCAAACATCACAATACTCAAAACTCACTCACCAAATCGAGCCACCAACAAACCGAACATTACAATACCAAAAACAAACCCAAAAAATGAGAGTACAGATTGCATATTAACAAGAAAGAGGCAAAAGTTCATGAAATCCAACCACAAATCGAGAATTGCATATTGCAGAAATTAAATAATTAGAAAACTAACATTCAACAAGTATTATTGCCGCCTTGCTGGACACCAACCAAGAATACCAAAAAGATTGTAGCCTGATTAGATTACTATAGAGAGAGAGACAGGGAGAAAGATTTGTTGAGACTTGGAAGAGAAAAGAGGAGAGGATTTGGGGGAAATTAATTAAAGCGCACGCGGGGTTCTATAGTATCGTAAAATTAGACCGATCCAATTTATTTTTATGATTCTACCCGATTTTATCGATTTTAAACTGATATTAATTAAAATTTGATTTTTTAACACGACTTTAATAATTTTATAGTATCAACTCGTAAAATCGTATACACAAGTTTGATAACCTTGGTAGTAGGTATACTTTTTCACTTCATTGATTAGGAAGACAACTAATAGGACATGGATAAAAAAAATTATTGCACTTTTTATAGAAAAATTTAATTAGATCACATGTTAATTGGATTTTTTTTTGGAAGAAGCACATGTTTTATATTAACACAAGTCACTTGACATGCGATTCGGCTGCAAATATTTTTTAAAATATAAAAACAATATTAAGAATATGAGTTTTTTTATAATGCTATATATTTGGCTAAAATAATTGACCTTGACAGAATTTTTATTAATTAATATTAATAAAATATTTTAATTAACAGATATTTTTTGTGTTCAATACAAATGTGAAGTAATAAAATTTTATAGAAATAAGTTAAAAAAACTAAAGATAACTTCACCAATAGAGTGGGAGTTTTTTTATATAATGTTATACAAAATAAACAACTTTGACATATTTTTTATTAATTAATGTTAAAAAAATTAATTATAAAATAATTTTTGTGTTCAATACTAAAATGAAGTAATAAAATTATACAGAAATAATATAAAAAATTGAAAACAACTTCACCAACAAATTTATGTGCAGACAATTTTAAAATCCATTAACGATGAGTTGTCTGCTTTCTGTAACAAACTGGTTGATTGTTAATTTGTTTTAACTGTTTGACTAAATATTCAATTGGTATCATGATTATTTTTCGACAATAAATTAGTTGAATTATGATTTTCAAAAAAATTGAAGACAATATTGACTCACAAAATTTCTCTAAATCATTAATCTGGGATATTAGATATGAAACATTATATATAAAGAAGTTGCAAAATTTAATTTTTAATAAATACAACATTGAATGATAAATTATTTGAATTATTATTATTATTATTGTCATTGTTATTATTATGATTGAAGGACAAATCTAAAAAAAATATTAGCAACATAAAAAAGTATTTGATTTGAAGAATAAATAAAAATAATTAAAAAGACAAAATTAAAGGATAAAAGCAAAATTACTATTGTTTTATGAATATGATATTACAATCGGTTGGATTAAAATAAAAATCATTATCATCAATATTTTTTATATTATTTTATGAGTTATTGTCACTATTAACAACATAGTCCTAATTATTAATATCATAAGCATTACAAGAATTATAATAAATTATTATTGTTATCATCATTATCATTACTATTATTGTTTAACCAATGAAAAATA
Source organism: Salix caprea (assembly GCA_964035475.1). Classification (NCBI taxonomy): domain Eukaryota; kingdom Viridiplantae; phylum Streptophyta; class Magnoliopsida; order Malpighiales; family Salicaceae; genus Salix; species Salix caprea. The sequence goes on along the minus strand of OZ037743.1, from coordinate 15,974,297 downwards.
TTAAATTATCCCGAAGAATAATAATAAGAAAAAAATTGTAACAAAAGATTAAGCAAAAAAAAAACAATTATAAAAAAATAATTAGTAAGATCATTATTATCATTGTGTAAACAATGAAAACCATGAAATTATCATGAAGAATAAAACAAAAAACCAAAAAACACTAACCAAAGAGTAAATTAAAACAAAAAAAAATAAATGCAACCATAACCATAATTTTTTCAGCGCAAAAAAAATAATTAAGAGTGGGTTTTTTTAATAACACTACAACTTTGGGCAAAATAATTAATTTACGCATAATTTTTATGAAGCGCAAATTTTCAATATTATAAATTTTAAATCGATATGAATTTATTTATTTAATAGACTTCAACAAAATAATCAAAATAAATTATTGCCATTAAAAAGTAAAAAAATTTGTGTATTTGAATTATTGAATTTCACTATATTAGGACTAGCTCATTTCATAATTTAATTTAAATTAAACATAATAATAAAATATAAATTATGTAAATACCTGCAATAACTAAACAACAAAATAAGATGTTGATTTTATACCTATAAAAAGAAGAAAATATAATTGAAGATTCATTGGTACATCACTATTATTATTATGACTATAACAGTTTAAATTACTATCACTATTAGTGCCTAAATAATAAAAAATATTAAATTGTCCCAAATGTTTCTTAAAAAAAACAAAGCACTTTTAAAAGAGCAACCAATAAAATAATTAAAAAAAAAAACAATCACTAAACTTGTCATTATTATTATACAAATAATGAAAATCATAGAATTATTTAGAAGAATAAATAAGAGCTCCAAACAAAAACAACAATACAAAAAATACTTTTCACTCATAATTAGAACAACACACAGCTTGCAACATCAAGTCAGAAACAGGAACCCCAAAATTCTTTACATGGCATTGCCATCATTTATCTCCACACAAGGGATGTGGGATATCAATGGCCAGTACACTCCTTTCTCCTTGGAACAGCGCTTTGTCATTAACGGGCAGTTCCTGATGCAGAGTCTTCCAAGAGCAGGAGGCAGGCATTCCCTAGGCAAGGACTTTAATTTAGGACAATCAACAATTTCTAGCTCTTCTAGATGCGCAAGACTTCGGAGCTGCACGGATAGAGATTCCAGTTTTGGAAGCCTTGCAATCCAAATAGAAGTTAGAGTTGTAGGAAGCAGACACTTCTCATCGGGAAAGGAAACTGTGTCCAAAAAACATTGGCCAGCGATACTAAAATCTCTAAGGAAGGCTAGACTTTGCAAGTTCCAATTTGACAGGCACCCATCGATCCCATCACAATCCCAGATCACAAGCGATGTCAAGTTTGGAGGCAGATCACCATTTGGAAAGGATTCCAAAGCTGGGCAGCTACAAATTGTCAGTTTTTGCAGAGATGTGAGTTTTTGCATCTCATAAGGTAGAGACTTGAGATTTTTGCAATTATATATAGTCAACGCTCTGAGGCTAGCGAGGGACAAGCCAACTCCTGGAAAGAACGTGAGAGCAGAACAATTACTTGAATTTATTTCAGTAAGATGCATGAAGCTGCTAAGGCACTCAGGAAAGCTTGACAGAGCTTCGCGGTCTGTAATGGCTAGGTATTGAAGGGACATATCATCATGCAACATCATTTCTGGACGCGGCTTCAGTTGGGAACAATCCCAGATTTTTAGTGTCTTGAGTCGAGTTGGTAATTTCCCATCAGGAAAGGATTTGAGAGATGGACAGCCAATGATCTCCAGGTGATCAAAATGACACAGGGTGTCAGGGCCATTTTCGTTGTGCATCAAACCCTCAGGCAGAGACTTGAATTCTCTACAGTATCGAATCTTCAAACTTTTTAACGTCGCCGGTAACATCCCTCCTGGAAAGCATTTGAGCAAGGGACACTCTTCTATCTCCAAGTCTTCAAGAGGACAATTGCTAATGCCATCAGGGAGGGATCTAAGAGCTTTGCAATCCCGAAGTACTAGATGTCTCAGTGACGATAAAAGTCCAGCTTCAGGAATGGACACAAGATTTGGACATGTTTCAATGCATAGATCCTCAAGAGACAAAAGCATGTGCACCTTATGGATTGGCAGAAGCTCCAGTTTATCACAGCCTGACAATTTTGAACTTTTATGAGTGCTGGGCATACAAATCTCTGTCGATGACACAAATTGAGGATGTTCGAAATTTTCTAATCCAGTTCCTTTTTCCCACAAAGAGGTCAGATTAGGAAAATCAGAAATCATCAGAACTTTAAGTGCTCCCAGTGACTGCAGAAAGTGGCCCGTCAAACAAGTAAGCTTTGACATACTCCCAAGTTTCAATGTGGTTGGGGAGGACTTATGAAACATGTATTCAAGTGTCACCCCATCCCATTCTTCTAATTTCAGTTCACTAAGCACCGGAAGCTTTTCATCGGAATCTACCAACATTGGGCATTTAGCAATCGTAATCTTTACACAGGAAGGAAGACAGCTAGGTAACTTGCCCCGCAACTTGGGACAGTTCCACAAAGTAAGCTCAGAAAGACTAGGAAATTCTTCTTCATCAACTCCAGCCGAAGACCACCAAGATTTCCACTCCCGCATATCCTCAAATTTCAAAGTCTTCAGAGATTGAAAAGGCTTGACTGAAGAACCAACTCCGTAAAACCCAGGACCAACAGTCTCTACAGCATCCAGGCCCTGTATGCACAGATCCCTGAGTGAAGGTAGCCTCCCGAGTGGTGGTAATTCAGTGCATTTCCTGCAACATGACAGTTCTAAGTGCACTATTTCAGAAAATGATGGATGTCCTACCCATGAAGGAAATTCTGTCCCGCCAAAGAATGAGATCTTTAGTTCTTTAAGGTTTGCATGAGGTTGTAGTGAGTTGAGAACAGGCATGTGATGTTTTATGACTTCACCTTTTAAGTCACACTCAGACCATTTCAATTCTAACTCATCAAGGTTGTGCTTGCCCCTTAAATTAGCATGAGCTGCACATCGAGCATCTATCACATTATGCAATTCCATTATGGAAAGTCGGCCTTGAAGATTCTTCAACCCTTTTAATTCTTCAATTCCACAGCCCTCTTTTTTTCCTACGATGAACTTGGACAATTTCTGAAGACCTGTCAAATTACCCATACACGAAGGCATCTCATTTAAATTATCAGTATCAGTAATATCCAGGTGACAAAGATTGATAAGAATAGCAGTCCCTTGTGGCAGCTTCTTAAGCTTCCTGCATCCATATAATTTGAGAGTCTGCAAGTTTATGAGATTGCTCACAGATTCAGGCAACTGCTTGATCTTAGTTTGAGAGAAATTAAGGTAACGCAATTGCTTCAAATCACCAATTGAATTTGGTAGCTCTGTAATGCAGTAACCACTCAATGAAAGAACTCTTAGGTGTTTCAATTTCAACAGGGCCTCATGTAATACATTATTACTCAAGTAGCAATATGCACCCCAAGGTGAAGAGTAAAGTCTAAATGCAATGAAAGTTCGCAGACGCTTCAGTTTACCCAGGTCTTTGAACCTCTGCAGCACCTCATATTTACTCCGAGTGAATGACATATGGCGAGTTTTTTCAAGATTATATTCCTGCTTATCATTTAAATTGACACAAGTTTCTCCAGCAACAGATTGAGCCAGATCACTGATGAGATGATGCATCAGATAACGTTGTTCATTGCTGCTTGATCTCTGGAAAAACGATCTTGATAATAATTCATTAAAACAAGAATATAATTCTTCCATCCTCTTCTCTCCTCCTGCATCTGGCAGAAATCCCACGGCCATCCATAACAACACTAAATCATCCTTATAGAATTCGTAGTCTTTTGGAAATATAGAACAGAAAACAAACAATTGCTTCAAATGTGAAGGAAGATGATAGTAGCTCAACCTCAATGCTGGAACTATGCCACCCTTGTGTTCTGATATATCCCACATTTTGCTATTAAGTACACTTTCCCATTCATCAACAGAAGGTTTAGTGCGCAAGAGCCCCCCAAGGGTTTTAACAGCCATTGGCAGTCCTCGGCACCTTTGAACTATTTGCTGGCCGACCTCCAGTAGATCTGGGAGATCATTGAAATTGGGCCTTCCCAATGCATGCTTTGCAAACAAAGACAGGCTATCATCAAATGAGAGTACTTTCAAATGGTAACATGGTAAAGCACTCATCATTAATGCAACACCTTGATTAAGAGTTGTGAGGATGATTTTACTCCCAGGGGATGTCACTTGGAAAGGACGGCGAAGGACAGTCCAGTCATCATAGTTCTCATTCCAAACATCATCTAGAACAATAAGAAACTTCTTCCCCGCCAATTTCTCTCTCAGCTCAAGTTGCAGCAGATTCAAGTCCTTCGCATCGCAACTCCCCGAAACTGCCTCAAGAATAGTTCTCGTAACCCTAACAACATCAAAATCCTCAGAAACAGAACACCAAACTTTCAAATCGAAAAAGGTATCCACTTTCTCATCATTGTAGACAAGCTGAGCAAGCGTCGTCTTACCCACACCACCCATCCCCACAATAGGAATCACACCAATCCCGTACTCATCACACCCTTGATCGCTAAAAAGAAACTTTAAGATTTCCTCTTTATCATTATCCCGACCACAAACATAAGAAAGATCCACTAAAGAAGTACTGGGTAATCTTTTCAACGACTTACTCTTCAATTCCCCTCCACTGACATTCTCTCTAAGATCAAGATAATTCTTCTTTTGAACAATTTCTTGCAATCTAGCAGTAATACTCTTAATCTGGGAGTCCATTTTTTTGGTCAACAACAAAGTAGCAGGATTTAAAGAAGATAAGAACCTGGGTATTGCGCTCCTCGCCTTACTTGAGCTAGCTCGACGCTCCTTTGTAAGCTCAATGAAAACCCCGTCGAGCAGATCGTCAATATCATAGGCCAAATCACGGATCTGTTCAAGCCAGAGTTTGACAGCATGGCTTCCCATCTGCTTCTCCTCTGCATCGTCAAGAACAGCACGGATCTCATGCAAATTTGACTCCAGTTTCTTGATATCAGAGTGGATTTTTTCTCCGCGAGGGAACTTGAGTAGCTCCATAGAGGCTAATTGGTTGATTATATGGCTGATTGTAGCTGAAAGGATAGCGTCTCCGATAACAAGAGCCATAATTAAATTGCTGTCTCTGGTAGCTTGCAAATGGCTATCACTAGGAATTAGGAAATAAAAGCAAATCGAAGGAAAGAAACGAGAGAACTGGGTTAGCTGGAAAAGTGAGTGACTGTGGTTAGTGTAATGGTGGTGTTAAAGAATTTGTTTTTAAAAAACTATATTAAAATAATATTATTTTTATTTTTTAAAAATTATATTAATATTAAGACATAAAAATAATTTAAAAATATTAAAAAATAATAATTTAAAATAAAAAATAAAAATAAAATTTTTTTAATCTTCTTAAAAATATTTTTGAAACAACTTAGCAGTTGTAAAAGCAGTGGCACTGTTATTTGTTTTTTCTTTTCAATATTGCCGTTCAATAACTGTTTTTAATTTTAAATTAATTTTTTTATATTTTTAAATTATTTTGATATAAAGATATTAAAAATATATATTTATTATTTTAATCTATATTTAAAAAATATTTTAGAAACTAATTTCCCAGTATTTCAAATACTATTTTTCTAATATCCAACATATCAATATCTTTAATTAAAGTCAGTTGATTTTTTTTTCTTGATACTTTATTACTGATAGACTGTTTTGATTTGAACCATACCGAAAACAATTAAATTATAATTGACCCAAAATAAAAATCGAATGTATTAAAATTAAAATAATAATAAAACCTGAACCCTTTTCCTTAACCACACACACACACACACACATATATATATATATATATATATATATATATATATATATATAAAAGTTTATATAATATGATAAGATATAATATAACTCGTCAAAAATATAATAAATTTGTGTTCAAATTGATTTGTAATTCAACTTTTAATTAATTATTTTGTCCTTTAGTTTAGAGATGGAATCATTCCACGTTGGAAATTGTACGAAGAAAGAAATGACAGCTAACAACAACAACAAAAAAAAAAAATTCAAAAGAAAAAGAAATCGTATGCTCTCTCATTCAAAGCTGTTTAAGTCCTTTTATGGTGAGGCAATGAAGACTGCAGTTGTCATGATCAACCTTTCTCCATCAGTTCCCCTTGAATTTGATGTTCCAAATATAGTTTGGAAAGAAAAGGATGTTTCTTATGCACACTTGAGAGTGTTTGGATGCAGAGCATTTGTACATGTTCCTCGAGATGAAAGGTCTAAGCTTGACAGCAAGACAAAACAATGCATTTTCTTGGGCTCTGAAGATGATGAGTTTGGCTATAGGTTGTGGGATCCAAAGGAGAAGAAAAATGTGAGAAGCAGAGATGTTATCTTCTTTGAAGATCAAACCATTGAAGACTTTGAACAGAAAGAGAAAGCAGAGTTTACTACTTTTATTCCATCCAATTCAAATCCAAGACCTGCTCAACAGTTACCTTTGATGCTTGCTAATCATGGGGGAGATTTGCAAAATGATGATAATGGTGGTTTTCTTATTGAGTCATTAGTTGGTGATTCTGAATCAACTAATGATGATATTGGTGTTATTCCTGAACAGGATATGCAAGAAGCTCTAGATGAGTCACAGTTGAGAAGGTCAACTAGACCTCGCCAACCTTCCACCAAATATTCTCCTCATGAGTATGTGCTGGTTACTGATGGGGGAGAACCAGAATTCTTTGATGAAGTTATGTCACATGAGAAGAAAAGTGAGTGATTGAAAGCAATGCAAGAAGAGATGAAATCCTTGCATGAAAACCATACCTTTGAGTTAGTGAAACTTCCTAAAGGTAAGAGAGCAATCAAGAACAAATGGATGTCCAGGTTGAAAATTGATGAGCATTGCTCACAACCAAGGTACAAGGCAAGATTGGTTGTGAAAGGTTTCGGTCAGAAGAAAGGTATTGATTTTGAAGAATTTTTTTCACCAGTGGTCAAGATGTCTTCAATCCGAGTTGTGCTTGGTATAGCTGCTAGTTTGAATCTTGAAGTTTAACAACTTGATGTAAAAACTGTCTTTCTCCATGGTGATTTAGATGAAGAGATCTACATGGAGCAGCCTGAAGGGTTTGAAGCAAAAGGCAAAGAGCAACTAGTTTGCAAGTTGAAAAAGAGTCTATATGGGTTAAAGCAAGCTCCAAGACAGTGGTACAAGAAGTTTGATTCTTTTATGGTGGATCATGGTTTTGACAGGACCACTTCTGATCATTGTGTATTTATGAAGAGGTTTCCAGATGGAAACTTTATTATTCTGTTATTGTATGTGGATGATATGCTAATTGTTGGCCATGATGCTAAGAAGATTCAGATTTTGAAGAAAGAGTTAAGTAAGTCTTTTGCAATGAAAGACTTAGGACCGGCAAAACAGATTCTTAGCATGAAGATCACACGTGACTGGAAGAAGGAGAAACTTTGGTTATCTCAGGAGAGATATGTTCAAAAGGTACTTGAGAGATTCAACATGAGCAACTCCAAACCAGTTTGTTCTCCACTTGCAAGCCACTTTAAACTAAGTTCTAATCAGTGTCCTTCAAGTGATGAAGAAAGAGATGAGATGAAAAAGGTTCCTTATGCATCCGCAGTTGGTAGCTTGATGTATGCCATGGTTTGCACAAGGCCGGATATAGCTCATGCAGTTGGTGTGGTTAGTCGGTTCCTCTCCAATCCTGGTAAAGAACACTTGTCAGCAGTGAAATGGATACTCAGGTATCTCAAAGGCACTTCTAGTTTCAGCTTGTGTTTTGGCAATAACAAACCTGTGTTGGAAGGATACACTTGTGTTTTGGCAATAACAAACCTGTGTTGGAAGGATACACAGATGCAGATATGGCAGGTGATGTTGATTCTAGAAAGTCCACATCAGGATACTTGATGAAGTTTGCAGGGGGAGCAGTCTCATGGCAATCAAGGTTGCAAAAATGTGTTGCATTATCCACTACAGAGGCTGAATATATTGCTCTTACTGAAGGGGGCAAAGAGTTGTTATGGATGAAGAAGTTCTTACATGAACTTGGTCTAGTTCAAGAGAACTTTGTGTTGCACTGTGACAGTCAAAGTGCAATTCATCTCAGTAAACATCCTACTTTTCACTCTCGATCAAAGCACATTGAAGTTAGATATCAATGGATTCGAGATGCTATGGAGATGAAGTCATTTGTTGTTGAGAAGATCCATACTGATAACAATGCATCAGATATGATGACCAAGCCTTTACCGAGAGAGAAGTTTGAGTTTTGCAAAAAGGAAGTAGGCTTCGTAGAGCCTCCTAAATTGAACTTTACAGGTTAATCGCCAGTATGGCGAATTCCTCACATGGTGCATGAGGGGGAGATTTGTTGTGTGGTCCCGCACCATGTGATGGTGAGACCACCACATTTAAATTAAAAGGGGGGCTGCCACATCACTTAAAAAAGTGGTATTAGGGTTTTAAACTTAACAAAAGACAAAAAGAGAAAAGTGAGAGAGAAAGAAAAAGTGGTGGCTGCTGAACAATCCATCTTCTTTCTTTGATTTCCAGCTCGTTCACCGTTGGATCGAGCTGAGATTTGGACAGAGGATTCTAGCTAGCTAGCTAGCTAGGATATATATGACAGCAAGCATGCATGTAATGTTCCATACCTGAAGTATCCGAGCCAGGCAAAAGCTCTGCAAAGAAGATACGAAAAGTGCTCCGGATACCACCTTGTTTTTCCACAGCCAAAATTGTGGCCAAACAATGAGAAGACTTGTTCATTGAGTGCACAGGTGTTCATTAAATACTCCTAACTGGTTCCTTCCTTCTATCGTCAATCGTGCCAGTTAAGATCCTCACTGTTAATTTAAGATTAATTTCAAGCTAAACATGCATGTGTTGTGCTAGGTACTTACAGTAAATTACCTCAATAATTTCCTGATCAGCTTATTCGGGATATTGCAGACATCAGTTCATCCAGTTAACGCCTCCGGTCATGACATGGTGCGGCAACAAATGGTACAGATCCCTCGGCCGGCTACCATAAAAAGCTATCCTGTCGTGGCAACATAGGGGTGGAAAAAATCAATTCATCATTTCCTCATGTACATCCCTTATCTCACAATTTGATATATTTTCCCATTCATCATAGTTCAGCGTGGAACGCAGCTTTATTCCCCAAAAATATATTTTTACCCCAAAAGCTTGCAGATTTGGGTTGCCTCAAATTTATGCTTTTCCTAAAGCATGATGAGCAAACACTGACAGGCAATCGTATTTCGATAACGCCTGTAGATGGTGATGTGAAAAGGCTCCCGTGATCGATGGGACGCCATCATTTCTTGTTGTGAGAGCTATATTAACACAACGGACGGCTGAAAGGGGTCTGCACAGAAGATCCCATTGCTCACTGTCCACCTTCCATACATCGTCTAAGATAATCAAGCAGCGTCTTTAACCAGAAAGCTTTTCTCGCAGCATCAAATCCAGATCAGCACTCGACTTGCAAGTTTCTAAAGGAATTGCCTGCAGAAGAAATGTTGTTGTTAACAAAACATCAAGAAAGAAAACCCATAGCCTTAATTCAAAAGACTTCAACAACACCAAAATCATCATGACTCAAAAGCTGATCAGCTACGGTGTTTTCCTGCTCCTCCTTTCCTACTTGTAGCAATACCTCATCATCGTTAATTGCCTCAGTACAATTCAGTAGCGCAATCCAAGAATCGCTTTTTATGTGCTTCTATCGACCATAAATGCACACCCGCCAAACAAATCGTGGGTTTCTTTCTCGATCCTCATGAATTCCGAGACAAACAAATCTCCACATCTCTTTCTCGCATCTCGTGTGCCAATTCCCTGATCTTTCTTGGTATCCACATCATGACTTGGGCTTGACCAACAACAAGGGATACATCAGTTCTCTTACCAACTTGTAGTGCCAGCAGAGTACTCACAGATCATGTTTTGATTAAATGAAGCCTTCAACTGCCCCTCCTATTCATCTTTGGTTTTCTTCTTGATCAAGCAATCAGAGGCAACTTTGGTGAAACTGGCAAGATGTCAAGAATGAATGAAGGTACTGAAACGAGGGAGTATTGCATGTTAAAAATGGTGAGAAGGTGAGAGATTTGATCACTCCTTAAGACTGGAGATCGAGTCTGCTCCAAAACGAGTGGAATTCTAAATTCAAATACGGTGTGCTGATGCTGATGCTGATATGGAAGGGACAACATTGCGTGTGGGCCTGTCCCGGTCTCGCCCTAACTCTGTAGATCATGACAATGTTCGAGAAAGAAAAAAAGTCTTAAGTCTTTTATGGTCAATGATACTATTGTGTGGCAGGCCTCGTTAGGGAACCTTAAATTGTTTGGATATTGCAGTGATTCTATTGGTTTTCTTTTTTTATTAAGTGATGTTCGGATTAATTTATACGTAACTCAAATAATTTAATAGATTCTGAAATTATTTAATAAATTCAAAAACTAATAACCATGAATTTTTAATAATCATTTTATTAGTAAAAATACAATACTTGAAAATGAAACAAAAAAACAAAGTGTGTTTGTTCCCACCCTGATAATCCTAGTTGCAGCCGGCCGGCCCCACCTCAAGTCTCTTCATCTCTCTCTAAGACCTTGACTTATTTCTTCCCCACCGGGCCCTCAAGAAATGGTATTATTTCAAGAACAATATGAAATGGATCTCTCTTCTACTTTTTACCTCTTTTATTTTTCTCTCCTGAGCTTCACTTACAATGAATTTTAAGATGAGATTTCTCTTTTTTTCTTCTTCTTTTCATTGTGTATGTTTTGCATTAATTATTTTTATTATTAATAGTTTCGGTGTTGGATTATTGTATTATTTTTAATTAATATTTTTTTCTGTTATTAATGGATTTTTAATTTTAACTCTTTTTTAGTTATTGATGAATCATTCAATAAGATTTTCCCATCATTACATCTTCTCCCATTGAGCATAATTAATGAGTAGAGCGCGGCCCTCCCCAAAAATATTGCTTGCTATTTTTGCCACTATTGCGCGCTAGTTGCTTCGGATCTGCGTCGAACTTTAGTTGTGGCGGTGCATGATCTAAAAATACTGAAACATGTTTGTCTGTTTAGGAGTGTGGTTGCGATAGCTTTTTAAAGTGCTTATCATGCCGAAATATATAAAATGATATTTTTTAATTTTTAAAAATCACTTTTGAAATCAGTACATCAAAATGATCTAAAATACACAAAAATATATTCATTTAAAATGAAAAAAAAATTCAAATTTCGGCCAAAAACCTGGGGGATCGCAATGCCAAACGGGCACAGATAACGTACACCTCTAGATGGCGAGTGGAAATGGGTAGGCATGGAAGATCCCGTTGGTCGTAGCCCACATTGCAAACATGATCATCTAAAACAATTAAACATCTCTTTCCAGAAAGTTTCTCTCTTAGCGTCACCTGAAGCAGATTCAAATCATCACTGAGATTGCAAGCCTGATCCTTGGTAACTTCCTGGAGGAATATTGTCCCTGTGATGCTCAGATCATCAAAATCTTCTGAATCCGAAACCCAATCCCTCAAATCAAAAGCGTTGACCAGTACTGTCTTGCCAACTCCTTCCTTCCCGCATATTATGATAAAGATGGAAGATGAAGGGAAGCAGAAGCAGCATGCAGGGATCTGAGAGGATATGAGATGGAAAAGTCTGCAGCAAAAAGATTAACTATTCAAATGGGTCCTGCTGCTACGCGTAAGGCAACAAGCACTGGCCGCCGTGTTCCCTATATATACGGTGGCTCTCCTGCAGCCAGACCGTCACGAATCAGGCGGAGCCACGAAACACTCGTGTAATCACTCGGTCAAAAACTGTTTTGACGGCATTGATGCTCATAAATGTTTTTTGATGAATTCATGCTACTAAAATATACATAAAAAACGAACGATACCAAGAATTAATGAAATGCTGTGCGTTAATCGATGTTGTGGGATACAATTAGGGTTTCTGAGATGGTATTTGTAGGACGCCATGAAAACCTACTCTTCTGAAGAAAGCAACATATTACGAGTGGCAGGAATTTGAAAGTTGCGGCTCCACTCGTAATGGTTGCTTTTCACTGAGCACATTGTCTGCGCCAGACTCTATGTTGTTCAATGCTATTTGTCTGTACAATTACAATGAAGTAGCCTTTTTCACTCCGGAAAGACAACTAATAGGACTTGGATAGAAATCATGAAGCTGTTTGTTTCGGTGTTTCAACCGCCGTTTGCACCAATTTTTTTATTTATTTTTTTCATTTTAAATGAAAAATTTTTGGTGTTTTTAGATCATTTTGATATACTGATATCAAAAATAATTTTTAAAAAATAAAAAAAATATTTTTTTAATATATTTCTAAACAAAAAACACTTTCAAAAGCAACCGCAACCGCCCTTCCAAACAGACCCATATCACGTGTTAATTGGAATTTGTTTTCTTGGATGAACACACGTTTTATATCAACAAGAGCCACTTGACATGTGTTTTGCCTCAAATATTTTTTAAAATATAAAAAAAAATATTAAAAGGGTGAGTTTTTTAATATAATATTATATATTTGTCCAAAATAATCAATTTTAACAGATTTTTTATTGATTAATGTTAAAAAAAAATAATACGATATATTTTGTGTTCAATACTAATGTGAAATAATAAATTTTTTTAAAAAATAAAATCAAAAAAATTAAAAACAACTTTAACAATAAATTTATTTGCAGACAATTGATAAAATACATCAAATATGAGTTGTTTGTTTCCTATAGCGAAATGGTTGATTGTTAGTTTGCTTTAACTGTTTGGCTAAATATTTAATTGGTAGATAACAAAACTGGAACTAATAAAAATCATTAAAATAAGTTATTTGTTTTCTATAGTTAATGTTGCCTTTACCTCCACAATAATTAATGTGATCAACAATATGATTAATTATATTTTCACAATTATCATCAAGATCTTAACTGAATATTGCATTAAGTTGTGCTTCTTTCATAATATCTATAATGAAAAATAAATAAACAAATGAATTATGTCAAGCACCAGTTTTATTGCAAGAGATATAATTTATGAGCATGCTGAAAAGAAACAATCTTATTTAGAAATAGAAAGTGCATGTCGACATTGTTCTTGGCATGACTTTCATATTATTGTTGTATGGAAATTTTCAATATAGCAATGATTTTTTGCACTAGATGTTATCTTTTGCACAGATTTAGTTGTTCAATTATTTTTTCATTTAGAATATTCTGTTTAAATCATTTGTAAAATTATGAATTCTCTGTCATGTTTACACTTTACTATTTTCTCCAAAGTTAAACTCACTTGCAGCATGCCACTATTTTCAAATTATTTTTTCCAACAAGGAATGACAAATGTCTTTTCTAAGCATGTTCATTTTTACATGATTGGTTATATGAAAAGTCATCATATCCCTTCAATTTCTGTCCCTGTTTACTTGTTGGATTTGAGGTCCCATCTTTTAATTTTTTACATTTGTGTAACATAAATAATAATGTTTCTACACATCAAATCATGAATGATTACCTCATTAAGCTCACAAACAATTACATTTTGCTTAGAATTAATTTTATAATTAGAACACGTACGGTATGTAAACATATATTATCCATATTCTTTAGAATTGAACTTCATGTGCAATAGAATTTCCTAGACAATTTTTTTTCTATCAAATACTAATGTAGTGTCCTCATCATCAACCAATCTAAGAAAAAAACATTCATAGGCATTTTCCCATGAATATAATTAACCACATACCAACTCATTAACATAGACAAAAAAATATATGAAGTCTTCACAATAATTCTTATCAATTACATGCTAACTCAAAAACTCATCATGCTCAGCAATTGACAAACATATAAAGTTTTTAAGTAATTAATCTACCTTCCATAACATTCAATTAATAAAAAAAATAATGCACTAAAACCTAACCTTACAATTGACAAAATCAAGTGTCAAATAAATAAATAGTCTTGAACCAATATAAAGGAATCATTCCTTGGCCAAATCATCTTGAAAAAACTGCCACAACATTGATCTACAAATTTATTTAAATGACAAGAAATTAGAAAAAAAAAATATTGAATAACACATGAAACAATATTTCTTAAAAGAATAAATAATAGAGAACATCAATAATTGAGTAGAGGATGAAAGTTAAACGAGTACAACAAAACCATGTGTATATAAGAACAATTAACAAAGTTCACAATATTGTAAACCCAATAATGCAGATGTTTATTAACCTACTTCTCAACACCTAAAATTGTTTTTCATGCCAGCATGCAAGCCCGGTAATGCAAATTTTGAATAACCTATTTCACAACACCTAAAGTTCACAATAATGTAGTAAAGAACAATCAATAATGCCCAAACTTTAATTTTTATGTAATTAAAACTAGTATTTAGTTAAGGATTTATAAAGAAAGAAACACATTGCATGCTTCACAACTCCTTCTCTTCTTGTTCCTGGACCAATTTTCAGGATCCTCTTGTTGTTATGCCTCCAGAACCAATAGAGATTTGCAGATAGATTCTGAAACAATATATATGAGATTGTGACAAATAATAAAAAAAATAAAGCTCATTTCTTTTTTATTCTGCAATAACAGAACAAGAAGATGCCAAATAAAATCTAATACAATACAATATAATTATGGCCATAAAACTTCATTAATTAAGATTCATACATGATTTAAAATAACTTAAAAATACAATACAAAACAATTATATCCATAGAATTTCATTACAATACTTGCATTGAACTTTTCTTGAATTCTTATCAATATCTATATCATGCTAGCATTCCACATCAAGTCTATTTTAATGTCATATCAACTCATAAAATCGTACAATTTTAACATAATTATTAAAGCTAGATAATTGAACAATTACATTCTCATAACAGAGTAGTGCATTTATTCAAGCACATAAATTGAAGAATTGAATTCAAGTAGCAAAACAAGATAAGCAATTAATACCCTTCAAATTCTTTTTGCAGATCTAAATGCTATTAGTTGTATGGAAAAAACAAGGCACGCATAATTTTTATCAGTTTTTGTTTTTGAAAAAAAAAAAACACTTTCTTCCCATATTTTTTTAATCTTTCTTTAAGCACATAAATCTTCTTGACCACTTTTACTGGAAATTCCCTTTTCTTGTTGATACTCTCTTCACCGTATATCATTTTCCATTTTTGTTCTTTACTTACTTTTCTTTCTTTTTTATTAGCCCTTTTGTTTAACTAATTTTTGTTGAGACTGAGACTAGGACTAAGAAGAGAGGAGAGGATTTAGGGGAAATTAATTAACGTGCACAGTGCATGCAGGATTTTATAGGATCGTAAAATTAGATCAATCCGGTTTGATTTTACGATTCTACTCGATTTTAATAAGATTCAATTTTTTAACATGATTTTATCAGTTTTATACTTTCAACTCGTAAAATCGTATGATTTTACGAGTTGAAATGCAAGTTTGATAACCTTGGTACTAAGTATCCTTTTTCACTTCATTGACAAGGAAAAACAACTAATAGGACATAGATAGAAAAAAATTATTACACTTTTAAAGAAAAATTTAATTAGATCACATGTTAATTGGATTTTTGTTTTTGGAAGAAGCACACGTTTTATATTAACACAAGTCACTTGACATCTGCAGATATTTTTTAAAATATAAAAACAATATTAAGAATATGAGTTTTTTTTTATAATGCTATATATTTGGCTAAAATAATCAACCTTGATAGAATTTTTATTAATTAATGTTAATAAATTATTTTAATTAAAAGATAATTTTTTGTGTTCAATACAAATATGAAGTAATAAAATTTTATAGAAATAAGTTAAAAAACTAAAGATAACTTCACCAATAAAGTGGGAGTTTTTTTATATAATGCTATATATTTGGCCAAAATAAACAACTTTGACATATTTTTTTATTAATTAATGCTAAAAAAAATTAATTATAAAATAATTTTTGTTTTCAATACTAATATGAAGTAATAAAATTTTATAAAAATAATATAAAAAATTGAAAACAACTTCAGCAACAAATTTATGTGCAAACAATTCTAAAATCCATTAAAGATGAGTTGTCTGCTTTCTAGAGCAAACTGGTTGATTGTTGATCCGTTTTAACTGTTTGACTAAATATTCAATTGGTATCATGTTTATTTTTCGACAATAAATTAGTTGAATTATGATTTTCAAAAAAATTGAAGACAATATTGATTCGCAAATATTTTCTAAATCATTAATCTGGGATATTAGATATGAAACATTATTATTGTCATTGTTATTATTATGATTGAAAGAAAAAAAATAAATATTACCAACATAAAAAAAGTATTTGATTTGAAGAATAAATAAAAATAATTGAAAGACAAAATTAAAGGACAAAAGCAAAATTACTATTATTCTATGAATATAATATTACAATCGGTTGGATTAAAATAAAATTCATTATCGTCGATATTTTTTATATTATTTTATGAGTTATTGTCACTATTAACACCATAGTCCTAATTATTAATATCATAAGCATTACAAGAATTATAATAAATTATTACTGTTATCATCATTATCATTACTATTACTGTTTAAACAATGAAAAGTATTAAATTATCCCGAAGAATAATAATAGAAAAAAATTGTAACAAAAGATTAAGCAAAAAAAAAATTATAAAAAAATAGTAAGGTCATTATTATCATTGTGTAAACAATGAAAACCATGAAATTATCATGAAGAATAAAACAAAAAACCAAAAAACACTAACCAAAGAGTAAATTAAAACAAACAAAATAAATGCAACCATAACCATAATTTTTTCAGCGCAAAAAAATATTAAAAGTGGGTTTTTATTAACACGACAACTTTGGGTAAAATAATAAATTTGTACAGATTTTTTGTGAAGCGCGAGTTTTCAATAAAATATATAAATTTAAAATCGATATGAATTTATTTGTTATATAAGATTCAACAAAAAAACCAACATAAAAGTATCATGGCCATTAAAAAGTAAGAAGATTCAGATATCTGAATCATTGAATTTCACTGTATCAGGATTAACTCATTTTATAATTTGATTTAAATTAAACATAATAATAAAATATAAATTTTGTAAACACCAACAATAACTAAACAGAAATATAAAGTGTTGATTTTATACCTATTAAAAAATATAAATATAAATGAAGATTCATTAGTATGTCACTATTATTATCATGACTATAACAGTTTAAATTATTATCAACATTATTGTCTAAATAATAAAAATTATTAAATTGCCCAAAATGTTTCTTATAAAAGCAAAACACTTTTACAAAAGAGCAACCAATAAAATAAAATAAAAAAACAATCACTAAACTTATCATTATTATTGTGCAAACAATGAAAATCATATAATTATTTAGAAGAATAAATAAGAACTCCAACAAAAGAGCAAACAAAAACAACAACAAAAAAATAAATCCTTGAGATGATCTAGTGACCCATCTGGATATGCAAGGAACTGGGCAACATGAACCTACAGAACTCTTGATTAGTAGTTTGATTTATGGATTAAGGTCTCCCGAATGCTCCTACTTACAAATGTTAATGCACAGAAGCCGGCCGTGATGCCAACATATTCAGCACAGTTGTAAGGTCTCAATTTCTTGATCTTTATCTCCAATTATTGGTTTATTTTTCATCCAATTATATGGATCAATCAACACCGATGAAATTGACATTTTGTTTATAGAATACCATAACACGCCTCTTCCATAGCCAATGCCAAAAACTAGAGCTTGATTTCTTTTCTGCTTTAAAGTTTACAATTCGTTGTTTCATTAGGACAATAGCTTGTTACGTCAATTGGTGTGGTTCTCTTCATCGCCTCAAGTCGAGCCTGTAGATTATACGGATGATCTTACCAAAAGATTCTTTTGAAAGAAATTCTAGACATTTTGAATTGATTTTTAATGAATGTTTAACAAAAGAACACATTCAAATTTCAAAGAGATGAACGGCCTGAATTCTGTGGGTAGGAAGCTAACAAGTTCTGCTGTGATAATTAATATCCAAACCACCTGACATAATACCATGAAAAATACTTTTCTCTCAAAATTAGAACAAAACACAGCTTGCAACATCAGGTCAGAAACAGGACACCTTTGTCACAAGAATTCAAAATATTATTCATTACAGAAAGGATACATTTTACATATATAAATGAAAGAGACATTATAACAAGCAACCCCGTAATTCTTTGCATGGCATGCCATCATTTATCTCCACACAAGGGATGTGGGATATCAATGGCCAGTACACTCCTTTCTCCTTGGAACAGCGCTTTCATCAGAATCTACCAACATTGGGCATTTTGCAATCGTAATCTTTACACAGGAAGGAAGACAGCTTGGTAACTTGCCCTCCAACATGGGACAATTCCACAAAGTAAGCTCGGAAAGACTAGGAAATTCTTCTTCATCAACTCCAGCTGAAGACCACCAAGATTTCCATTCCCGCATATCCTCAAATTTCAAAGTCTTCAGAGATTGAAAAGGCTTGACAGAAGAACCAACTCCGTAAAACCCAGGACCAACAGTCTTTACAGCATCCAGGCCCTGTATGAACAGATCCCTGAGTGAAGGTAGCGTCCCGAGTGGTGGTAATTCAATGCATTTACTGCAACAAGACGTTCTAAGTGCACTATTTCAGAAAATGATGGATGTCCTACCCATGAAGGAAATTCTGTCCCGCCAAAGAATGAGATCTTTAGTTCTTTTAGGTTTGCATTAGGTTGTAGTGAGTTGAGAACAGGAATGTGATGTTTTATGACTTCACCTTTTAAGTCACTCTCAGACCATTTCAATTCCAACTCTTCAAGGTTGTGCTTGCCCCTTAAATTAGCATGAGCTGCACGTCGAGCATCTATCACATTATGCAATTCCATTATGGAAAGTCGGCCTTGAAGATTCTTCAACCCTTTTAATTCTTCAATTCCACAGCCCTCTTTTTTTCCTACGATGAACTTGGACAATTTCTGAAGACCTGTCAAATTACCCATACACGAAGGCATCTCATTTAAATTATCAGTATCAGTAATATCCAGGTGACAAAGATTGATAAGAATAGCAGTCCCTTGTGGCAGCTTCTTAAGCTTCCTGCATCCATATAATTTGAGAGTCTGCAAGTTTATGAGATTGCTCACAGATTCAGGCAACTGTTTGATCTCAGTTTGAGAGAAATCAAGGTAACGCAACCGCTTCAAATCACCAATTGAATTTGGTAGCTCTGTAATGCAGTAACCACTCAATGAAAGAACTCTTAGGTGTCTCAATTTCAACAGTGCCTCATGTAATACATTATTACTCAAGTAGCAATATGCACCCCAAGGTGAAGAGTGAAGTCTGAATGCAATGAAAGTTCGCAGACGCTTAAGTTTACCCAGGTCTTTGAACCTCTGCAGCACCTCATATGCATGACGAGTGAATGACATATGGCGTGTCTTTTCAAGATCCGGAAAGATCTTGTTATATTCCTGCTTATCATTTAAATCGACACAAGTTTCTCCAGCAACAGATTGAGCCAGATCACTGATGAGATGATGCATCAGATAACGTTGTTCATTGCTGCTTGATCGCTGGAAAAACGATCTTGATAATAATTCATTAAAACAAGAGTATAATTCTTCCATCCTCTTCTCTCCTCCTGCATCTGGCAGAAATCCCTCGGCCATCCATAACAACACTAATTCATCCTTATAGAATTCATAGTCTTTTGGAAGTATAGAACAGAAAACAAACAATTGTTTCAAATGTGAAGGAAGATGATAGTAGCTCAACCTCAATGCTGGAAGTAAGCCACCCTTGTGTTCTGATGTATCCCACATTTTGCTATTAAGTACACTTTCCCATTCATCAACAGAAGGTTTAGTGCGCAAGAGGCCCCCGAGGGTTTTAACAGCCATTGGCAGTCCTCGGCACCTTTGAACTATTCGCTGGCCGACCTCCAGTAGATCTGGGAGATCATTGAAATTGGGTCTTCCCAACGCATGCTTTGCAAACAAAGACAGGCTATCATCAAATGACAGTACTTTCAAATGGTAACTTGGAAAAGCACTCATCATTAATGCAACACCTTGATTACGAGTTGTGACGATGATTCTACTCCCAGGGGATGTCACTTGGAAAGGACGGCGAAGGACAGTCCAGTCATCATAGTTCTCATTCCAAACATCATCTAGAACAATTAGAAACTTCTTCCCCGCCAATTTCTCTCTCAGCCTAAGTTGCAGCAGATTCAAGTCCTTCGCATCGTAACTCCCCGAAACTGCCTCAAGAATAGTTCTCGTAACCCTAACAACATCAAAATCCTCAGAAACACAACACCAAACTTTCAAATCGAAAAAGGTATCCACTTTCTCATCATTGTAGACAAGCTGAGCAAGCGTCGTCTTACCCACACCACCCATCCCCACAATAGGAATCACACCAATCCCGTACTCATCACACCGTTGATCGCTAAAAAGAAACTTTAAGACTTCCTCTTTATCATTATCCCGACCACAAACATAAGAAAGATCCACTAAAGAAGTACTGGGTAATCTTTTCAACGACTTACTCTTCAATTCCCCTCCACTGACATTCTCTCTAAGATCAAGAATATTCTTCTTTTGAACAATTTCTTGCAATCTAGCAGTAATACTCTTAATCTGGGAGTCCATTTTGTTGAATTCTAAATTCAAATATGGTGTGCTGATGCTGATGCTGATATGGAAGGGACAACATTGCGTGTGGGCCTGTCCCGGTCTCGCCCTAACTCTGCAGATCATGACAATGTTCGGGAAAAAACAAAAGTCTTAAGTCTTTTATGGTCAATGATACTATTGTGTGGCAGGCCTCGTTAGGGACCTTAAATTGTTTGGATATTGCAGTGATTCTATTGGTTTTCTTTTTTTATTAAGTGATGTTCGGATTAATTTATACGTAACTCAAATAATTTAATAGATTCTGAAATTATTTAATAAATTCTAAAATCAATAACCATATGAATTTTTAATAATCATTTTATTAGTAAAAATACAATACTTGAAAATGAAAAAAAAAAAAAAAAAAAAAAGTGTGTTTGTTCTCACCCTGATAATCCTAGTTGCAGCCGGCCGGCCGGCCCCACCTCAGGTCTCTTCATCTCTCTCTAAAACCTTGACTTCTTTCTTCCCCGCCGGGCCCTCAAGAAATGGTATTATTTCAAGAACAATATGAAATGGATCTCTCTTCTACTTTTTACCTCTTTTATTTTTCTCCTCTGAGCTTCACTTACAATGAATTTTAAGATGAGATTTCTCTTTTTTCTTCTTCTTTTCATTCTGTATGTTTTGCATTAATTATTTTTATTATTAATAGTTTCGGTGTTGGATTATTGTATTATTTTTAATTAATATTTTTCCTGTTATTAATGGATTTTTAATTCTTTTTTAGTTATTGATGAATCATTCAATAAGATTTTTCTATCATTACATCGCCTCCCCAAAAATATTTTGCAGCCCGTGGTAAGCCTTTACGTTTGCTTGCTATTTTCGCCACTATTGCGCGCTTGCTGCTTCGGATCTGCAACACTGAAAGACAATCTTCATCTGATAACGTACGTACACCTCTAGATGGCGAGTGGAAATGGGTAGGCATGGAAGATCCCGTTGGTCGTAGCCCACATTGCAAACATGATCATCTAAAACAATTAAACATCTCTTTCCAGAAAGTTTCTCTCTTAGCGTCACCTGAAGCAAATTCAAATCATCACTGAGATTAATGCGAATGCGGACCAGTCTAAAAACATCATCAAAGACCCATTACATGTTTCAAATTGTTCAATGACGCGGTTTAGGACAAAGGCATTGAAAGAAGCAATGAATACATTGGTTTTGAAGATTTCAACCAGGTCAGAATTGCAAGGACCATTGGAGTATCAAAGGAGACCTTAGTACATCTTATCCATGTGCAGGAGGGGTCCAATACAACTTTATTTGGGTCATGAAGTGAGGACAACAAAAGGAGCCAAAAGAATTCTTATGGGCTTTATTTAAGTTAGTTAGCTACAGCCCAAGGCTTGTTTGGGCTTAATTAAGACTTTGTTTTCAGCTAGGATCCAAGGCTTGCTTGGATTAAGTCATAGGCTTTTCAATTTAGGATTTTGGATCAGTTTTGAGTGGACCTCTTTTAAGTCCACATAAGAGGTCCATTAGGGTTACTTTTTAAGAACTATTTAAACTCATGTAACCCTAATTTCAGCAGCCATTGATTAATTTTAATTCTGAACTTTTCAGTATATGTGTGAGAGTGATTCTTGCATTCTTTAGTTCTTGAAAGAACTGAATCCGACTTATCGAAGATTAACTGGCTTCGTGGCGTCATTCTACTCATTCTAATAGTGTTGGTGCCTTGGGGCAAGTTTACATTGCGTCACACTCCTATCAGACCTATTTCGGCTTTCCGGAATCAGATCTCATTCTTGATTGTGGGTTGCGTGACCACGTGATCACGAGGTTCGCATCAGAGATTGCAAGCCTGATCCTTGGTAACTTCCTGGAGGAATATTGTCCCTGTGATGCTCAGAACATCAAAATCTTCTGAATCCGAAACCCAATCCCTCAAATCAAAAGCGTTGACCAGTACTGTGGAATCGTTGTACACAAGCTAAGCTAAAATCGTCTTGCCAACTCCTTCCTTCCCGCATATTATGATAAAGATGGAAGATGAAGGGAAGCAGAAGCAGCATGCAGGGATCTGAGAGGATATGAGATGGAAAAGTCTGCAGCAAAAAGATTAACTATTCAAATGGGTCCTGCTGCTACGCGGAAGGCAACAAGCACTGGCCGCCGTGTTCCCTATATATACGGTGGCTCTCCTGCAGCCAGTCCGTCACGAATTTGTGAGATCAGGCGGAGCCACGAAACACTCGTGTTATCGGTCAAAAACTGTTTTCATGGCATTGATGCTCATAAATGTTTTTTGATGAATTCATGCTACTAAAATATACATTAAAAACGAACGATACCAAGAATGAAATGTTGTGCGTTAATCGATGTTGTGGGATACAATTAGGGTTTCTGAGATGTTATTTGTAGGACGCCATGAAAACCTACTCTTCTGAAGAAAGCAAGATATTACGATCGTAATGGTTGCTTTTCACTGAGCACATTGTCTGCGCCAGACTCTATGTTGTTCAATGCTATTTGTCTTTACAATTACAATGAAGTAGCCTTTTTCACTCTGGAAAGACAACTAATAGGACTTGGATAGAAATTATGAAGCTGTTTGTTTCGGCGTTTCAACCGCCGTTTGCACCAAATTCAATTTTTTTTTTTTTTAAATAAAATTTTTTTGGTGTTTTTAGATCATTTTGATGTACTGGTGTCAAAAATAATTTTTTTAAAAAAAGCATTTTGATGTATTTCTAAACAAAAAACACTTTAAAAAACAACCACAACCGCCCTCCCAAACAGACTCTATATAACGTGTTAATTGGAATTTGTTTTCTTGGATGAACACACGTTTTATATCAACAAGAGTCACTTAACATGTGTTTTGCCTCAAATATTTTTTAAAATATAAAAAAATATTAAAAGGGTGAGTTTTTTAATATAATATTATATATTTAGCCAAAATAATCAATTTTAACAGATTTTTTATTGATTAATGTTAAAAAAAAATTAATAATAAGATATTTTTTTGTGTTCAATACTAATGTGAAATAATAATTTTTTTTAAAAAAAAATAAGATAAAAAAATTAAAAACAACTTTAACAATAAATTTATATATATGCAGACAATTGATAAAATACATTAAATATGAGTTGTTTGTTTCTTATAGCGAAATGATTGATTGTTAGTTTGCTTTAACTGTTTGGCTAAATATTTAATTGGTAGATAACAAAACTGGAACTAATAAAAATCATTAAAAATAAGCTATTTGTTTTCTATAGTTAATGTTGCCTTTACCTCCACAATAATTAATGTGATCAACAATATGATTAATTATATTTTCACAATTATCATCAAGATCTTAACTGAATATTGCATTAAGTTGTGCTTCTTTCATAATATCTATAATGACAAATAAATAAACAAATGAATTATGTCAAGCACCAGTTTTATTGCAAGAGATATAATTTATGAGCATGCTGAAAAGAAACAATCTTATTTAGAAATAGAAAGAGATATAATTCATGAAATTGCAAGTGCATGTCGACATTGTTCTTGGCATGACTTTCATATCAGTGTTGTATGGAAATTTTCAATATAGCAATGATTTTTTGCACTAGATGTTATCTTTTGCACAGATTTAGTTGTTCAATTATTTTTCATTTAGAATATTCTGTTAAAATCATTTGTAAAATTTTGAATTCTCTGTCGTGTTTACACTTTACTATTTTCTCCAAAGTTAAACTCACTTGCAGCATGCCACTATTTTCAAATTATTTTTTCCAACAAGGAATGACAAATGTCTTTTCTAAGCATGTTCATTTTTACATGATTGGTTATATGAAAAGTCATCCTATCCCTTCAATTTCTGTCCCTGTTTATTTGTTGGATTTGAGGTCCCATCTTTTAATTTTTTACATTTGTGTAACATAAATAATAATGTTTCTACACATCAAATCATGAATGATTACCTCATTAAGCTCACAAACAATTACATTTTGCTTAGAATTAATTTTATAATTAGAACACGTACGGTATGTAAACATATATTATCCATATTCTTTAGAATTGAACTTCATGTGCAATAGAATTTCCTAGACAATTTTTTTTTTCTATCAAATACTAATGTAGTGTCCTCATCATCAACCAATCTAAAAAAAACATTCATAGGCATTTTCCCATGAATATAATTACCCACATACCAACTCATTAACATAGACAAAAAAATATATGAAGTCTTCACAATAATTCTTATCAATTACATGCTAACTCAAAAACTCATCATGCTCAGCAATTTTATATAGAATAACAAAAGTGATTCAATTTCTACCATTATTTATGATATTACAAATCACGATACAATTGGATACGTTTAAATAAATAAATCAGGACCCAAGGGTCCTGGTGTGAGTGGTGAGGGCGCTCTCATCCCTTAAGAGAGGTCAGGAGTTCAAACCCTCCTCTTGTATGGAGTCGGCCATTTGGGGATTTCACCCCTTCGGGGCCCACCCGGTGCGAACATGGATTAGTCTGGGCCAGCGCTTGGGACACCGCGTGGTTTATACCAAAAATAAATAAATAAATAAATCAGGATTTGATCCTTTTGAAGAGATGAGAACCCAATAGTCAAAAACAATATAAAGATGTTTTTCTAGCTCTTTCTACTGGATAAAACAGACACTAAATTGAAATTCCATATGAGAAGAAAGCATAGGAAAGAGCTTCAGAAGTACCTAGCGCTAGGTATTTCTTATTATAGATAGGGTAGGCATAGAGGATCAAATTATCTTACTCACTCTTATTAGAGAGTATTTGACACTATTTATCATCTGAGAGAGAAAAAAATATAATTATATGCAAATGATGAAGAGAAAATAGGTTGCACAATGGTGGCTGATTGGCTTCTTGATGAATATTTGTTGAGAGATTGAGTAACAATCTGTATGGAGATACAGAACATTTGTTATCTTAAACCGTTTGTTTGGCTTGATTGCCTTGATGAATAGCTTTGATTTTAATTTGTTATTTATCACTACAGATTGCAAGATGCCATAAGAAATGAACAATTGTGCAAACCACTTGGCCAACATTGAAGTCAGAGAAAGAAGAATGGTACCTGATTCTCTTGTTCACTTTCAATCAGCAGAAACTTGTAACAATCTGAAAGTTCTACCACTGTAGAAATCATGAAGCAGTATTAAAGAAGAACAAAATACTGAAATCACTTGTATTATTAGCAGAATAATATATACAGCAGAAACTCCTACAATTAAGGAGAAAAATCAGAGTACGATTACATCCTAAAGATTTACAAGATAAACACAAACACTATATATATGGTAACACAATATTTGAATGTATCTGCAAGATCAACACTATCTTTCATATCTTCAAGATCAACCATATCCTCAAGATCATATCTTCAAGATCAGCCATATCTTCAAGATCCCCCCCTCAAGATGGAGCATGAAGATTCTGAATGCCCAACTTGCGAAGAAGAAAGTGAAAGCGATCACGTCCCAACACTTTAGTTAAGATATCTGCTAATTGAAAGTGTGTTGAAACATAATGTGTAACAATGATGCCAGACTGTAAGTGCTCACGAATGAAGTGGTATTCGATCTCGATGTGTTTGGTGCACTCATGGAACACAGGATTGGTAGTGATGTGTAAAGCGGATTGATTATCACAGTGCAAAAACATTGGTTGGGAATGAGTCACAGACAAATTAACCAAGAGACTATGTAACCATATCAATTCACTAGTGGTGGCAGCCATAGAGTGATATTCTGATTCAGCAGATGAATGTGACACTATGGGTTGTTTCTTGGACTTCCATGATATAGGAGCAGCACCAAGAAAGATGTAGTAACCAGTAATTGATTGTTTAGTCATGAGACAACTTGCCTAATCAGCATCGCAATAAGCTTTAATCTGAAAATTATTATGTGATGGAAAGAACATACATTGACCAGGAGAACTCTTTAAGTAACGAAAAGCATGATAGGCAGCATCAAGGTGTGGCTGACAAGGTTTTTGCATAAATTGACTGAGAAGTTGCACTCCATAAGTGATATCTGGTCAGGAAATTGTCAGATAAATAAGTCATCCAATCAAGCGATGATATTGTCTCGAATCTTGCAAAGTTTCTCCACAGTCTGAAGACAGTTGATGCTGCTGAGGAATGGGAAAGGCAGCGGCTTACTGCCAGCAAATACCAGTTTCTTTAACAAATCAAGAGTGTATTTGCATGTACCAGTCATAATCCTTGGTACATTGTCAGTTGTGATATTATTTTCAGTGTGTTTTTTGTTGTTGTTCCTCCACAGAAGGAACAAAAACCATAAAAACAGAAAGAAGATATAGAAGTTGTCATAAAAACCACGCAAATCGTGTTCTTGCCGAAAGCTCAAAACCCAAACATCACAATACTCAAAACTCACTCACCAAATCGAGCCACCAACAAACCGAACATTACAATACCAAAAACAAACCCAAAAAAATGAGAGTACAGATTGCATATTAACAAGAAAGAGGCAAGAGTTCATGAAATCTAACCACAAATCGAGAATTGCATATTGCAGAAATTAAATAATTAGAAAACTAACATTCAGCAAGTATTATTGCCGCCTTGCTGGACACCAACCAAGAATACCAAAAAGATTGTAGCCTGATTAGATTACTAGAGAGAGAGAGAGACAGGGAGAAAGATTTGTTGAGACTTGGAAGAGAAAAGAGGAGAGGATTTGGGGGAAATTAATTAAAGCGCACGCGGGGTTCTATAGTATCGTAAAATTAGACCGATCCAATTTATTTTTATGATTCTACCCGATTTTATCGATTTTATCGATTTTAAACTGATATTAATTAAAATTTGATTTTTTAACACGACTTTAATAATTTTATAGTATCAACTCGTAAAATCGTATACACAAGTTTGATAACCTTGGTAGTAGGTATACTTTTTCACTTCATTGATTAGGAAGACAACTAATAGGACATGGATAAAAACAATTATTGCACTTTTTACAGAAAAATTTAATTAGATCACATGTTAATTGGATTTTTTTTTGGAAGAAGCACATGTTTTATATTAACACAAGTCACTTGACATGCGATTCGGCTGCAAATATTTTTTAAAATATAAAAACAATATTAAGAATATGAGTTTTTTTATAATGCTATATATTTGGCTAAAATAATTGACCTTGACAGAATTTTTATTAATTAATATTAATAAAATATTTTAATTAACAGATATTTTTTGTGTTCAATGCAAATGTGAAGTAATAAAATTTTATAGAAATAAGTTAAAAAAAAATAAAGATAACTTCACCAATAGAGTGGGAGTTTTTTTTATATAATGCTATACAAAATAAACAACTTTGACATATTTTTTATTAATTAATGTTAAAAAAATTAATTATAAAATAATTTTTGTGTTCAATACTAAAATGAAGTAATAAAATTATACAGAAATAATATAAAAAATTAAAAACAACTTCACCAACAAATTTATGTGCAGACAATTTTAAAATCCATTAACGATGAGTTGTCTGCTTTCTGTAACAAACTGGTTGATTGTTAATTTCTTTAACTGTTTGACTAAATATTCAATTGGTATCATGATTATTTTTCGACAATAAATTAGTTGAATTATGATTTTCAAAAAAATTGAAGACAATATTGACTCACAAAATTTCTCTAAATCATTAATCTGGGATATTAGATATGAAATATTTTTTTTTTTTGGTAAAAATCGGGGCATTACGCCCTACTAAATTAAACGAGGAACCGTGGACCCAATAAGGTCATAGTACAACAAAATATAAAGACCTGCCGGGGGGTCAGTTATAATATCTGCCCCTCGGTCTAACAAATCCCTAGTTAACCCAAAATTAGCTAACCAATCGGCCACACAGTTGGCCTCCCTGTAAACATGAACTATAACAACTTCCCAATCCCTTCCCAACATGCTCTTAATTTGCATTAATATGTTATAATTTCTATCTACCCTCACACTCTCCCCATTAATGAGGCCGACAACCACCCTCGAATCCGATTCCAAAACCACTTTACGAAACCCTTTATCCCATACCAGCTGTAAACCACTATAGATAGCCCACAGTTCCGCAGTCATAGACGAACACACACCAATATTTCTAGCAAAGCCCCCTATCCAAGTCCCTATATGGTCCCGAATAACTCCTCCAGCACCCGCCAACCCTGGGTTACCCTTACTGCAACCATCCACGTTGAGCTTGATCCACCCCTCTGCCGGATACTTCCACCCTATTTGAGCAACATCCTTACCGTTATGCAATCCTCCACAGTCACTCCTCTGTAACAACTGACTATCTTCACTCATTCTTTTTATCGCTAACGTCGTTCCAAACCAATTTCCCCTATTCCCTCCAAAAACTCTATTGCATCTCTCCTTCCAAATATACCAAAGCGCTATTCCGAAGACCATTTGCCATTCTCCATACCGCATACACTTCTTCCCGGACGATAAGTTTGAAATCAACCATGCGTACCAATTTTGGCTGAAAAACACCTCTCTTTCCTCTATCCTGACAAAGACCTCCCAAATCTTCCGAGCTTTCGGACAATCCCTTAAAACATGAATCACAGATTCCACCTCATTAACACAATAACTACAACATCTATTATCCGTTATTCTTCTTTGCCATCTCACATCATTAGTCATAACCGCATTATGAGCTACAGTCCATAGAAACACTCTGATGCGTTCCATTCCTTTCCATTTCTTGATAATCTTCCATATAGGGTCTCCATTCATAGTCTCCCCTTCCTCGCGAACCATGTAAGCTGTTCTAACTGTGAATCTCCCATTAGAAGCTTGATCCCAAACCATTAAGTCTTCATTCTCATCCCGCCTAGGAGGAATGAATCCCACAATACCCATCAAAATCTGAACCGGAAGTAAGTGAGCAAAAATGTCCCATTTCCAGTTGCCCCCATTATCTACCATGTCCGCCACTGTATAGTTTATAGTCTCCACCTGAGTTCTTGGGTGCACATGATTTATTAGAGGACCAGAGCTCTCCAGCCATCTATCTTTCCAAAATAAAACCTTCTTGCCGTCTCCTAAATTCCAGCTGACATTCTGGTGCACTACGTCCCATTCCTGGCAAATGGCTTTCCACAACACTGAGTCACGAGCAGATGCCACCGGTTGCCCAGCTCTCCGATTTGAACTCATATACTTGTCTTTTAGGAATTTCACCCATAGACTAGTATCGTTCATTAATCCCCAGGCCAATTTCATTATAAAAGCCTTATTCATCTTTTCCATGTTCCTTAACCCCATACCACCCTCTTCCTTTGGTTTGCACAACGTCTTCCAATTCACCAGATGGATCTTGTCTTTACCTTCTTTTTGACCCCAGATGAATCTCCTGCACAATTTTTCTATCTCCTTACAAGTCTGCTTGGGAATAGCTGCAGCTTGCATAGGGTATAACGGAATAGTGGCTAATACAGCTTTGCATAACGTGATCCTGCCTGCTAGAGACAAGTTACTAGCTTTCCATCCAGCTAACCTTTTCTGCATATTCTCCAGTAAGTATCCATAAGTCTCCTTAGTAACTCGCTGATGAAGCAAAGGCACCCCCAGATATCTTCCCAAATCCTTAGTGACTTGAAACCCACTTCTTCTACTAATAGCATCTGCCAAAGAGGTTGACACATTCTTGGAGAAATAAATTCTTGTCTTAGCCGCACTCACTTTCTGGCCTGATGCGGAACAAAATAACTCAAGATAATTCATGACTCTTTCCAGTTGATCCATGCTTGCCTCCGTAAATAATAGCATGTCATCCGCAAAGAATAAATGAGAGATCTTCAAACCATTCCTGCGCACACTAAACGGCTTCCATATTTTATCCTCTACACCCTGATTAATCAGCTGCGTTAACCTTTCTAAACAAAGGACAAATATATATGGAGATAAAGGATCTCCTTGCCTGATGCCTCTGCTAGGATTAAATGTTTTAGTTGCACATCCATTCCACAAAACACTCAAATTCGAAGATTCAATACATTGCATTATGACGCTAACTAGCTCCCCAGGCAGTCTAGCAGCATGTAGAGTATCTCTAATAAAATCCCAACTTAGGCGATCATAAGCTTTTTCAAGATCAACTTTGATTGCCATAAAACCCTTTCTACCTTTCATTGTCCTCATGGAATGAATAATCTCCTGGGCAACGATGATATTATCCGTAATATGCCTTCCCGGCACAAAACTACTCTGCACTTCACTAATAAGCTGCGGCAACAAATTTTTCAGCCTCCCCACTATCACCTTAGTAACTGCCTTGAATATGACATTACACAGCCCAATCGGTCTAAATTGGTGCAGATATTCTGGCGTTTGAATTTTTGGAATCAGGACCAAATAAGAATGGTTAATTCGAGACATATCCACCTTGCCCGCCAACACCTCTCGAATATAACTGCATACCGACTGACCAATCACCTGCCACTGTGATTGATAAAAAATTGGTTGGTATCCATCCGGACCTGGCGCCTTGTAAGGTTTCATTCCGAAAATAGCTGCCCTTACCTCATCATCTGTGACTGGCCCTGCCAACTGCTCCATATACATAGGATCAATTAGAGGGAAACTACCTTCCAATCTTCTATTATCCTGTAAATCCCCATTATCCATCTGAAAAAGATTTTGATAAAACTTCTGAGCCATATCCTTTAAACCTTCCTCCTCCCACACCCATCCATTTTGGTCATTCTTCAACGCCTTGATTTTATTTCTTTGTCTTCTAATAATGGTTTTCGTGTGGAAATATGACGTATTCCTATCCCCGAAAGAAATCCATTGACAACGAGACTTCTGATACCAATGAATCTCCTCCTGGTGAAGAATCTGCCGATATTCACCTGATAGAGTCTCCTCTAATTTGTATAAAAAAGGATTTCCTCTCCACGTTATGGCTTTCTGAACTCCTCCTAGCCTGTCTAAAACCCTTTTTTTCCTTTGAAAGATGTTTCCAAACACCACCTTATTCCATTCCTTCAATTGAGTTGCTAACCCCGCCAGCGCCGTAGGGACCTCTATTTCTCCCTCCCAGCTTCTTTTAACAAAATCTGCAAAATCCTTATGCTGAATCCACGCTGCCTCAAACCGGAAAGGTCTTTCTACACCTATAGCCCTTCCTCTCTGCTCTTTGAACTCAACCAGAATAGGGTGATGATCCGACCTAGTCCGAGGGAGCACTAAAACATTTGCATCCTGGAACATTTGTCTCCATTGATTATTCCCAAAACACCTGTCCAGTCGTTCATACACCCTGTCGTATCCATTTCTAACTCCCCCACGCCATGTAAACCTCGGCCCCTTACTTCCCAAGTCTATCAATTGACATTTTTGAACCCACCTACCAAACCGGGAGATTCTGTTACTATCAGCTGCCGCTCCCCCTACAAAATTTATAGAGAAGTTGCAAAATTTAATTTTTAATAAATATTATATATAGAGAAGTTGCAAAATTTAATTTTTAATAAATACAACATTGAATGATAAATTATTTGAATTATTATTGTCATTGTTATTATTATGATTGAAGGACAAATCTAAAAAAAAATATTAGCAACATAAAAAAGTATTTGATTTGAAGAATAAATAAAAATAATTAAAAAGACAAAATTAAAGGATAAAAGCAAAATTACTATTGTTTTATGAATATGATATTACAATCGGTTGGATTAAAATAAAAATCATTATCATCAATATTTTTTATATTCTTTTTTGAGTTATTTTCACTATTAACAACATAGTCCTAATTATTAATATCATAAGCATTACAAGAATTATAATAAATTATTATTGTTATCATCATTATCATTACTATTATTGTTTAACCAATGAAAAATATTAAATTATCCCGAAGAATAATAATAAGAAAAAAATTGTAACAAAAGATTAAGCAAAAAAAACAATTATAAAAAAATAATTAGTAAGATCATTATTATCATTGTGTAAACAATGAAAACCATTAAATTATCATGAAGAATAAAACAAAAAACCAAAAAACACTAACCAAAGAGTAAATTAAAACAAAAAAAAATAAATGCAACCATAACCATAATTTTTTCAGCGCAAAAAAAAAAAATTAAGAGTGGGTTTTTTTAATAACACTACAACTTTGGGCAAAATAATTAATTTATGCAGAATTTTTGTGAAGCGCAAATTTTCAATAATATAAATTTTAAATCGATATAAATTTATTTATTTAATAGGCTTCAACAAAATAATCAAAATAAATTATTGCCATTAAAAAGTAAAAAAATTTGTGTATTTGAATTATTGAATTTCACTATATTAGGACTTGCTCATTTCATAATTTAATTTAAATTAAACATAATAATAAAATATAAATTAGGTAAATACCTGCAATAACTAAACAACAAAATAAGAAGTTGATTTTATACCTATAAAAAGAAGAAAATATAATTGAAGATTCATTAGTACATCACTATTATTATTATGACTATAACAGTTTAAATTACTTTCACTATTAGTGCCTAAATAATGAAAAATATTAAATGGTCCAAAATGTTTCTTAAAAAAACAAAGCACTTTTAAAAGAGCAACCAATAAAATAATTAAAAAAAACAATCACTAAACTTATCATTATTATTATACAAATAATGAAAATCATAGAATTATTT
Organism: Salix caprea; assembly: GCA_964035475.1. Lineage (NCBI taxonomy): Eukaryota > Viridiplantae > Streptophyta > Magnoliopsida > Malpighiales > Salicaceae > Salix > Salix caprea. Next base: position 15,940,795 of record OZ037743.1, on the reverse strand, counting down.
AGAAGAATAAATAAGAGCTCCAAACAAAAACAACAATACAAAAAATACTTTTCACTCATAATTAGAACAACACACAGCTTGCAACATCAAGTCAGAAACAGGAACCCCAAAATTCTTTACATGGCATTGCCATCATTTATCTCCACACAAGGGATGTGGGATATCAATGGCCAGTACACTCCTTTCTCCTTGGAACAGCGCTTTGTCATTAACGGGCAGTTCCTGATGCAGAGTCTTCCAAGAGCAGGAGGCAGGCATTCCCTAGGCAAGGACTTTAATTTAGGACAATCAACAATTTCTAGCTCTTCTAGATGCGCAAGACTTCGGAGCTGCACGGATAGAGATTCCAGTTTTGGAAGCCTTGCAATCCAAATAGAAGTTAGAGTTGTAGGAAGCAGACACTTCTCATCGGGAAAGGAAACTGTGTCCAAAAAACATTGGCCAGCGATACTAAAATCTCTAAGGAAGGCTAGACTTTGCAAGTTCCAATTTGACAGGCACCCATCGATCCCATCACAATCCCAGATCACAAGCGATGTCAAGTTTGGAGGCAGATCACCATTTGGAAAGGATTCCAAAGCTGGGCAGCTACAAATTGTCAGTTTTTGCAGAGATGTGAGTTTTTGCATCTCATAAGGTAGAGACTTGAGATTTTTGCAATTATATATAGTCAACGCTCTGAGGCTAGCGAGGGACAAGCCAACTCCTGGAAAGAACGTGAGAGCAGAACAATTACTTGAATTTATTTCAGTAAGATGCATGAAGCTGCTAAGGCACTCAGGAAAGCTTGACAGAGCTTCGCGGTCTGAAATGGCTAGGTATTGAAGGGACATATCATCATGCAACATCATTTCTGGACGCGGCTTCAGTTGGGAACAATCCCAGATTTTTAGTGTCTTGAGTCGAGTTGGTAATTTCCCATCAGGAAAGGAATTGAGAGATGGACAGCCAATGATCTCCAGGTGATCAAAATGACACAGGGTGTCAGGGTCATTTTCGTTGTGCATCAAACCCTCAGGCAGAGACTTGAATTCTCTACAGTATCGAATCTTCAAACTTTTTAACGTCGCCGGTAACATCCCTCCTGGAAAGCATTTGAGCAAGGGACACTCTTCTATCTCCAAGTCTTCAAGAGGACAATTGCTAATGCCATCAGGGAGGGATCTAAGAGCTTTGCAATCCCGAAGTACTAGATGTCTCAGTGACGATAAAAGTCCAGCTTCAGGAATGGACACAAGATTTGGACATGTTTCAATGCATAGATCCTCAAGAGACAAAAGCATGTGCACCTTATGGATTGGCAGAAGCTCCAGTTTATCACAGCCTGACAATTTTGAACTTTTATGAGTGCTGGGCATACCAATCTCTGTCGATGACACCAATTGAGGATGTTCGAAATTTTCTAATCCAGCTCCTTTTTCCCACAAAGAGGTCAGATTAGGAAAATCAGAAATCATCAGAACTTTAAGTGCTCCCAGTGACTGCAGAAAGTGGCCCGTCAAACAAGTAAGCTTTGACATACTCCCAAGTTTCAATGTGGTTGGGGAGGACTTATGAAACATGTATTTAAGTGTCACCCCATCACATTCTTCTAATTTCAGTTCACTAAGCACCTTAAGCTTTTCATTGGAATCTACCAACATTGGGCATTTAGCAATCGTAATCTTTACACAGGAAGGAAGACAGCTAGGTAACTTGCCCCGCAACTTGGTACAGTTCCACAAAGTAAGCTCAGAAAGACCAGGAAATTCTTCTTCATCAACTCCAGCCGAAGACCACCAAGATTTCCACTCCCGCATATCCTCAAATTTCAAAGTCTTCAGAGATTGAAAAGGCTTGACTGAAGAACCAACTCCGTAAAACCCAGGACCAACAGTCTCTACAGCATCCAGGCCCTGTATGCACAGATCCCTGAGTGAAGGTAGCCTCCCGAGTGGTGGTAATTCAGTGCATTTCCTGCAACATGACAGTTCTAAGTGCACTATTTCAGAAAATGATGGATGTCCTACCCATGAAGGAAATTCTGTCCCGCCAAAGAATGAGATCTTTAGTTCTTTAAGGTTTGCATGAGGTTGTAGTGAGTTGAGAACAGGCATGTGATGTTTTATGACTTCACCTTTTAAGTCACACTCAGACCATTTCAATTCTAACTCATCAAGGTTGTGCTTGCCCCTTAAATTAGCATGAGCTGCACGTCGAGCATCTATCACATTATGCAATTCCATTATGGAAAGTCGGCCTTGAAGATTCTTCAACCCTTTTAATTCTTCAATTCCACAACCCTCTTTTTTTCCTACGATGAACTTGGACAATTTCTGAAGACCTGCCAAATTACCCATACACGAAGGCATCTCATTTAAATTATCAGTATCAGTAATATCCAGGTGACAAAGATTGATAAGAATAGCAGTCCCTTGTGGCAGCTTCTTAAGCTTCCTGCATCCATATAATTTGAGAGTCTGCAAGTTTATGAGATTGCTCACAGATTCAGGCAACTGCTTGATCTTAGTTTGAGAGAAATTAAGGTAACGCAATGGCTTCAAATCACCAATTGAATTTGGTAGCTCTGTAATGCAGTAACCACTCAATGAAAGAACTCTTAGGTGTTTCAATTTCAACAGGGCCTCATGTAATACATTATTACTCAAGTAGCAATATGCGCCCCAAGGTGAAGAGTAAAGTCTAAATGCAATGAAAGTTCGCAGACGCTTCAGTTTACCCAGGTCTTTGAACCTCTGCAGCACCTCATATTTACGCCGAGTGAATGACATATGGCGTGTCTTTTCAAGATCTGGAAAGATCCTGTTATATTCCTGCTTATCATTTAAATTGACACACGTTTCTCCAGCAACAGATTGAGCCAGATCACTGATGAGATGATGCATCAGATAACGTTGTTCATTGCTGCTTGATCTCTGGAAAAACGATCTTGATAATAATTCATTAAAGCAAGAATATAATTCTTCCATCCTCTTCTCTCCTCCTGCATCTGGCAGAAATCCCTCGGCCATCCATAACAACACTAATTCATCCTTATAGAATTCGTAGTCTTTTGGAAATATAGAACAGAAAACAAACAATTGCTTCAAATGTGAAGGAAGATGATAGTAGCTCAACCTCAATGCTGGAACTATGCCACCCTTGTGTTCTGATATATCCCACATCTTGCTATTAAGTACACTTTCCCATTCATCAACCGAAGGTTTAGTGCGCAAGAGGCCCCCAAGGGTTTTAACAGCCATTGGCAGTCCTCGGCACCTTTGAACTATTTGCTGGCCGATCTCCAGTAGATCTGGGAGATCATTGGAATTGGGTCTTCCCACCGCATGCTTTGCAAACAAAGACAGGCTATCATCAAATGACAGTTCTTTCAAATGGTAACTTGGAAAAGCACTCATCATTAACGCAACATCTTGATTAGGAGTTGTGACGATGATTCTACTCCCAGGGGATGTCAATTGGAAAGGACGGCGAAGGACAGTCCAGTCATCATAGTTCTCATTCCAAACATCATCTAGAACAATAAGAAACTTCTTCCCCGCCAATTTCTCTCTCAGCCTAAGTTGCAGCAGATTCAAGTCCTTCGCATCGTAACTCCCCGAAACTTCCTCAACAATAGTTCTCGTAACCCTAACAACATCAAAATCCTCAGAAACACAACACCAAACTTTCAAATCGAAAAAGGCATCCACTTTCTCATCATTGTAGACAAGCTGAGCAAGCGTCGTCTTACCCACACCACCCATCCCCACAATAGGAATCACACCAATCCCGTACTCATCACACCCTTCATCACTAAAAAGAAACTTTAAGAATTCCTCTTTATCATTATCCCTACCACAAACATAAGAAAGATCCACTAAAGAAGTACTGGGCAATATTTTCCATGACTTACTCTTCAACACCCCTCCGCTGACATTCTCTCTAAGCTCAAGAATATTCTTCTTTTGATCAATTTCTTGCGATCTAGCAGTAATACTCTTAATCTTGGAGTCCATTTTGCAAGTCAAGAACCCGGGTATTGCGCTCCTCGCCTTGCTTGAGCTAGCTCGCCGTTCCTTTGTAAGCTCAATGAAAACCCCGTCGAGCAAATCGTCAATATCATAGACCAAATCACGGATCTGTTCAAGCCAGAGTTTGACAGCATGGCTTCCCATCTGCTTCTCCTCTGCATCGTCAAGAACAGCACCGATCATATGCAAATTTGTCTCCAGTTTCCTGATATTAGAATGGATTTTTTTTCTGCTAGCGAACTTGAGTAGCTCCTGAGAGGATAATTGGTTGATTATATGGCTGATTGAAGCTGAAAGGATAGGTTCTCCGATAACAAGAACCATAATTAAATTGCTGTCTCTGGGTAGCTTGCAAATGGCTATCACTAGGAAATAAAAGCAAATCGAAAGAAAGAAACGAGAGAACTGGGTTAGCTGGAAAAAGTAAGTGACGGTTCATTATTGTAGTTTTTTTTTAAATTATTATTTTTGTTTAAAAATATATTAAAATTATATATTTTTTATTTTTAAAAATAAAAAAAAAATCTTTTTTTTTTTCATAAATATTTTTGAAATATAATATAAAACAGAGCAACTGTTATTTGTTTTTTTCTTTTCAATATTGCCGTTCAATAGTTGTTTGTAATTTTAAATTGATTTTTTTATATTTTTAAATTATTTTGATATAATAATATTAAAATATATATTTATTATTTTAATTCATATTTAAAAAATATTTTAGAAACTAATTTCTCAGCATTTCAAATACTATTTTTCTAATATTCAACATATCGATATCTTTAATTAAAGTCAGTTGATTTTTTTTCTTGATACTTCATTACTGATAGACTGTTTTGATTTGAACCATACCGAAAACAATTAAATTATAATTGACCTAAAATAAAAATAGAATATATTAAAATTAAAATAGAGTGTTTTGCATCCACTTGCTGGCTGAAAATGATTTAAACAGCTTGTCATTAATTAATTATATGGTCAATCAGATATTTTGAAGGATCATCATGGAGATTAAAACTAATACTTGCGTGTTAAGCAGGCTTTAAATCCTGTCAATGGTAAATAGGTGACATAAACAGTTGCATATACGCGCGGGCAACATTTGACAATTAGCATTTGGGCAGCCTTTGCAGGTGTTAGAGCATCTCCAGCACTAGAGGCAAATTAGAGAGTCAAATATTTAAAATGGATGTTTGAATAGTGTAAAAATGGCTTTGGCTTTGGTGTGCACTTTAGCAGTAGAGGTATTTTGGAGAGCCATTTCTTTTATATTATTATTTTAATGTAATGCAATTATTTTGTATATAATTTAATTATGCAATTAATTATAAAATTAATAGGAGTAAGTTATATAATTAAATAATTAGTTTTAAAAAACCCTCCAACAATTTAATTATTAATTTTTCAGATTTAATAAAAAATTAAAAAATTAAAATTAAAATTAATTGTTTTATTTGAAGTTAATTAATGCTACGTATTGTTGTTGAGTGTTATAAGAACTTTAAGAAAGAAACTAAATTGCTATCAATTTCATAACACGATACAAAATATTTAAAGAAAATTACAAATAATTAATTAAACATACATTCCATTACAAATAATACAATAAAATCAATTACAAATTTAAACCTCTCTTTGCCATAATTCCCCGTTTTCTATTTTCAAAATAGGTTGCAGACATTGGATCCATACCAGAAGTATCCACCTTCATGATGTCATCCTCTCGTCTCTCATCATTTTGTTCAATTATTTTAGCTTGTTGCTCTAACAATTTTTCTCTATGGTTATATTTTTATCCTCAATTTTTTCGATACTATTCGTGAATTTGTCTAAGAGATTTTTTACATAAATCTCGCCAACCTTTTCTTTTCCTTGTCTCCATGCAAGTCGTTCCTTTGCAGCTTTCTGACCAATTGGTCTATTTTGGTAAATAAATGCGTCACCGTCTTCTCCTAAACTAACAGAATCAGGGGTTGATGGATTTGAAGAAGCTGGACTTGCATTTCCATGATTTTTTTGTTTCTTGTTTGACTTATGATGAAGACATGCACGTTCAAATTGCCACTTGGGTTCATTTTTTAAGATAACCCAACAATGCTCCAGTTGAAATCGTTTGCCAACGATTGAAGCATACATTTGCCGAGCATCATTAATCTGGTAAATCAATTTCAATAAATAAAACTATGTTATATAATAAATATGTTAAACAAATAATTTAATATGGAAATGATAAACAAAAAACATTACCCTTGATTCTTCAGTCGTTCCACTTTGTTGACGGTTTTCAATTTGGGTAACAAAACCAACAAATTTTCCAACTTCTCTATTTATTTCTTGCCATCTATTTGAGATGCTTATCTAGAACGATTATTCAGGTTTGCTCCATTCTCGACAAAGTAAGCATGTACTCGAGCCCAAATTGTCTTGTCTGTTGATCAACTCCCGTGATTAGATCTTTGCTAGTATTTAACCACGCAGATACAAGTAAACAATCTTCTTCTGGGGAGAAGTTTTTACTTCTTTGGGATTTTTTAGTTGTATGAACAATATGATCACTTTGTTGAGTAACATTCTGTTCAGACTCACTTATAAGAAAGTCAGTGAATGAATTTGGCAAATCTGAGTCCATCTGCATAAAAAATACATTGTATAAATTAAGCTAATTGATCAACAACATCGTAAATTTCCAATTTCGCATAATTATTTTGTAACTAAATATTATTATTAATTACTCTTTTTTTTCTCCTAAATATTATTATTAATCACCTCCACAACAGTTCAAAAAACTACATTTACACAGTTCTTAAATCTAACTGTAAATTTAAAACATGTAATTAAGCTAATTGATTCACAAATTTGTAATTTATCAATTTCATATAATTATTTTTTTACTACATATTATTATTAATGACCTCCTTTTATTTTCTTAAATATTATTATTAATTACCTCCACAACAATTCTAAATACAAAATTTACACAATATTTAAATCTAACAATACATTTAAAACATGTAATTAATCTAATTGATCAAAAAATTCATAATTTATTAATTTCATAATTAATCAAAAATATTACTTTTTTTACTAAATATTATTACCCATCTTTTCCCTAAATATACCCCCCCCCCCCACACACACGAAACCCTACCTATTTCTACCCAATTCACTCATGCGCCGCTCACCATCATCCCTGTCCCTCGTCCCTCTCCCTCTCGGCATTTCATTTCCAGGCGCCAAATAAAAAAAACCCATCGTCCCTGCCCTCATCCCTCGTCCGGCTATCATCCCTCTCCCTCTCGGCCCTCGTCCCTCGTCCCTCTCGGCCATCATCCCTCTCCCTCTCGGCCATCGTCCCTCGTCCCTCGTCCCTCTCCCTCTCGGCCATGTCCCTCTCCCATGGCCATCTCGCCTCCGTCCCTCTCCCATGGCCATCTCGCCTCCGTCCCTCTCCCTCTCGGCCATCTGGCCTCTGTCCCTCTCCCTCTCACTCTACTCTTTTCCCCCCTCTCCCTCGGCTCCCTCTCAAATAAAACCTACTTGAACAAAAACAAATAGATTAAGTTAGAAAACAAACCGATGAGATGCAGTGGGCAGAAGATTTGACACGAAGTGAAGATGCAGCTCGTTGGATTTGTGGTATTTTTTTTTATTTTCCTTGTTTCCGTTTGCTCTCTAGTAATTGTTCTTGCAATTTTTCAATTAATTGGTTTGCTGTGGGTATGTTGGTTTGCTGTGTTGATTTTGCTTGTGCTTGGCTGTGTTGATTGTGCTTGTGCTTGGCTGTGCTTGACAGTTTTTATTGTTAAAATGCCAACAGTCACAACCCAACGGTAATATTTTGGGTTTGGCTCTGCAGATAAAAACATGTGGGAATAGCTCCCGGATGCCTTCAGAAAATGAAGAAGCCATTTTGGCTCTTCATTTGGCTCCTCTGCTGGAGACGAAATTTAAGCCAAAAAAGCCAAATATTTGAATTTTTAGCTTTGGCTTCCTGGATGCCTCTGCTGCTGGAGATGCCCTTAGAGCAATTACAATGATAAAATTCATTTGGAAAGCTAAATCTCTAAAGTTGCTTTTTAAGTAGTATAAATATAGTTTTTTGTTTGTTTGTATATAATTTAATTATACAATTAATAAGAGTAAGTTATATAATTAAACAATTGTTTTTAAAAAATCCTCCAACAATATAATTATTATTTTTAATTATATTTAAATAAAAAAATGAATTTAAAATAAAACTTTATTATGGCCTGCACAGATACAGAAACACACAAAATAAAAGCATTTGGCTCTCAATTAGACTGCCCTGTCCAAGATGCTACAAATAATATCCGAGGGAGAAAAAAATCATTTTGGCATATATATATATATATATATATATATATATATATTTGAGGTCCCATCTTTTAATTTTTGACATTTGTGTAACATAAATAATAATGTTTTTGCACATCAAATCATGAATGATTACTTCATTAAGCTCACAAACAATTAAATTTGTGTAACATAAACCATTTTTTTTCTATCAAATACTAATGTAGTGTCCTCATCATCAACCAATCTAAGAAAAACATTCATAGGCATTTTCCCATGAATACTTACCCACCACATAGCAGCTCATTAACATAGATCAAGTCTTCACAATAATTCTTATCAATTGCATGTTAACTCAAAAACTCAACATACTCAACAATTGACAAACATATGAAGTTTTTAACTAATCAATCCACCTTCCATAACATTCAAATAATAAAAAATAATGCACTGAAACCTAACCTTACAAATGACAAAATCAAGTGTCAAATTAATAAATAGTCCTGAACCAACATAAAGGAATCATTCCTTGGCCAAATCATCTTGAAAATACTGCCACAGCATTGATCTACAAATTTATTTAAATGACAAGAAATTAGAAGAAAAAAATATCGAATAACATGAAACAATATTTCTTAAAAGAATAAATAAGAGAGTACATCAATAATTGAGTAGAGGATGAAAGTAAAACGAGTACAACAAAACCATGTGTATATAAGAACAATTAACAGAGTTCACAATATTGCAAACCCAATAATGCAGATGTTTGGTAACCTGCTTCTCAACACCTAAAATTGTTTTTCATGCCAGCATGCAAGCCCAGTAATGCAGATTTTTAATAACCTATTTCACAACACCTAAAGTTCACAACAATGTAGCAAAGAACAATCAATTTAATTTTTGTGTAATTAAAACTAGTATTTGGTTAAAGATTTGTAAAGAAAGAAACGCATTACCTGCTTCACAACACCTTCTCTTCTTGTTCCTGGACCAGTTTTCAGGATCCTCTTGTTGTTGTGCCTCCAGAACCAACAGAGATTTGCAGATAGATTCTGAAACAATATATATGAGATTGTGACAAACAATAAAAAAAAATAAAGTTCATTTCTTTTTTATTCTGCAACAACAGAACAAGAAGATGCCAAATAAAGTTTAGTTTTGAAGAAACAAAAGAAAGAAAGAAACTATTCCAGGATTAAACATGGTAGGAAAAAAGAATTGAACAGAAAAACAGGAGAGGGAGGGTCAAGAACAGAAATACATCCACTTCTACAATTATAGGAATGGTCAAAAGGCAATCATGCGTGCAGGTTTTCCTGTGCAATAACCCCAGTGCACAAGGACCGCATATAACATTACAAAATGTGTGTGTGTTGCCAAACAAACAATTGAAAATCATTACTATGAAAACAAAACTTATGAAAGAAAAAATACATGATTTTGCTGGATTACTTCGCACAAGGGTTTGTATGCAATCTTGTTGAAATATATTTCTACATGTTCAGTAATCAATAACATGCATATATCCCAATAAAGTGTGGGAGTATAACTGTAGCAACAGTTATGGCCCCATATCATGAGCATTGGTGCAAGCAACTAAGCATTCCTCAATTGGAAGTCCAATCACCAAGCAAAAGGTTATCAAATGTCCTATCACTAAAAATTCAAAAGGAACACTAAGTTATTGCCCCTATCCCTTAAGCCCGCACTCCTAATAAACAAATTTTCCACGTCTTGAATTTCTTGATCTTTATCTCCAATTGTTGAAAACTAATAAAGTTCTTCTGCTAAACTCTAATTAATGAACCTACAAAATCCTTCAAATTGTATTGGATTTCAGGTATTGTAGACATTCCCCATTTCCATCCCCAATCATTTTTAAATTCCCATTTATTGAAAAAGAAATCTCATTATTGGTTCATTTTTCATCAAACTATATGGATCAATCAGCACCCATGAAACTGACATTTTGTTTATAGAATACCATAACAATTTTATCTAACTCCATATATGAATATGGAATGTCTGAAATACACAAGAATACAGAGGAATCAAGAGAATTTTAATTTTCTACTCAGATTGGAATTTGCAATGGATACAACAGAAAAAGAATTGAGAAATTTTACTTAACTTAGAGTTATGAAATTTTATATAGAATAACAAAAGTGATTCAATTTCTACCATTATTTATGATATTACAAATCACGATACAATTGGATACGGTTAAATAAATAAATCAGGATTTGATCCTTTCGAAGAGATGAGAACCCAATAGTCAAAAACAATATAAAGATGTTTTTCTAGCTCTTTCTACTGGATAAAACAGACACTAAATTGAAATTCCATATGAGAAGAAAGCATAGGAAAGAGCTTCAGAAGTACCTGGCGCTAGGTATTGCTTATTATAGATAGGGTAGGCATAGGGGATCAAATTATCATACTCACTCTTATTAGAGAGTATTTGACACTATTTATCATCTGAGAGAAAAACTATAATTATATGCAAATGATGAAGAGAAAATAGGTTGCACAATGGTGGCTGATTGGCTTCTTGACGAATATTTGTTGAGAGATTGAGTAACAATCTGTATGGAGATACAGAACATTTGTTATCTAAAACCGTTTGTTTGGCTTGATTGCCTTGATGAATAGCTTTGATTTTAATTTGTTATTTATCACTACAGATTGCAAGATGCCATAAGAAATGAAATAAGGTGTATGAGAACAATTGTGCAAACCACTTGGCCAACATTGAAGTCAGAGAAAGAAGAATGGTACCTGATTCTCTTGTTCACTTTCAATCAGCAGAAACTTGTAACAATCTGCAAGTTCTAACACCATCATGGTTACTGAATTGCACAAATATATCCGTACTTCATTTATAGGATACGAACACCCTGTATGAAAACATCGGGAATCAAGGCAATCATGGGCCAATAACGTCCATTCTTTCTTGAGCATTGTTTTTTCAGAAGAGGGCAAAATTCAATATGTAGGGACCCAAGCGTACCAGGGAAGCCTTCCTTTGGAAAGAAACAGAGTTTAGGGCAGTCTGAAATCATTAAAATTTCAAGAGACATGAGACATTTGATGCCTTTGGATATGGACTTCAGACCCTTGAGAGTCAAGATGTAGAGAGTAGTTAGTGAAGTGGGAAGAAGTTGACCCTCATCATCAGGAAAGGAAACCATATTTGTACAAGGACTTGTGCATTCAATTACAAGTCGTTTAAGAAAGATGAGTGTGTGGAGTCCCCAGTCTGACATTGACTCTGTTATGTTCTCACAATAACGGATCTCAAATTCAATTATGTTTGGAGGCAAACCCCCTTTTGAAAAAGAAACAAGACTGTAACAATGATTTACACTCAACTCTTGAAGAGAAACTAGGCAGTCCATATGATTGGGTAGAGACCTCAAATTCTCACATTTCCATATGCTTAAAGAAATAAGATTTGGAGTGGTCAATCCCATTTCTGGGAATGATTCTAACATAGAACACCCACTTATTTCCAGCTCAGTGAGATGGGATAGGTCACACAAAGACTCTAGTGACTGCATTGTGCAATAGTCAATTTCAAGCGTCTTAAGAGACCAAGGTAATTCAAAAGCTGGGAAGAGCAAGCGAGGTAGACCTTCTATGGTCAAATGCTCAAGACAAGACAACTCCCTTCTACCATCGCCATTATACACAATTCCCCCATGTAGATTCTTGAGATTTGTGCACCATGAAATTGCCAAAGACTTCAGTGTGATGGGAAACAATCCTATTGGAATGGACTTGAGAGATGGACACCAACTAATTAGCAACTCTTCAAGAAGGCACTGGCTGCTCTTACAGCCATTCATCATTATCACCATCCCATCAGGCATTGACTTCAGCAAATCACACTGTGAAATCTCAAGATGTTGGAGATAGTATGGCAAACCTTCTGGAAGGGACACTAGTTTTGGGCAATGATCAATTTTCAAATTTCTGAGTGAACCAAGGCACCGCAACCCACTTGGCAGCTGTTCCAGGTCACCAGGTATCTCAAGCTCAACTAATGACACAAACTGCTCAAACTTCTTAATCTCTAAATGCTTCATACTTGCAAGTTCACGTAAATCAGTTCCATCTTGCCACAGGTACATCAAGTCATTGCAGTTTTCAATTTCCAGATCTTCAAGTGCCACCAAGGCTTGTAAAAAATCTCTACATAAACTAACAAGGCCAGTGATGCTCACAACTTTTAAAGTAGTAAGAGAGGGCATAACAGGCATATGGTTTAAAATTGCCACATTACATCCTTCAACAATTAATTCACAAAGATATGGAAGTGATTCAGGTAAAGCTACTAACTGCGGGCAATTGCAAATAGAAAGTTTTTTCACAGACGGGAGGCAACTTGGCAACATCCCAACCAACATAGGACAATTTATTATTGTAAGCTCACGTAGATTAGGAAATTCTCCTGCTTCCTCTTGGTTGAGTCCATTAGACCAGGACCATTGCTTCCAGTTCAACATATCCTCAATTATTAGACCCTCCAGAGATGGAAAAGCCTTGACAGAAGAACCAACCCCCAAAAACTCCACACCAACTGTTGTTACCCTTTCCATTCCTTTTATGCTCAAATCTCTAAGTACAGGTAGTTGTCCTAGTAATGGTAATGATGTGGTTTTATGGCATTCACAAAGTTGTAGGCACACCATATTACTGAATGAGTGATCTCCTAACCATGATGGGAATGTTGTGCCACCATATGACATTATTGAAAGCTTTTGTAGATTTTGATGAGGTTCTAGAAGGTTGAGGAGCTGCAATTCCCTTGCTTCACTTTGAAAACCATTGACATTATGAATCCATTCCAAGGATAATTCACGAAGGCCCCTCTTCTCCTTTAGAATGGCAAGCTCTGTGTCTCGAACATCCACCACATTATGTAGCCCTGTAATATTAAGTTGTCCTTGAAGATGGGAAAGTTTCATCAACTCTCTTATCCCAAGCCCTTTTCCAATGATAAACTTTGGCAAGGTGTGGAGATTTGTCAAATTACCTATCTGAGAAGGCATCTCTTGCAAACTATCTGTCCCGCTGATGTCAAGGTACTGCAAGTTAATTAGATTGTCAATGCCTATAGGTAACTTAATAAGTTTCTTGCACCCCCTCAATCTCAGCGTCTGCAACCGAAATACTTCACATAGTGATTCAGGTAACACTTCAATTTCAGTATAAGACAAGTTAAGGTACCGTAAATGCTTTAATGCACAAATAGAACTTGGCAGCTCTAATAAACAATAACCAGCTAGAGATAGCACAGCCAAACGTTTTAAGTTTGGAACCAGGTCATGCAACACCTTTCTGGTCAAGTAGTTATATGGTGGTGAAAAAATTGGCAAAGGTAAGAAAGTTCGTAAACTCTTCATCTCATAAAAGACTTCAAACCTTTGGGAGATGTCATAACGGTGACGAGTGAATGATGAATAGCGAACCTTTGCATACGACTGTGAATCCTCAAGCTTATCACCCAAATGAAAGCATACTTCTCTGCTAACAAACTGAGCTAGTTCACTTATTAGGTCATGCATAACATACCGGACATTGTTGGCACTGGACTTCTGAAAGAAGGATCTTGATAATAAATCATCAAAGTATTCTTTGCCTATGTCTTTCATCTGTTTCTTTTCCTTTGTTTCCTGAAGAAAACCCTCTGCCATCCACAACAAAACCAATTCATTCTTGTCAAATTCATAGTCCTTCGGAAAAATAGCACAATATGCAAAGCATTGTTTTAAATGAGAAGGAAGGTGATGGTAACTCAATCTCAGAGCTGAAAGGATCCCACTATTCTCTTCTGGTAAATCCCACAATTTGCTATTCAATACAACTTTCCACTCTTTAGAATTCCGTTTACCACGCAGTAGGCCTCCAAGTGTCTTTGCTGCCAAAGGTAATCCCCTGCACCTTGTAACTATCTCTTCGCCTGTTTCTTTCAAATCTGGATAATCATCAAAATTACTTGCATCTAGAGCATGTTGGGCAAATAGCAACAGGCAATCATCATTCGACAGCTCCTTCAGTGCATGAGCATAAATTGAACCTGTCAGTAATGAGACTCCTTCATTACAGTGGTGATAATAACTCTGCTTCCTCGTGCCCCGCTGGCAAATGGGCTACAAAGAGCGGTCCATTCCTCGTAGTTCTCACTCCAAACATCATCTAAAACAATCAAAAACTTCTTGCCAGACAGCTTCACCTTCAGCTGCACTTGAAGCAAATTTAAATCACATCCCACAGCAGAACTATCACAGTCTAAAATTGCTTTGGTTATCCAGAGGACATCAAATTCATCAGAAACACAAACCCATGCTTTATAATCAAACTCCACACTGTCGTCGTTATACACTAGCTGCGCAAGAGTTGTTTTGCCGACACCTCCATACCCAATAATTGAAATCACAGAGAACGGCGACCCATTTGCTGCTTCACCACCTCTAATCAACAATTCAACCAGAGCCTCCTTGTCTTTTTCCCTTCCATAGACATGTGATTTTTTTACCATCAACGACGTTGTGGGCAGTCTTTCATCGAATCTACTGAAACTAGACTTGCTCAAGTCCAGGAGATCCTTTTGTGCTACAATCTCTTGCAATCTCGAAGTGATATCCTCTAGCTTGGACCACCCCACCTTGCCGATACCAGCAGCAAAACAAGTTGGGACCAAATTCTTGCCTAATTTACTCTTCCTCCTCCTGTAGCTGTAAGTTTGATACCAAGCTTCAGTTTCAAACTCTTCCAATACATCCTGGGCATCATAAGCCAAATCTCGGAGATTGTTAAGCCATATTTTGACAGCCTGGTTAGTTATTTGTTTCTCTTCGGCATCACTCAGAACCGCGCGAATTTCCAACAACCTTAATTCCCATTTCTTAATTTCACTGTCAATTTCCTTTTCCTTTTCCTTTTCGCGAGCAAACTTAAGAAAGCTAGCAGAAGCCAACTTTTCGATCAAAGGCTGAAGAATAGTAGATGTAATAGCTTCTACAAAAGCCATCTTTATTTCTTCTTTCTGTTGAATCAGTCTGCGAACAAAATTCAGATTTCGAAGCAAATAGAATATTTAGAGCTTTGAGAAATCAAAAAAAAAATTGAAGAGACGAGACTGCTATTTCTCAGCAATTCTACATCAGTAAAGCAAGCTAAAAACACAAAGAAAATAAAATTCAAAAGTTCGTTTATTCCCTCCTCCTCCTCCATGATCTGTAAATAAATTGTTGATTTGTTTAATAATCTATCCGCTCGCTAGATCAAATTCCCAAAAGGAAATGAAGAGGCATGGTATTATCAATAACATGAGCAACATGATACCTCTACTATGACTGCTGCTACTGCTACTGCTACTGCTGTCCTCCGTCTCGTACTACTGCAGTGTTAAGAAGAAAACGTACCGTTTTGAGTCTCATCCCCAGCCCTGGTTGTTAGCTTTGAGAATAGATAGACACACGTCAGTAGACGATGGAGGGTTTGTACTTCATACTTTCTCGGTCTCTAAAGTTTAAACGCATATATCATTTTGTAGAAGCTATTACATCTACTATTTATTTGTTTAGAATTGTTTATTTTTTTATTTTTAACCCAAAAAAAAAATATTATTTTTTCAAGAAAATTATATTTTAGAAGTCATTTGTATGTGTAATTGCTTTTCATTGAGATGCCCTACAAACCCCTTCAAACGTCTAAGATTTTGTTTGTTATAATGTTCAAAAATATTTTAAAAATAATTTGAATTTTTTTTATTTTAAATAAAAATATTTTGATATTTTTAGTTCATTCTCACATCTGATATTAAATATTCTCACATCTGATATTAAAAATAATTTTAAAAAATATATATATTATTTTGATATATTTTTAAGAAGCATTTTAAAAAACAACATTAATTACCCTCATAAATAGACGCTAAATAATTATCCCCTTTTATCCACTTCTTTTCTTTTTTCACCTTGCTGCTACTAATATTTATTTATCTTGTATTACAAAAATAATACTATGTTATCATACATATTGATATTTTATTTTTTTTCATTGTTGTTCGAATGTTTTGCTTTTTAATATTAATTAAAGCAAAAATTTTAAATAATAAAAGTTAGATCTCTTGTGTTCACAAGATAAAAAAAAAAGTAACTAAATTTGAAGATAAGTTCTTAAACAAATAAAAACATAAATTTTGTATAATTCATTTATTGCTATTTTTTTATTTTGACGCAATAAAAGATTCTTAGATGCTTACTTGTTCTTGCATGGAGAGAAAATTTTAGTTTTTTTATTATAAATAGTTAAATTAAAGCATGCTAAGGGATCAATTATTTGATTAGGATAAAGATGGAAAATATTTTCTAAATCACTTATAAAGATATTTAAGGTATGTGTGTAAAGAAAGTAAGTTTATTGTGAAATCTATTAGGTTGTGGTAGAATCGTCATTGTAATCATTATAGAATGAATAGAATATGGCAGTGACTAGCATACATTTAATGTATGTTAGGATCCTGAATAAAAAGATTGCTAAAAATGACCAACATACATTTAGTGTATGTTAGGATCTCAGATAAGAAGATCATCATAAAGAACTGACATGCGTTCAATGTGTGTTAGCATCCGGGGACAAGGATTGCTATGCACAAGCTAATATATGTTGAGAGTATATTAGAATCATGGATAAGAGAATTATGGTGCATTGTCAATCATACATTAGTGTATATTAAGATTTTAGAAATGGAATTGTTGCACACATTGTCACGACGATGGCTTTTGTGCTTCGTGCTTGGAAAGAGGTTTTTTATAATTATAAAATTATAATTATAATTTTTAGAAGTTGTCAGCTAGTATTAAGGTCACTAGAAACCTAACAGTCTACGAGAGTCTGAGTAAGGGAACTTGTGTAAGGAAAAGACGCATCGCCCCTAGTGCACCCTCCCTAAGATGAATTGCATTGTTGTTTGATTCTTTTTCTATGCCATATTTTTTATTTATTGGCCTTTTCTAAGTTTTGAAATAGATTTGTCTTCATAAGAGAGTCTCTGTCTCATTGGATCAAAAACCTAACCGTGTTAAAGTCTGACTTCTAGCACTATATTTATTGTATTTTAATATCTAATTGTATATTTTACAATATAATTGTACACCCCAATAATTAAAGTTTACAACTAAACAATGAACAAAATGATTGTTGAAAGATTATTGATATTTTGGTCAAACTCTAATGAATAATCATAGACTGATTATGATATCTCATTTTTCATTTTAAAACATGATAAAATATGCAATTCTTTGTTTTGTAAAAATATGCTTAGAAAATTTTTAGAATCCAGTCGTATACATGAAAAGGAAACACATTTTTTATTTTTCAAATAAGGATTTTTTTTATATTTCTTGGAAATTTCATAAAAAAAAATCAATTTTTTTATACCAAGTTCGTATACTTCAACGTAGATATACAAACCAATATTGAACAAAAATTGATAAAAAAAAACGATGAAATCACAAAAATCTTGAAATATAAATTTATTTTTATTATTACTGTTGTTGTTTTTTCTTCAAAAAAAAAAAAACAACAGCTAAGTGAACAGTGCAGAGTGAATTATTCACTCTGCAATGTTCACTTAATGCATTAACAGCGTATAGTGAATTAATTCACTTTGCATTGTTCATGTATTACATGAACATAGCCAAAGGTAAAGAAAATGAATGTGGTTGTTACCTGTCGTAGAGTAGTCCAATGTGAAGAGGAAGCTCTACATGTGGTTTTGGTGGCGTCGTTGGTGACAGTGGTAGCCGGAGTTGGCTAGAAAATCCAAGAAACTGTGATAGTTGCAGTCATGGAAGAGGAAGAGAGGGGAGAAAAGGGAGAAGATGACTGATCTTGGGTTGTTCTGAAATGTAGAGGATACTTTTCTGATGCCTATGGGTTGTGTTGGTGACAGAGATGGTGGCCAAAAAAAGCAAAGGGACTGCCAACAAAACAATAAAAATTGGGGAAGCGAGTGGTTTTTTTCGAGTTTTGGCTTCCAATTTCTCCCCTCTCTAACCACAGATTTCGCCTCTATTTATAGCTGATGGAAGAGGGTAATCTTGTCTATACATGGGTTAAATTTCAATCATAGTTCAAAACATAATCATCTCAACCATTAACTCAAAATAGGTCTCATGAACTGTTAAATCTGATAGCCGCAGCAAGCTGTCTTAGCTGTCAACTTTGGGGTTAAATCACCATATGTGTGGTGTTAATCATTCATAATGATCTATACCCTAGTATAATAGAGAATCACATGAGTCATTTCGTGCATGTTTTGTCAAATTTAATAAAAGATAAAGACATTAAATGCACCTGCAAAGTTGGCACCAAAAGTAGGATTTTCGGCAGAATTTTAAAGAAATTTAATGAATAGTGACCCTCTCAAGTTTAATTTGGTTTGTTATCTTATGATTGTTTTACTTTTATTCCCAGTCAATTTCAATAGAGCCCCTAAATCTTGGATTCTCTAATTTTGTTCCTAATTGACGCCAAAATTTTGATTTTCTTGTAATTTTACCTTCAATTTCAACCAATTGACTTGGTAAGAATTAAATTTGGTATTCAAAAATTACAATCTTCTCAATTTAACTAGAATTAGGCTCTCAAACTTAATTTTTCACCAATTAAGCCCTTAATAAAATCAATTTGACCAATTTAAAGTATAATTAAGTCATTGCACTTAATTAAATCCTTCAATTGGACCCTAAATTAATTCCTAAACATAATTAAACTTTAATTTGGCCCATGATTAAATCAAATTGGCCTATTTAAAATATAAATATGTATTTTGACTCAATTTTTATCTAGATTTATCCTATAATAATTTATTTTAGCATTGAATCTGTATTTTTCTCTAGTTTTGGGCACAATAGATGTACGATCAAACTCTCGAATCCATCCAAGATTTTCACTTGATTTTTTTCACCACATCAGTCTTTTTTTTTTTCAGGTAGATTTTGGGAATAACCCGGAAATGGATTATGACACACACAAGAGCTATGTTAGGGACCAATAAAGGGGTTTTTGTGATGACATTTTATATAGGGTGATGAAGATAGAGACAATATTGTAGACAGAAAATTTAATTTGCAACTCAGATCTATACTTATAGTTATGTTTAAGTACGATGGTGTGTAGTTGATTAAATAACTTTAATATTATATTGATTTTATTTTTATATGGAATTATTTTGTATTTTCTTTCAGGTCTAATATCTGCACATCAAGAGTAGAATTTGTTGTTTGTATGTTTTTATATCTAGCTCTGGGAGGTCTATTTTGAGTATTGGTAAACTTAACATGTATGAATATCACTCTTTAAAAAGAATTGAAATGTAAAAATTCAATTCTTGAATTCATGATATCTTATTTGATACGTTAATTAACAATTGATGTTAAATATATATTTTATTTATTATGGATTTTATTAGAATGATTTTTATGACGATGTAGACCCAAGATGTTTGGGTCGACATTGAATTAAGAATTATCAAACTTTTTTTTGAAGGTTATGTTATATGTCAATAACTTGATATCAACCAATACAAGAGAGATTCTACCAAAATTTCGGCAAAAATTTAGTGGGATCTTATTCAATGCGCTAATTGACAATTGATGTTAAATATATTTTATTTATTGTGGATTTGATAAAAAGATGTAGACCGAAGATGTTTAGGTCGACATTGCATTTAAGAATTATCAAACTTTTCAACTTTTCTTTGAAAGTTATAACTTTTCTTTGAAGGTTATATTATATATCGACAACTTGATATCGACCAATACAAGGGAGATTCTACAAAAAAAATTAGCAGAAGTTTTAGTGGGATCTTGTCAATTATTAAAATAAAAATATATCCTTTTTGTGTTTGTTTATTTGATTTTTTTTTCTCCTAGAGAAATAGTTGTTATATTCAACATCGAAGGTCAAAAAACAAAAATCATATCAATACAACATGGGTTTCATCAACTCCATCCACCCTTTAACTCTATTTGTTTAGAAAAAGAAAATGAATAATTGATTTATCAGGATAGTCCAATTAGTTAGAAAGCTGCAAAGAATCAACTTACATGTACACAAGGAAAAGAAAAGGTTGAAGAAATAACTACAGCAAATCTCTTATCAAGGATATTTTAATTAAAATTAAGGATCAAATGAAACAAGATAGAAAAATTATGCTAGAGTAACAGGTTATAATGACTCAACAATTACAGAACTAACTGTCAAATAAACGATATTGCTCATAACTTCTATAGTTCAAGCCAGGCCTAACAACAATGATATAATGATCAAAGGAGGAATGTAAACATTCAAAGCTCTAATCACAACTAAAATCAACAGACATCCTCAACAATCCAACTGGGAGCATAAGATAAGTGGACTGGCTCAAATCACGGAATTTCGAAACAGGTTCAAGCAATATGATCATAATCTAGCAGCAATATCCAATTCTTTGAGTGACCCAACACGCATGTAAGCCATTGCCACTTGCAAAAGCAGTCAGGCAAACTCCAGCACCATCACTGATAGACCTTTAGGAAGCAAATTAAGAGAATTCCAGCCGATGGAGACAAGGGAAAGGAACTTCGTAACATGAAATGAACCATGGATACTGCCTTTTGTCATACAAGCTCAATAGAGATACAGTTTCAACTTATGGCCCTCTTCTGTTTTTTCCTAACATTAACTTAAGCTTCTACTAATTCCCTTAGATATAAGAAAAGATACTAGCCCAAAAGTGACAACCTCGTGCGGGGCAAACAAGAACAGAGACATTTGTAGGCAAACCTTCTAGATTCAATGATGTTAATGTTAACTAATCTCAAAGAGGAAAACTAAAACTATCAGATAAATAGCTTGAAAAAACAGCAAGGATTTCTATTTTTGCAGGAGAGAAAAAGAGAGCATATTGCTACTTTCTTTTTAAATTTACCTAACTGGATAGAAAAAAAACAAGTTTCTACAACCTGTGAACACAATAATAATGTTCAGATTAATAGCTTTTCTAAAACAGTTAGCACAAACCAAATCTAAGAAATGGTCGTGCAAAAATTTGCAATCCTTCTTCATTCTCACCCAAGTTTAATTACTGCTGAATTCAAAATGTAAAGACCTTCAAAATCAACTTAAATCAAAACTGAGAGTGAGTGAGAGAGAGAGAGGATTTGTACAGTAGTAATTTTCAGAGACAAGAAACTCACTTATGGGGTTGGTGTAGTGGAGGCTGAGAAGTAGAAGGAATAGCCATTCTGGAAGAGCCATTGATGACAAACCTCAAAAGGGTTTGTTAAGTTCAACCTTTGCATCATTGACATACGAGAATCCCCTGACTGGTTGTTATTGTTATTTTGGACATTAATATTATTGAAAATATCTGCCACAATTGTTGGTAAAAGATTTAAGCAAAAACTATAAGTAACTACGGTCAATCAGGAGAATGAACAATACTTGTTGATAAATGAAAAGTAAGCACTAGTTGGCGATAGATTACACCAGTTAGAAAGCAGATTCAGTAATCACCTGTAATATGCATCTATGACCGCCTTGAAGCCATCAATGTACACAGGCAAGTGGTATATTTTGTCACAAAAATGGATTCTTAAAACAATGTCATGAACAAAAACACAGAACAAAATGAATGCTCATGGTAAAATAAAACCTGTCTTTTATTCTAAAAAGTCCTTCCAATCTATGCATCAAACCATATCTACAGTAGAGCAAACTATGAACCACTAAATAAATTAGAAAATTATTATTCATTGACTATCTTATCAAAGTTAAAAAAGACTAAAGATAAAGTAAACTTTACTTCCCCTACACTAAATCAATAACCAAAGAAAAATTTCCAACAGTACCATCATCAGCAAACTAATCACCCATAGACCGCAACTCATCCAATTGTGCTCTAATCTGATCCTGCACCAACTCCAGCCTCTTGGAATAAACCTCCAACTCCAATATATGTTGCTTCCTCCACTTCTCATCCATCATCATTACATCCCCTACTCCAAAACTCAATGGCATCGCATTCATTGCCAGCCCCCCAACCCCTCTACCAACACCACCCATCCCTGCTCCCGCCATGCTACTCAACAACTCCTTAAACAAAGGCGACAAACAACTCTTCATTGTCTCCTCGATCACGCTCGACATATTCCCGTTCCCACTCCCACCCCCATTAACGTTAGTCTCATCCCCCACGAACCCATCATTTAACACCCGCTTCTCCTCCGTTCTAACACCAACAGCTGATCGCGAACGCGACCGTTTTCTTGATCTTGGAGTAGACTTTTGATCCTCAATTTTAACAGCAACATCGCCATCCATCGTCACAGTATGGTTATTGAGGTTAGGGTTTGGGTTTCCTCCATCATCATCATCCAAATTGTGCCCATCTTCATTACTAAAACCCGCAATTTTTCCCGTAGAACTCCAGATCTTCCTCGAAATCTCAAAAGTAGCCTGATCATGTGAGGACTTAAAGCAAAAATCTTTGCCAGAATTTATCTTACTCAGAACATTACGATACTTCTTCTTTAAACGACGTAGTTTCTCAACAAGCTGGTTCTTGTTAAAATCGAGCTGGAGTTTCGACTTGATTTGATCATAGAATAAAGCGGTGTCGTTATGGTGATTATTAACAGTACCTTTTGTCGTTGTGTAATCTAAAAACCCTTGAAGTAGTTCAATTTCATCTTCATCGGTCCATAATCGTTGAAATAACCGCCTGGTGTCATCAAATTGTGGTTTCTTCGAGTCTTGAGAGGGGATGGTTGTCGTTTCAGGGGGAGCACGCTGTCGTTTCGATGCATCGGGCGTGGAATCAGAGGCCACTGCTGTGATGGTGGTTGCGAAAGCAGGGATGGAAGCGATGGTGACGGCTGGGATGGCAGTGGGTACGGCGGCGGAAGTGGAGGTATCATCGTCTTCAAGCAATTCTTCGGATAAGACGTCATCGTTTTCGGGCAAGGTGTCATCATTTTCGATTTCAAGATCGTCTTCTAGATCGTCGTTTTGAGATTGGGAAGATTGATCATCTTCATCTTCGTCGTCAACCTCGAGGTCTTGGTCGAAAACGGTGTCATCTTGCTCCGCTGCCATTGGACCGAGAGAGAGGGTGAGCAGGGGTTGAAAGTTGAAACCTTGCGCGTTGGACTTGCGCTGTTGGAGAAGGGAAGTATGATAGCCCAAAAAATATGGTAATCTATTTTTTCACAAAGGTAAACTTCGCTTTAGACGATATAGATTCATCAAATATTTAATTTGACCCCTATGATTTACAATTTCCCAATTTTATCCTTATAATTTCCAAAACAATCTCATGTCACCCCTAGCAATAAACACTACTTTTGTTTTGTTTTTAGAAATTTAAGCTTTTTGCGATATATTAACATATATATTGATTTGAGGGTGAAAATAAATAAAAAAGTATTAGAAAATAAAATAAAATAAAGAATGAAGAAAATTGAATTTTTAAAGATATTGAAAAGTGATTTTGTGAGATTCTAAAACTGTGTAGGCAGAACATTCATAAATGTAAAAGGGCAATATAGTCTTACCATTTTCATCGAGAGAGTTAAGATCAGCCAGGAGGGGGGCTCACTGGTCACTGGACAAGAAATATAATTTCAAACTTGTTGTGCTAGCCCAGCCTTGCCTAACACGTGCTATTGGTTGCATCGTGGCATGGCATGGCTTGCCTAGGCATCGAGCCCCTTGGCGAAAATTATTTTTATTTTTAAAAAATATATTATAATAATTTTTATTATTTTTTAAATATTATTTTTAGTATCAGTACATCAAAATAATTTTAAAAAATAAAAATAATTTTTTTTTTCAAAAAACTTATAAAAAGGAATGTCAAACAAAACCAAAACCTGAATGTTGAAGCCGGCTCCTGTTCCATTTTCATAGTTGCTAAGGTAGATATTCAAGTGTAACATTCCAGTGAAAAGACTTGGAACGAAAAATAGTTTTAACGAATAAAACTTCATGTCATTTTAAATAAATATAAAACCTTGTAGTAAATAAAAATGATAAATGCAATAAACAATGTTAATTCATTTTTTATGGTTTTTGAAAATATATGATACAATTAAAATTTATAAACTAAATTAAATTTGATTTGTTTCGAAACAGCCTAAACACAAATATACAACTACTGTTGAGATTATTCAATGGACTAGTCGATAAATAAATTGAAAGAATCTAAAAGTCTAAAGCCCAAATCACATTCTGAGATGAAACCCAAGCCCATAAAATCCAAAACCAATTAATAAAACAAAGCCATCCATTTATGATTTAGGCTTCCATGATCCATCCACTCGGTCTCTCTCCTCTCCTCTGAAAGACAAAATCACAAAAAAAAAACAAAAAAAACCCTAACCTCTGCGTCGAAATCTCCAACATGGTTTGCGTAAGGAAGGCGACGATGGACGACTTGCTGGCGATGCAAGCATGCAACTTGCTATGCTTGCCCGAAAACTACCAGATGAAATATTACTTCTACCACATCCTCTCTTGGCCGCATCTCCTTTACGTCGCCGAAGATTACAACGGCCGAATTGTTGGCTACGTGTTGGCTAAAATGGAAGAAGAATCTAACGAATGTCACGGTCATATCACTTCTCTCGCTGTCCTCCGCACTCATCGGAAGCTTGGCCTCGCTACCAAGCTCATGAAAGCCGCCCAAACCGCCATGGAACAGGTCTAAAGTTTTGGATTTTATTACTTATTTTAGCTCACTTGCTTCCTCGATTCTTTTTTATTGATTGTGCAACCGAGAAATTAGGGATGGGAACATTAAATTTTGATTATTTTTAATGAATGAATGAAACGCGTTGATTTTTTTTATTCTTTTGGCGTGTTTCTTCTGTGCACGTGAGATTTTAGGGATTTGAGTGATTAGGTTCTATATATTCTGAATCGTTGGATGAAATGTATAAATTGTGAGAATTTGTTGTTTTTAGAATGTTTGGTGAGTTTTTTTATCAGTGTTTTATGTAGAATTTGGAAGTGTATGTGGAATGTAATTGAACTGCAGATCAATCAATAGTGTGGATTCATTAATTGATACCCATTTCTAGTTTAGGTACCTTTAAGTTTTGTTTTTATTTGATCAGTAAAATACATGTAATTTATTGTAATCTAATTGAAATTTTTAGAGGGCATTTTGACATATTTGATTTGCATTTTAGAGATACATGGCTATCTTTAGTGATGAGATTTATGTTCTTTTACTGTCATAAATCTGCATTTTATCATATTGGATTTGCATTTTATCATATGTTTCTTATTGCTTAAGTTTGTGGAGCAGGTTTTTGGAGCAGAGTATGTGTCGCTGCATGTGAGGAAGAGTAATCGGGCAGCATTCAATCTGTATACTGAAACGTTGGGCTATAAGATTCATGATGTGGAGGCCAAGTATTATGCAGACGGGGAGGATGCATATGATATGAGGAAGCAGCTCAAGGGAAAGCAGAGTCATCACCATGGTCACCATCACCACCACCATGGTGGTGGGTGTTGTTCTGCTGATGCCAGGCCTGTGGAAGCTCAACCAGAATCAAAGTCAGAGGCAAAAGCCAGCACCTAGGTGGAATAAAAAATGGGATGATGGTGAAAGGTAACTGGCTAGCTGGAGAAGTGGGCATTACTTGCTTTTGTCATGTTAATTCGAATAATACTGTTTGTTTGTACCGAGTATTGTAGTTTGTTTATCCTTGTTAACGATCCACTTGGGAACCAGGAGCTCCCTTGCTGTTTCTATTTACTGCATCCTCCATATATACTGGGATTAGCATTGCTGTGTGTATTTGCACCTTCTTCTTCTTGAGAGTTTTTTTTATGCAATTTTGAAAATCTGCTGCTGCTGGTATTCATCATCGATTTTACCACTACTATCAGGATACAGCATTTGCACTCCCTACCCCATGTGTTTTCTTTCCCAAAAACTGTGAGCTGACTGGTAATTTTGTTTCTGTCTATCCCTACTAATCATCTCTTCGAGGTTAGTCAAGATAAAATAAGAGTTGGAGACTTGTGATGGTTTTTAGATTTTGTCCAGACCTCGATAGCCCTCTAGCTAGTGCTCTTGTGGAGGCTACTATTGTGTATGACCATGGGATGTGAGGAACGCACATATTGAACCATGGTCCTTCAATATGCTGGTATCAGAACAGGATTAATTGCTATGGAACTGGCGTGTCTGTAGATGTTATCATTTTGTAGTGGGAGATTTTGGTGCATTTTCAATTTCCTATATTAACGCCACCCCAATACTTCATAGTTTGATAATTTCCCGAAGCTCGCGACACTGGGACTCCGGCGACGTGGTTTCTGCACCAAAACACGACTAAGTTGGGGTCGTTTTTTAAAATAGCACGGTAATGGGAAAAAAATTATACGTGAAGAAATAACTTTAATTAGGAAAGGTATAAGTCCTGTTTATTCGTTACATCATTAGTTTTAGGAGCACAATTAAAGATTTAAAAAAAAAAACTGTATATGTGGGAGGGATTTGTAGGTGGCACTGATTTATTAAGTGTTTGGTTGGAAGTGTGGTTCTTATAAATATATTAAAATAATTTATTTTTATTTTTTAAATTTTTTTTTGATATTAGAACATGAAAATAATCTAAAAATAAAAAAAAATTAATTTAATGTAAAAAATAAAAAATATGTATATATTTGGGGGGATTTGTAGGTTAGGCTAATTTATTAAACGTTCTATTTTTCAAATGTAATGCTTTCCCATTTTTAATTTTTTTTTTTTTTTGAAAAGTGATTTTTTTCCCACAAATATTCACCCATTTTTGGGACGTCCAAAGAACTTTTCGAGCCAAACCACTGGCTTTCACTATTTTAATATATTTGTAATAAGGTCATTTTTATTACGGCTAGTAGTATATATATTTTTTTTAAAAAATATATTTTATTAATGTTTAACGTTAATCATTAGCTTATTTCATGTTCAAGAAGCCTAGATTATAAAAAGAAGTCATTGGATTATATCAATTCCCCCCTGCCATGATTCATTGTTTTTTAGGGTTTTTGAGCTAAATCTGAGTCAACGGATGGTGCTTCTGGAAGATTACAGACAAAAATAGTAAAAAATAAATAAAAAATATATATATAAAACCCATAGGGTCACGCGAGAGAGAGAAACCAAAAACTTGGTTTCTAATTTATAACTAGATAAATCTCGAATATAAACAAAGCAAATCTAGAATATAAACAAAGCCTGTTTGTTGGCTTTTAGTGGGTGTTTGACTCTGTGATGGCTTCTACAATTGAGGCTCACCGCAGAACCAAATCGTGTAATTTTTTGTCCCACAGTTTTTATAACTATGGAAGCCGCAAAACTGAGGTTTAAACCTCAGTTTTCAAAAAAGCAAAAATTTGATGCTTTTGTTGAAAAAAAACACTTGCATTTTAGTTGACCCTTACCTATTTTTTTCATGCAAGGGAACGAACTAGGCAAAACTACAAGTTATCGACAACAACCCTTCAGTGAAACCATTGTCTCCCCAGGTTTTGATAACTTGCATCCTCACAATTTACGCCTTTGCTTTCCCCTCAGTGTCCATGTCTTCCTATTCCGGTCGGGGTCAGTTGAAGGCAAGAAACGGTGAAGGACCACAAGCAACGACATCTCCCTCTCTCTCCTACAATCAGCTGACGATCTCTTTCTCCACAGTCACCAGCAGCTTCCTCTCTCTCCTCTAACAGCATTTTTCGAAAAGCACCACCATTATCCCCCTCAACACCGGCAGCTTCTCTACACCATAAGCTCTCTCGTGACCTTTAGCAATAGCATCAAGCTTCCGTAGAAGTAGTGGCAACACAGCAGCAACAACCTTCCAACGCTTCTCTCGGCCACCATAAGACCACCAATTCTGACATCACCACCACAGGAAGAATAACATTGGCCTCCTCTACCCGATGGTGGCAACAGGTGAACCTCTCATCATTGTCGGTCATCCACCATGTTACTGTTCACGTGCTACGTGAACAGTGTAAGAGTGAATTAATTCACTCGGCACTGTTCACACAATACGTGAACATTGCGGCGCACCGCTTTTATTTTTTAAAACTCTTGGGCTAGACCTACTCTCGGCCCAGCCAAAGCTCAATAGAGTTCGGCCTTTTGGCTCAACTTGGCAAGGTCGACCCATTTAGTTGGGTCAGGCCCAGACTGATTTAATATATATATATATATATATATATATATATATATATATATATATCAAATTTTAAAAATATATATGTAGATAGAGATCAGTCTGATGAAAGGGAAGGCGCGTGATTTTGCTCCACTCCAGAACCGTGTTGTTTTTCGATTGATTATGGATCAGAAAGTTGAGAAGATCAACAATCCTAAATGAAATTCAGAAACTTACAACTGAATTTGACCTTGGAATATATCTCAACAACATGCAGATAGAGATCCTAAAATCAATATATATCGCAGATGTTGTTCCTGATGATATTTTACCATATATTATTTCTAGATCAAATAACAAGGGATCGCAGAAGCTTTTCACGTGTGTATTTAGTTTGTGATGTAATTGCAAGTAAATTGATGAGAGAATAAAAACAAGTGTCTAATTTACTTAAATTATTAATTACATTTTGTTATTATGATTATTAAATCTACAATATTTAAAAATATATATATTTGTGTCTATTAAAGTAATTTCATAAATTGACAACAATATAAAAAAACATGGTAACCAAACACACGAGACTGATTTTCATTAAACCTCAAACTCAACCATAGTTTTAATAAACACTTGAATTTCAGTTATGAACCGCAGCTAAAAATATTTTAAAAGTATTTTTCATGAAACTGTTTTTTTAAAATTTCAATTGTAAAAGCAATCGCAATACCAAACATGTGCTTAGTGCAGTGCACCTCGTCATGTCATGTCAGGACTGTTTAGTGCATAATTTCTACTGTAAAAACATATTAAAATATTTTTTATTGATTTTTTTTATTTTTAATATCAAAGTTATTAAAAAATATAAATTTAATATTTTCTCAACTTAAAAAATAAAAACACTCTTAAAAAACACAGGCACGCCCACTAGAAACATGATGTGATATAATTAAAACTTTGAAAGAAAAAAACAAGTGCCGTACCCCTCCTGTCTGGTGGGTGTCACATTCAACATGTTCTCCTCGTGGTTCCCAAGAAAGGTAGAGGTAATTTAAATTTTACTCGGGAAGTATTGCATCAGACATCAAAATGAATTTTTATATAATTACATGCTAGGTTCGATAATGAAAATGACAGGAGTCGTGGCACAAAGCTATTTATTGAATGATTGAAAGTTTAGATTAGTTATTTTTTAAAGTATTTTTTATTTATAAATATAATTTTATATCCTCTCTATTCTGATGCATTGGCAAGGCTCCTCCAAAGATTTCTTGCAAGCTACAAGTTGACAAGAATGATTGATGTACAGCTAGGTTAAGCAATAATTGGTTGTTTAAAAAGACAGCAATAATGGAGAAGCTTTTATCAATTACTTCTGATGAACATCCTAAAAGTAGATACAGAGGACAAGACCGAAAGACAATTTTGTCATTGTAGCCTTGTTGTTTTGGAATCCCAGCGGGGTCCCATCATAGCAATGCCTCCCTCAGTTCATGGGCTAGGTGGAAAATCTACGGGGGACTCGAGGTGTGGGCACGACCACTTCGCGATCCGAGTTCATCACGTTCTGACGATCCTTGATGGTTTGATCGAAAAGTCTGGCGTCAGGATTTTCTGCATAGCAAACGTAGTAACAGCTCACACAGGCATGCGGCAATGCCATGGCAATCCTGGTCTGACAGATCAGATTGAATAAAGAATCGTGTTAATCAACTTGCTGGTTGAAGAGATTCTGCTGTGGATTATAGAAAATCCAAGTTGAAATCCGAAGACAAAAACAAATAAGGAAAGAGGTGTCACCAACCATGAGGTATCCAATGAAAAAGGAGAGGAGCGAGAGAGTGGCAGTGAAGGTTTGATGCACTTTGGCAGTCCAGGCAGCCACCACAATCACACAAATAGATCCACTGCAAACGCCTGTGAGGAAGCAAATCGAGCTGGTTATGTCCGCGTCAACAATGGATTCCATTTGGCGTCTTTCAAAGAGTTGCCAGGTGTCTTGTGATGCCTGCACGAATCCTTTTCCATATGCAGCTATCTGCATCAATGGTTCAACCGATCAATCATTCTGAGCTGGTCATTTTAGCCATTCTTTGGCAAATAATTGAGTCTACTGATAATGCGAGATGGACTAAATAAATATTGGAGATGATAGCTTGGATAAGTGACAGGTAACTGAGCTATCAGAAACAGCACCAAAAAAGGTCTGTGAACTAGCAAAAACCAGACAGAACTGATTTGTTTTGCAATGCCAGGTTATACATTAGTTTCAGTTCAGGCAGATCGCCACTCTGCTGTTTAGAATCTCTAACATGGAACACGGCAAAAGGTAAGCAGATTTGTTGGGGTTAGGTTTCAAAAGAGATAATACCTGCACAAAGGCCCAGCCATTTCCATATCTGAAGATAGACTGCATAATTCCAAGACAGCAATGAGCACAAGAAAACATGAACTCATCCTCCCCCTCTAGCAAATTCAAACCCCGAGCAACAATTCTCAGCGCTTCAATGGCAGGCACAAATAGAGAACCCAAACAAGCACTTCCAAGGTTCTGAGTTAAGGCTCTTTGGAAACAAAATTGAGTGCTGGATTGCATTCCTCGAAGATAATACAGAGTCATCACCCTGCAAACTGTCAAATTAACTATATTCCTCATAACTTCTGCAGTCCAGGCCAAGCTTAGCCCCAGTGCAATGATGATCAAAGGAGTGAAGTAGAAATTCATGGCTCCAATCACGGCTAAAATCCAAAGAGACATCCACAAGAATCCAACTCCAAGCATACAGTAAGTGGGTTGGTTCAAGTCCCGGAATTTCGGAACCGGTTCCAGTGATTTGATCAGAATCTTGCTGCAAAACCCAATTCTTGGAGTAACCCAGCAGGAATATAAGCCATTTCCAATTGCGAAAGCAATAAGACAAACTCCAACACCATCAGTAGTAGCCCTTTGGAAGCAAATTAAAAGAATCCCAGCTGATAACGTCAGTAAAAAAGAGCTCCATAATATGAAGTGAACCATGAATATAGGCCATTGTCTCACTGCCTTTTGCCAAACAAACGCCAGGGTGATGCTTAATAGAGATGCGGTTTCAACTTGTGGGAGGTAGAACTTCAATATCCTCCTCTCTTTTCTTTTTACACTATCCGAAGCTTCTGTCAATCCTTGAATTCCCTTGAATATAAGAAACGATACTAGTCCAACAGCGATAACCATGTGCAGGACAAACAGAAACAATGATATTCTGTTTGTGTATCTTCTTGAATTCAACGTTGTTAGTGATGGCTGGTCAGAAAGAGGGAAAAACCCAAAAAATATTTCAGGCTAATAACTTGAAAAATCAGTAAAAGATTCTACTTTTTGCTGGGGGGGGGGGGAGCATTTAACTTGACGATTGTTAAATTCACAAAACTGAATTGAAAAACGATCAAGAATTTATGACACCTTTCTGGCATTCTATAACCTATAAACATACTAAATGAAGTTCAAATTAATTGCCTTTTCAAAACAGTTTTGACCGCATGATAAAACTTGGAAAATGTGTCTAGTAAGAAATCTTCAGAATTTAGTCGTAATTAACGAATTTGATCGCTACGAGATTAAAAACGTAAACACCTTAAAAAAAATCAACTTGAAATCAAAACCTTGAAACACATGGAAAAGGCAGAAGAACAGAGAGCTGACGCCATCTTGTACACTAGTAATTGCCATATATCAAGAAACTTACTTGTGGGGTTGGTGTAGACCGAGGCAGAGAAGTCTGAGAAGGAGAAGGAGTAGGCATTCTTGAAGAACCATTGATGACTATCCTCAATGGGTTTGTTGGGTTCAACCTCTGCATCATTGCCACATGAGAATCTCCCAGCCGGTTTGGTAGATCATTGTTAACACCAATATTCCTGTTGTCTATCACCTTTTCTTCAACACCCAGCACTTGTCCTTTCTCCGCATCTCTCTCCTCTTCTTTCCTCCCATTTCCTTCCTCCTCATCTCCTTCTCCTTCTTCTTCTTCCTCTCTCCTTTCACTCTCTCTCTCTACCACCTGAAAAAATTAAAAGCGTGAAACTGTTAGCAGCTCAAACAAGACACTAATGTTGGTGTTAATAAGACATAAAGATAAAGAGCAAATAATTCAGGTATCCTGTCTTACAGGTTCTGTAGCCCCCATAATGGCGGTGGTTGCGGTGGCGGCGTCAGCTCCACGGCGGTGGATACGGTGGCTGTTATGGTGCGCAGATGTTGTCTGTATAGAAATGTTGTTGGATTTTGTATGCGTAATATTTTGTGGTGATGTATGGTGTGGACATGCATTTTTCATTAATTTAATTTTTTATATAGTTTTGACAAATATGCTTTTAATAACATTAACTCCTGGTCTCTGAAAGTTGCAGAAACGACGCGCCTTTTTGTAAAGTTTCGTACACGCGCGAATGAGAGAGATCTTCAAGGGTAAAGATGTGATTGAAAGGTTTTAGAATTAAATCAAAACTAAAAAGTAACATGACGAGGGTATGCTTTTATATATACTAATAATAAAGTAATTATATTGCGCGATGAAACATCAAAAAGCATAATTTAATCATGTTCTTTCTTGTAATGAATAATGGCTACAATAAAAAAAATCGCCTTGCCCTTTAAATAAAATCAATTTATTTTGACAATTAAAGATTAAAATAGTAGTTTTATTGTGTAATTTGTATAGCAAAACACTTAACCCAAAAAAGGCAACAAGAAGAATGAGGATAAGATTTGAGACCACAAAACCCAATATAGATTTTTAAAAAACAAATTTAAAATGACCATGCAAAATAAATAGTAATTAAAAGAACAAAAATAAAATTTAAGAGCATAAGAGATAATAGGGGATGAAATTGGAGAATATTTGTAATTTGATAGATTTTTTATAGATTAAAAAATGATAACGGGGTAAAATTGAAAAACAAAATATAGGGTTAACCTGATAGAATTAAACGGTAAGAAGAATAAAAAATAAGAGGATATCAATTTAAAAATAGAAGAAAAAACCAAGTAGATACAAGCAAATCTTACAAACATAGTCTAATCTCTAAAATCTACAACTTGTGAAATCCTAGCTTTGTGCTCAGTAAAAAATATTAACTCTAAACAAATTTATTTTGAAAGGAAAAAAACATGAAACATATTAATAAAAAAACTTACAAAGAAAAAAAAACAATTGAAATACAATTTGATAGAGAGAAAAAAACTCAAGAGGATGAAATTTATAAAAAAATAATCACATACAAGACAAATAACAACTAAAATAAAGAGAATCAAATCCAAAACATAAGAAAATCATAGGGGAGAAAATTAAAAAATATTTGCAATTTGACAAGTATTTATATATTAAAAAATGATAGGTGTAAAATTGAAAAATATATTATATTTGATAAATCATCTATGTATTTTAAAATAATAGGAGTTGAAATTGAAAAAAACAACAATTTTAAGGATGAATTTAAAAAACACTTATAATTTCATAGCTTATTATAAAAGAAAAGAGAAATAATAATAAAAGGATAGAGATCAAATATGAATGAAAAAAATTGAAGTGATTGCTCTGAAAATTTAAATCGACAACGACGACAACGACGAAGAAACCCCCCCCATATCATGTAAATAGCGTTGAAATCTTTAAAATAATGCACTAAAAAGTTGTTTTTGAAGGTTTGATGACCATGCACGCATTGTCTGAATGACGTGAAACTATCCATAAGTCATCCGTTAAGTGTCAACAATTTTTTCTTTTAAATAATATTCAATACATGCTAACAATAATAACACTCTAAAAATATTTAAATCTACAAAAGAAAAACAATATCAAATAACAAAAATATCCTTATTAAAGAGGTAATTGTTTTTTCTTTTTTCTCAAAAACAATTTTAAAAATATGAAAAGACAAATACAACCCCTGTAATATATTAAAGACAATCATGTCAGGGAAACTATTACAATTAATAAAAACATGTGAGTAGATAGACAATAATATAACTAGTGGCTTTAATTTAGTGATACCCCCACGCGACAGAGGTAGCATCGTCGGTCCCCCCTTCGGGTTGTGTGCTGTTAGTACCGTTTTTTCCCGTTATATTTTGCTAGCGGTGGCTTTCCCTTTTATAGGCACGGTTTCGTCTTCCGTTTCAAAATTATTTTTAAAACATTGAATTTTTTATTTTTATTTTAAAATTATTTATTTTTATTTTTTTAGATTATTTTCAAATATTAATATTAAAGATAATTTTAAAAAAATAAAAAAAATATCATAAACAGATACTTAAAATTTAATATATCAAAATAGACGATAAAGTTTTATTGGATAATATTTAATATATAGACTATCCGTGTGTATATATTCTTGCGTCATTTGAATTGTATTTGTACCTCTTCTACTCTTATTTATTTATATAAAAGAGTCACGGAGGAATGAAATTTAATGACTTTAATGTGCATTAGAAGAAAGAATATAAGATTTTTTTTCCTGGAGTAATGAATGTTCATGAGCTATTTGTTTTTGTTTTTTAATAATATGTTTCTAAAAATTAATTTTTCAAATCGTTTTGATTTATTAATTTAAAAAAATATTATTAAAATAAAAAAATGATTTTAAAAGTAATCATATATATATATATATATATATATATATATATATATATATATATATATATATAGCTACAAAGATGCTGTTAATCAACAATATTGAGCAAACCACTTTGGTTGTGTTTGTTATAAATTTCAAAAATATTTTTGAAAAATTTAAATTTTTTATTTTTTTTAAATTAAAAAAATAATATTTTTAGATATTTTCATCTATTAATATAAAAAAAATTAAAAAAATATAATTTTTTATTTAATATATTTTTAAATAAAAAACAATATAATTTTACTTTCAAAAAGTCACTTTCTCCCGAAGCTTTAATTAAAGAGGCTGCTCCGTGGTCAAGAGAGAGGCCACCTACCTCTCCTTATAAGTCTTATAACTATCGGTCAAGAGAGAGAAGGGAATGATAGCTTCGCAGAAAGCTTCCAAGACAGTTAGCATTTGTTTGAAATTGCATTTAGTTTTTGAATTTTTTTATTTTTATTTTTATTTTTATTTTAAATTATTTTTTGATATTTCAAAATTATTTTGATATATTGATATTAAAAATATTGTTTTAAGAATAAAAAAAATCATTATGATATTTTTCTAAATAAAAAGTACTTTGAAAAACAATCTCAACCGTACTCCCAAACAATCCATAATCTATCTGGTATGTGAGAGTGTTGTTGGAGTTATTTTTCAAAGTATTTTTTGTTCAATGATTTTTTTTATTTAATAAAAAATATTTTTAATATCAACACATCAAAATGATTTAAAAACATCAAAAAATAAAAAAAATTTAAATTTTAAATTTTTTCAGAAACATTTTTTAAATACAATATCAAACATACCGATATAAAACACATATATGTTAAAACTTTTTTTTTTAAAGTAAGAACATTTAATTAAATCATATACTACGTCAAGAAAACGTTTTTCTTTTCTTTTTTTTAAAAAAAAAACAAAGAAGAAAAAAGTTAATTGTATTCCCCACATAGGTGCGTGACGGGTCAAGGAAGAATTGACGTCACATTCTCTCTTTTTCATGGACATATTAGGTATAATTGAGTTTACTTTTCAATTTACTTTTTATTCAAAAATATACAAAATTAATTTATTATTTTTTTCAAAAACATTCACCACCTCACCAACGCTCGTTCTCGCCTTTAAAAAGGAGTCACGAGACACGGAGGCAGTCCTGAGAAACGGTAACTAAAACTGTTACCCGGGCCACTTTCTGAAGTCTATTGTCAGATGAAATGGTGGCCATTGGGTGGTGTGTCCGTGTGGGTCTGTCTGATTGAATAAGTTTGAGATAGCATGATGACTTGGATCCACGTCACTTCTGTCCCATTTCTCTCTCCTAATAGTCGCAGTGAATATGACAAGAAAGCAACAGCTTGCAAGCTGAGTCACCCTTTCCTTTTGTTTGGGGATAGCACCTAGAAATTTCCTCTCTCTCTTCAATGAAATCGTTATTTTTTGTTAATTTCCCTCTCTTACTAATATTCGAGAGTTTGCTATGTATATAACAAAACAGAAACTCAGTTTCCATTTTATGAACAGATCTTAAGAACATGTTTCTTATTATTTGAAAATTTTCTGTTTTCTATTTTGTATTTCTAAATTGTTTTGATATTATTTAAAAATAATAAAAAGTTATTATCTCAATATATTTACAAGTAAAAAATACTTTTAAAAATAACTGCAATCACAGTTACGGTTTAAATAAAATTACCCCAAAATTAAGCGGCTTTTATAAAGAAAGAACCCATTAAAAAAAATAAAAAAGGATCAGACATCTTTGCTCAATCAGTCGATTTCATAGTAATAGACAAACAATCAAAATTTAGGATCACCCTTTTAGCAAACTCATAAAACTGGTCCGAAGAAAAAAAAAATTGGATCTGACGAAATTATATTCTCTGGAAAGCGTATTTTGTGATCCAGATAAATGAATAAAATCTTAATTATTTCATACTTTTATAAAAATACACGTTTTGACTCGAATTCGAGATCTACTATACAGATCTCAATCATTTTGCTAGAACCGGGGTTTTATTATCAAGATAAACAAACGGGAGACACCGAGAAACATCATAGATTAGGCTTTCAAATCTAGATATGGTGAACTAACTTGATGAAAGACTATACAGATGAAAGGGATAAAGATTCTAAAAGAAAAGTTGCATGGCAAAATCTACGTTAATCATATGGAAAATAATAATTCCTTACATCTCGACAACAATCAGATTAGGCAGCAGGAAAAAACTAAATGCTCCACAAAAATTCCGACAACTGCATGAGGTGACTAGCTGAACCAGCCATCAGAACTTGCAACACTGGAGAAGTTATGGCGTCAGCTCATACTTGCCGCCCACTATAAGAATCAGTAATTGACGCATAATTATCATTTAAAGAACCAAGTTTATCTTGGGTTTACATTCATAAGCAAATCAAATAGCATTTAAAGAAACCAGAAATTAGAAAAAATATATTCAATTTTTACAAATATCAAGTAGTGATGTTTCTACAAAAATGAGAAATTGTTAGGAAATAATTCTGGAATATTTAGGTTCCAGGGACCTCTTTTGCAATGAGCAATATTTGGGTTTTAAGTTGTCATTTTTTCATTAATTTAACAGTACCTTAAATACAGAATTAGGAAATAACTATTCCCTTAATTACCTATTATCCTTAATGGTTCTAACTGAACTGGAACGTGTAATAAATAAATACTGAATAAATAAACAGATGTGAATGCCCAGTGTCTCTCATCCCCGCTGCCCCGTGTCTTCCATCCATGGTGTCTCGGTTTCCTAGGTTCCTCATCCAAGTGTGCCGCGTGTCAATATCCTGCCAGACCCTTATGCCCCGTGTCTCCATCAGGTGCATAACAGAAATCATACCCTATCAGCATCCATTTCCTCTGTATTTTCTTTACCACCAAAACTAAGTTTTTTTTTCCTTTGCTTTATGTTCCCTACTTTTATAGTATCAAATTGAAGTAGTTCCTTTTTGTGTTCCATTTCTTTTTATTAATACAAGTGTTTGGACTAGTTTGCGTATATCTCAACTAATTCCACAGAAATCAACGACTATATAAATTTTAAATGTACATCATATTAACAATCACAGGACTCGAATCTCAAAACACAGTAAGACATCATCCATTTTATCCATGAAGGTGTTTGATATTCTGTTCGGAGAATTTCTTCATACCGGAATCAACCACCACATCCTATTAGCTATAAAATAACCTCTACTCTCAATTTTGTCGAAGTCCTTTGCATAATAAAATTTATACAGGTTGTGAAGAATACTGCCGCCTGGAAGAAAATATAAGAGAATCCTTCTATAGCCTAACAAAGCCATTTATAGAGGCCTGGGCCATTATTCAACGGATTTAGGTAATATGAAGATGACCACATTCCAAGTTTG
Source organism: Salix caprea (assembly GCA_964035475.1). Lineage (NCBI taxonomy): Eukaryota > Viridiplantae > Streptophyta > Magnoliopsida > Malpighiales > Salicaceae > Salix > Salix caprea. Next base: position 15,902,220 of record OZ037743.1, on the reverse strand, counting down.
GAGTTACAAGTAACATGCCTAGATTTCAAGTATATCGCGTGCAAGAGCAGGTATAACGCCGACTAACTAGGTCAGAAATAGGATTCCGCTAAGAAGCCCATCATCATTCAACTCCACACACAACAATCTTGATGGGATGTGCACGACACCAAATATTCAACTAAAAATTTAAATGACAGGTCTAGCTTGAAGTTTAATTTCCCATCACAGGTTGCAGGTCCAAAAATGAAGTAAAATAAGGTGAGAAAAGATAACTGGTGTGAAAAGAAAATTCAAATAGCAAAACTCTAGGCAGCCCCAGCTCCCTTGCCCTTCTTCCTTTGTATCTTCTTCATGTAGAAGTCCAATTCTTTGCCCTCCAAAATGTATCTGTGACCAAAGGGCATACATTATGATGAGATGAGATATTAAATTGAAGCTTAACAAACATTCTTTTGCAATGTCTTACACAAACCGTATCTAACAACCTAAAGGCACAGAAGTAACATACCCATCAGCACGACCACACTGGCCAGGGCGTGATGAAATAGAAGCTAGCAACCGACCGCCACCAAATTGTTCTTCGATATGTGGGTCAAGCTTGCGAGTCTGTTGTCTCTTCTCCAGCTTTCTCTGGACATGATTACTCTTCTTAACCTCCTCAGCTGAGGCCTCACCATCCTATAAATCAATAGAGAAGTTTGTGGTAAATCAATAGAGAATTTTGTGGACAATTACCAACAAAACATACCAGTAGCAGACACCAAGCTCATACACTCACAAGGCACAAAAGCATCAGATAGAAATTTTCAGAATGCATGAAAAATATTTATCAAAGCACTTAAAATCTCCATAAATGGGCCATCGATAAACATTAAGCACCATGTGATTAGCACTTGAAAAATTCTAGCCTCAACTCTAGAAACTTAAGTAAAAACTAGTTAAATTGCACAACCAGATATTAATCTCACATGAACAACTAGCCAATGGAAGTGGCAAATAACACTAGCATGGAAATACTTGCAACGGATTAAAATCTATTAAGAACTGCAGGTGGCACTATTTTCATTCCAAAATGTTGTCAAGTGACTGAACTAACAATCTTGGAGTTTCATTCTTTACATTTTAATTTCATAATTTTTTTAACATCATTTTTTTAAAACCAATAAAATAAAAATAGTTCATATACTAAATAAGTATTAGGGATACAAATTACATTTCATAAAAATAGTATTTGTCTAAGGAGACATTAGTCATAATTAAATTAGAAAAAAAAAACACCATTACATAATAAAAGTCAATTCACATGGAAAAAAACATGAACTTGATTAACAATGTCATTGATGTACAATTTATTATTATGTTAGGAAGTCATTTGTTTTCATTTATCTAAAATCTTCAATTTATGAAAATAAATAGATGGTTAGTATAGCCATTTCATAAGGCCATGGATGAAAATAACTGAGTAGGAATAGCACTGTGAAAGACTATTTCCAAGTTTTAAAATCAACGGAGACAAAATTAACTACCTATGCCCACAGCAATAGCAATACAAGCAGGTAGCATTTTACACCCAAATAAAACCAGAATAGAAATAATATAGAATAGTATTACAGGCAAAGATACTACCTCTCCTTCCTTTTTGGCAGCTGGTGTGGTTTTCTTCTTGCGACCAATTTCCACAGCATAGTGCTGGAGGTACCACTGCTTGAAAGGTGCAGCATCAACCTGAACAATAGCACTCTTCACCAAAGTCTGGGTACGGACCAGCTCATTGTTAGATGCATTGTACACCACATCAAGAATCCTGGTCTTTCGGGTCACAGCCTCACTCCCCCATGAGTAGTTTCCAGTATCAAGTCTCAGAGCACGCCACTTCACATTCCCTCCTCGAACCCGAATCCTCCTCACTGTCTTGTTGCTAGAGATCTTAGTGTTTGCAGGTTGTCTTCCGAGCTCATACCTTCAAGAGGTAATCGACATGGAAATACTTAGGTTCACCAAAAACCAATACAGTGCACAATTTGTGACTTTTAAAAATTAAATCGGTCTGAATTCATAATTCAAACAGAATACATGCCAGCTTTGGACACCGAGGGTACTAAAACTAGAGGATGCAACAATAAACCTTATTATGCGTAAAGCTTTATTTTTCAAAGTAATCCACCAGGGAAAAAATTAATATCAAATGACCTGCTTCCTTTCACTTGAAGGATCAGAACAGCATAGTTCCTTTCTGATGACTAATGATTAATAATATCAGAGGATACAAAATTCTCAGTTTCTTGACCAAACAAAAAGTGCAAAAAGAAACACCCGCAAGGCGAGCTTGAGAAAAAGGGTAAGAGCCTGTTTGTTTTAAAAAAATATATTTTCTGATCCCAATTTTATCTTAAGTGGAAAATTTGTTCAAAATTTTATTTTTTCTGAAGTCCCAGTGTCCAAGATAATAGCTTTAAATAAAAATAAGTCTCCTTCTCTTATATTAAGAGTTCCGAATACCATGGGTTCTCAAAGCTTTTCTAATTTCTTTCATAAGCAATGGTTGTAGACCTTTTCTTTCTTGGATGACTTTTACCAAAGTAGTGGACAAACGGCTATATACATAAAATATCAGGCAAACAAGATGAAAGAGTAGAAATAAACACAGACAAGCGACTAGTTGACCCAAATCAGTGGGATTTCAACCCGCATGCACAACTAAAAACACAGAACAAAGAAAAAGTTTCGAACACTTAGTGTGCATTGATATAAGATAACCAAAATTTTGCCACGGATCAGAACGGGAAAAAAAATACTTAAAAAGGGTGCGGTTTTTGCTATAAAGGATAATGTTAGAGAATGTCTTACTTTCTCTTCTTTCTCCAGGCTTTCTTCTTTCCTCCAGTCGCCCTCCTCTTGTGCATAGAATCACGAGAAATCCCTAATCAACCCATACAAAGTTTTGAATCGTTATCTCCAAGAATGACAAAAAAAATAATTGAGAAAAGAGATTAGTTACCCATTTTTGCAGAGATAAGATTTTGAAGCTTCCCTGCACAGAGCTGCTGATGCTACTGCAGTTTGAGAGGAGACGACTGGGAGGGACTGAGGCTTTGCTCTTAGAATATAAAACCCTAGTTCGTCTAAATTACTAGCGTGCCCTCGAGTTGCTCGATAAACGACAGCGTCTTGGGTTGCGAAGCTGTCAATTACATTAAAAATACTAAATGATTTAATTTATATTTCCTTCCATGTTTCGCTCAGTAATTAATTAATTAAGAACACTGCGACGATGCTTTTAAAGAAGTGATTTTTTATTATTATTTAAAACATTAGTAAATTCTAAAACAGTGTGTATATATATATATATATATATATATTAATTTGGAAAAATAATATATGCATTATAGTTATAATTCAAGCGGCAAATTCTTTTTAGTTTAATTTTAAAAGATTTATAAATAAATTGAAATTTTGGCTGCGTTGCTTCTTTTATAAACAAATTGATCTTCCAAAAGGGAAAAAGAAAGCTAGATTTTGATGATAAATCCCATAACTTAAATTAAAACTCGGTGGGATAGATGTCACATGTGGAAGATAAGGTGTACAACGAGGGAGTATTTTTATTGTACTCATAGTTGATGTAGAATGTAAATACCAATTTCACCTTTTTAATTTTATTTTTATGTTTTAAAAGTATTTTTTAAATAATATTTTTTTTATATTATTTTAATATGCTAATAATAAAAAAAAAAGTTATTTTAATATATTCTGTATAAAAATATATTTCATAAAACAATCGATAAAATATACACTTGACATGTGTTTGATAATGTGAAAAGGAAAAAAAAAACACTCCCTTTTTTATTTTTCTTCCTGTTCAGCAATATTAACCCTACCAAATCCAAAAAGGTTCAAAAGACAGGAACTTGTTTAAGGTTTTGATGGACTTATAAAACAAGCTCCAAACATATCCACAAACAATCAAAGGAACAAGGATACTCAATCTCTGCACCGTTAACAGAGTATATGAATGAAATATACACTTAAAATACATGCATCACAGCCATTTTTGCCTTGCTAAATCAACACAGAAGGTAATCAAATGGATCCACCCTCGTTCTCCGATATCCATCAAGCCATCGGCGGCGGCGGCCATTGAAAAGTCCCGGCCAAATTTACCGTCCCTGCACTCTACTCTCGTTCCTTTTGGATTCCAACCCAGCGTGCATAGTCCACCCACCTGCAACAGAATATTCACGATCTTTTACCATCCGAGAAAACACCACGAAATGGACAGGAGAAAGTTTATAACATCTTACATCAGTGACCCCAAGAATGTGTTGCCGGTTCGAACGACAAAGCAGATTGCGCTCAATGCAACCTTGTGCTGGTGCAGCATAGGCTCCAAAATTCGCTGTTCAATAACTCCAGCAAGGATCTGGTACCTGTTTAACAGAGAATGCGATTGCTGTTAACTTTTCAAGATGGCGAGACAAAAGACTGCCTTACAACTAATTATCTCCTTTGTTCTGGTGCAGTGCACGGATACTTGGTGCACAGTTAATGTCACGTTAGCAGATATTGATTGCTAAAACATTCGTTGTTATAGTAAAGATATTCGGTTGATGAAGCCCTTCATCAGAATTCAAAATTGTATTTGGAGCACCTTCATCAAAATTCAGTTGATGAAGCCCTGTTATATATATATATATATTTTGGAATGTGAGTGTTCGGGTTAGCTTACGTGTACCTCGACTAATCCCACGAGCCTTGAAGTTAACAGCCAATTAGAAACTCCAGTGACCTTGACTGATGGGGGACTCGAACTGGCGAGCCACACCCCTCGGGGTTACTCGAAGTTATATTATATACACACAATAGCAAACTTACATTTCATAACTGCATTTTTTTTCTTTCATCCAAATTATGATTCTTGAAGTCTAAAGATGTCGATTCTTATCGTTATTGGCAGGTTAAAAAAAGCATCATGAGAGAGTTAGAATATAAATGCCAATGATTACCTTAGGTTGCTGGAAACTGCCATGTACACACCATAGGCAACACTGGTTGACAATACAGGCACGTCCTCTGCTTCTCCAGCAAAAGATTTATCAAGAGCCTTTCGTGCTTTAATCAACCCATTTGTTATACCTACACCAATCTGTAAAAAGGCTGCTATCAGTCCAGCGCAACCAAAACAAAATTGATGCTACCATTCATACAGCAATAACTTGATATCCAAATCATACATAGATCTACTGAAAGTTATAAAAACAAATTTATCAAAGAAACTAATTCATGAAAACGTATTTTGAGCGTTGTTTGATATGTTCTGCAGAATTCGAAAGAATTTATCTGGATAAACTGGGAGAAAAATTATGGAAATTCTTGCACTTAACCAGATCATTCGAATTCAATTAATTTCTCAAAAAAATTAGAATGCAGCTCAGATGCTGTCAGACAAGAAAATGGAGATTCTGGAAGAACAACACATTGTACTGAGATATATTCAGATCAAAATTACGAGAAGAAAATATAGTGTGTCTTCACAGCAAAAGAGAAGAACATGGCCAAATCCAGCTAGTTTGTCCTATAGTTTCGTCAATAGAGAAATTAGAATAAGATTCTCTCACCACACAGCAAGATCCTTCTTTCAGAAGAACAGGGCAGTAGGTTTCCCTCATGCAGAGGAAAGTGAAAATGTCGGTTACATCTACAACCAGCAATAAACCTTATTCCCAAACGCTTAGACCCCCACCCCCCCACTGTCAAGAAAATCCCAAGGAATTCATACTGTTTAAGAGTTTCTTTATTCAATCAAGCAAAAGTAGATATGAACTTCACTAGCAAAGTTCTGTGCATTCAAAAAAGTGCTAAACCAACATGCAGCGCACACACAGGCCATAATATTCCTTGCTTGAGTTGATCTACTTTTAATTAACTGATCTTTTGCCTCAATCAATGATCTCCGATCAAGATGCTCGTAGGCTTATTGAGTGTTACTGCTACCTTGACATCAGAATATACCAACACTGGTTCTATCATCCGGGTAGTTCTCATGGGGCATGATCTTTAATCTTATAGGAATTTCAATAATTTGCCCCATGAAATTGCTTCTAATCAAATCTGAAACTATTATGAGGTTCCTGTCACCATTTTCAAACTCTGAACATTTGCCTATCTAGTTATGAATTTGAATGTGTAACGATGCTGGAACTCCACCGTCATCAGTACTCAAAGAGTCAAACTATAAAGACATTAAATGAGCAGTTGAATACAGCACAAACATATCTTCAGCATGACACAAATAAAAAGAAACAATCACTTAAAAATACCAGGGAAAAGAAAAGGAGTGGTTATTTCTTCCGCTGGAATTTTATGTAAAGAAAGTTCGACAAGTAAAGGAAGATTCTTTCCTGGGAGACGATAAGACACAACACTCTCCAAAAGCACTAAAAAAATATCGAACTTTCAAACACCACAACTACGACGTCTAGGAACTCAGATTCTGTGAGGTGATAACTTACTAGAGATGCACCGGTACCAACTGCGAATAGCTTGGATCCATTACGCTGCAAAACAAATAAACATAATAGGAAAATTGAAATTTCCATAAAAAAAAAGACTCAGTTTGTGTAGATGATCCGGTACATACCATTATAGCGCCTATTCTCTGTGCAAATGAATAAGATGTTCCAGCCAAAGCCACCTGCATGCAGGATTTTGCAAGTTCACAATTGGTGAACAGGCTTTAACAATATCAACAAGAAGTTGCAGACCAAAATAGTTATTAACCTGGAATGCATTATCAGGACAGCTGTAGAAGAACTTAGCAACTTGACCAGCACTGACTGCAAGAGGTGGTCGAAGAGAAACGGTAGGAGCAGGAAGCCAAACGAGCATAAAATCTGCTATTATGGCCATTACCTAAAATAGGAACTATATTGAGTAAAAATATAATAAATTGAAACAGATAAACAGGAATAGATTGTCCAGCCCTGTTTAGTTCACTTGTAGAATAAAGCCTATCCAAGCATGGCTGGCTCTGGCTACATGTGAAAAGGCCGAGCCAGGCTAAAGGATTTCAGCAATGATTAGCTCAATCCCGACATGACATTAAATATGTCCTCTATGCACTCAGCGTTACATTGACCAAACAAATTAAATCGTTTGGAAGCAGCTCCACGAAATTAGGATCACTGGCTCTTGTTTTCTTATGAAACCCCCCTAGTGTTCAAAGTTCTTGAACAGTTTTCCACTTAATTTTAGATGGGATTGTGTTGGTCCCTCGCTACAAGCTCGAGTGGGTAGCAACTACTCATTTTGAACTTCCACTACTAAAAGTTTTCTGGTACATGAGAAAATTGCATAGACAGCCATACCACATCGGCAACAACAAAATCCAGCTCCTTGGTGAACTTTTCTCTGCGCCGTTCCAGCTCTGCAGCAGTCTGAAGATCAAGCAAAATTGCGAAAGATTATCCATGAGTGAAACATACCTCACTGTCTGCTAAATACCTAGCAATGCTTTGGAACGTGAACAGCCTTGGTTAAAAAAAAAAGAAGAAAATCCCCACAAATTCAGGAGACATGCATATAGATCAATTCACAAACTGCTTGATAATCTTAATATTTTGTGGTAAGCATGTCAAGTAAATTAAATGTTCTGAGAATAGTGACAGATCTGCTATTAACCTGGAGAAGAGAAAAAGGTCAACCCCACTCGAGTTGACTTGCTAGTTACACATGCAACAGCCATTGAAATTTCAACCAGCCCCTCCCAGCAAATTCCATTCTTTCTTGCCAATAATACAGTAATAACGTAAATTAAAGCAAGCAGTTTCAGTAGTTGATAATGAACTCTGAGATATTTAGATATACAAACCTTGGTAAAGATCCCAACACCACACTCAATGGCAACTTTAGTCAAGAACAAATCATCGGCAAGCAACCTTTCTTTAAACCCTCCAAATTGAAGCAACCACCGAAACACTGCTGATTTCTCCAGATCTAGGTACCTTCTAACAATCGACCCTGGCACCCTCCCTGCCTCGATTGCCGCAGCCAAATCCTTTGGCAAGCTCTCCAACGACCTCCCCACCTAATAATGATCACCAACTGCAAATCATCAAACTCAAAACAGCAAACCAAATCATATCACAAATTCATCGATCTTTAAATTTGTATTTAAATGTGTTCGTACCTCTGCCAATGCAAGAATGGCCTCGTTCTTGTTGCGGGACCCAGCATCATCACCATCATCATTCCCACCACCTCCACCACCAGAATTCCCACCACCACCAACACCACCGTCTCCTCCACCAGAGGAGAGAGCGATGATTCTTCGAAATCTCTTAAAACGAGAAGTGGTCGTGGTCCAAGAAAGAGAAGGAGTAGCAGAGAGTTTGGAAGTTGGGATGGCGACACGGAGAGAGGCTGTGGCAAAGTTGTTGCTGTGATATTGATGGTGGCAGTTCGGTGACTGAAGAGAAAAGGCGCTTGTAGAGAAGGTGGCGAGCGCCATTTGAAGAGCGTGGTGTTAGTTAGGACAGTGGAGGGAAGAAGGATCAGACAGTTTGAGTTTGGTGGTGGAGAAAATGTTTATGTACGGGCAGGCGCGATGACTTTACCAATAAAAACAAAACCATACATGCAGTCTCCCATGTCACTATATGACACGCTCTCCTCCACAACTACGAATTTTATTATTTTTATATTGATTTTTTTTATTAGGATAAAAGTTTTGAGAGAATTAAAAAATATTTGGTTAAATATTACACTTTTCAACTTTTCATGCTTTGCAAAAATCATATTTAGTAAATATTATTATTTTTAAAGACCTGAAGATAACTGTTGTATTTTATAATAGTAATATTTAAAATTGTCATAACTTAACATGTTGCATTTTTAAAATATAAAATACAAATAAATTTAAATATTTATTAAATACCTTTTTTCCCTATAAAACACCCAAAAAAACCTCATTCTAGTCTCTAAACATCATTTGATGTTTTTCTATTGAAAATCCATACCATCGTCATCTTAGACCTTTTTTTAATTCCGCAAACAAGGTAAATATATTATATTGTCAAGGATTTGTATTTGGTTTACTTGAACTAAATTATTTGTATAAGTTAAATTTACGAGATAAGATGAATTTAATGTTTGTTGAATTAATGATAAATTTATTATGAATATAATTGATTAGGGTTGAACTTTTACATGATTTCTTATAATATATTTATGTTATGTCATTATAGTGACGTTATTGCTTCTTGTGTGAACAATAGTATCATATACAATAACAAGAGTATGTTGTTGTTAGATTGTAATTTAGGCATGACATATGCATAAATGAAAGAAACTATTGGTCATTGACTTGGATGAGATTATCATAATATTGATGTTGGAATAACTTAAAGGTGTCAGATTGATGAACATCGGTGTTATCTTGTATTGACTGTGTGATGAAAATTTTAAGATATGATGATATCATATATGAGTAGTTGGCCAAACTTTATGGTTATCCTATCTTATACCAATCTTTCAAAGTCAATTAGTAAAGGTGAAAACAGTTTATTATTGGATGATTTACTATAAATAATACATAATATTATGTTTGACAATTCATCTATTAATTAACATAGATTTTACTATTTTGAGTTTATTGACAATAAAGATAATGAAGCATCATACTTGAATATAAAAATAAATGTTGTTATTGAAGATGATGATGAAATGTTACCTTTTGCTCCTGAATTTGAAGATACTTTTGGGGTTTAGTTTTGTTGTTTCTCATTAGTGGGCATTTAGTCATAAATTTATGCCATAAGAGTTTGATTTGAAGGTTGGACAAACATTCATCAATAAAAATAAATTGATTAATGCAGTTGAATGGTATCTGATTGCACATTCAATTGAATATCAAGTTCAACAATCAAACTCTATATTTATTCAATTATAAAATGTGCAAACACCTTAATATAAGTGGAGTTTGCACGAGGGATGTCATAAAAAGGTAAGATTAATTTAAGATAACAAAGTTAAAAGAGTCACACATAAAAGGTCAAATTCATTTGAGATAACAAAGTTAAAAGGGTCACAAATGTGTTTCAATCTTTATCCAAAAAGACCACCATCAACTTAATACAAATCTTATTACTAATATTATATCAACCCTTGTTATATATAATCTTTCAATGGTGGTTACACTCACATAGAATAAAATAAATTACATTACAAGAATAAAAATTTATATTACAAAGTATGAGTTGCAAAACATGTGTTTATACATTTTTTTGGTTTATATGAAAAATCTTTAGAAAAATCACGTAAGTTATTGTTATAAATGAATCATATTTTGAAACAATTGTTTACTAGACATACAAAATTTTTTTATGACAATATAATGTTTATTATACAAGTTTTTTAGTTGTGTTTTGAAGGTTTTAAGTATTATATAATGTTGATGACATATATTTAGATAAGTGATATGATGGGAAGTTATTACTTGTGTTTGCTCTTAATGAAAATAATGAGATATTCCTTTTGGCTTTTGCAACTGTTAAAAAATATAATTATTATTTGAGATGTTTTTGTTTTACTTACAAGATAAATTATTGATGATATATATATATTGTGATATTCTTATAAAATATGTTAAACTTATCTAATTTTACATCAAACATATGTGTTATTATATAAGATGTAGCGTACTTTGAGAGGTGCATCGTTTGCTCATGTTGAACATTCATAATATAAAGATAGTATTATTGGACATCATGATGATGACATCCATCAAAAACATAATTATGATTATAAAAAGCATGAGTCATAATACATGCGTACCATACTCATTAGTATTTTTGTTTTGTGGTTGTCGGATAAACACCGATTGAAAGATGTTTTCTATAACATTGTAGTAATATTTAATTTTAATTTACTTAGCATTAAAGGTGTTACACACACACACACACACGTATATTTTAAATTGATATGCAAGACGAGGCCAAGATTTATTATCGTGCATATAAGCAAATGAGACTATATAAGCGAGTTTAACCTATGTGTTGCAAGAAAGTTTTTTGTATATAAGCTGTTTATAGCACATCAAACTTGACCATGACTTAACCCAATAGGGAGGCGACAGTGGGGATGACAAAGAGAGGGCTGTTGCCGAAAAAAAAAGGAAAAAATGATGAGGGTTTTTTAGGTTTAGGGTTTTTATGGGGGGAGAGTATGTGAATTTTTGTCTCCCTAATAAATGTGTGGGTGCATGTATATATAGTAGAAACTATATTTTTTGGTCCTTTGTCTTTTTCAATTTTGGTCCAGTGTCAAGATATTTTTGCATATTTGATTATTTTTTTTGTATTTTTTATTCTTTTCAAAATAGAAAAACAAAGGAGCCAAAAAATGGGTAGCAACACTTATGACTATGAAATGTGAAAATTTCTTGAGTTTGATTATTGTGGTTTATTGCAGGGTTTTTTTAAGTTGGGTAATTTTTTTTAGTATAGTTCCTATACAGAGGAAATTTTGCCTAATTTTGTTAAAATTGAAAAATCTTTAACTCTTTAAAATCATTAACTAAAATACTTTTAATGAAATCATTAATTTTGTATGACAATTTCCTAATATGTTCTTTCTTCATGTATGACTTAATGTAATGAAACACAAACAAACACAAAAAGACTTATAATGATTGAATTGACAATGTATTTTATACAAAACATCAAAACCATAGGATTTTTAACTGTATATGGACACTATTTACACACTTACAAAATACCATGGATTTGTTGTTCACTTTTAATAACTTATCTTGTTCCTCACCGTTTTATTTTAGGCGATTTGATCTTAATTTAAGGTAAATTGCTTTTGATTTATGAGGTGAAAGTGTAATTAGAGGAAAAGAAATTGAAACAATAAAGACACTAAATATGGGTGACATGTCAAAGATCTTATGAAAAATACATTTGGGTCTTTGATCTTTAAAAACAACACATTTTATACTTTTAGGTCCCTTTAAATTTCAAAAAATTAGTTTTGGTGTAAAAGTTTATTTGTATATTTTTTGAGTCTCTGACTAAAAAGAAAAGAGAGATAGGGATTGTTGGATCTCGATGGTCTAGTCATCATTCATGTTATTTTTGACCACCAAAACAATTTTTCTTGGTGTCTATGAGTTTCACGAGTTGATATAAACTTAATAATGACTATTTAGAGTCTTAATATTGTCTAAAAATAGATCTAAGTCAAGGATGTCAAAATTATCCTTGTTTGATTTCTTGTTTAAGATTTGTTTTTTTGTATTTTAAGCTGATGAATATATCTGTGAGTTTTTTAAGGTGTTGATGTTGTATATTTAGGTTGAAATGACTTATAAATTGAGTTTCTCAGGCAAGGGAAGTGTTGTTGAATTTTTTGACCACCACAATATTAATAAAATTCTATATTGGCAAACAACACATCATCAACCTATGAATAGATGGGATGAGATTATAGATGTGTTTAGTATTGCAATATATTATGTTTTTTTTAAAAATCTATTAAAATATCTTTTTTAATATCATTTTATTTTTATATTTATACATAAAAACTAGTAAAATATAATTTGATATTTTAAAAACAACTATTTAAAAAAAACCAACAACAAAAACAAACACACTCGGGGCTAAACGGGGGTTACCAACTTTTTTTCTTCTTCTTTTTAAAATGAATAAACAATATCATTTTTTCTTTTAATGACAAAAATATTTGGATATTTCTAAAATAAATTATTTGGTGTTAGTGTTTGTGGATATTTCTAAAGAAGAAAAATAAAAAAAGGGGGGGATTCTTTGGAGGCTTTCACACCACAGAAATGATCTCCCATCCAAAAGATCTACTTTTTATTTTTATTTTTATTTTTATTTTTCATTTTAGGATGTAAAGACAGTAGATTAGATAAGCAAACAGAGAGCTTCACTTCCCAAGGAGAAAGAAAGGAAGACGCGGATTTAAAACAAAACCAAAACAACAATGGCAACAACAGCTTGCACTTCGACAACATCATCCCTCATGCTAACGTACGCCGCCTCCACAGTTCACCCACAAGACCTAACCCCTTCTCTCCTTTCTTTCAAGTCCAAAACTCTCTCTATCTACCCACTGGTTTCAGAGAGAAAATCGAGCAAAGGGGTCAACTTTTATGCCCAGACAGAGGCCAAGTCTAGACCTTGCAGAGTGGTTGTGGCTGCTGCTTTGTCTTCAGAGGTGGGCGAGGGGGTTGAAGAGACGGAGGGGGAAGAAGGAGGTGCCGTGGTAACTGCTACAGTTATCCCTCCCAAGCCCAAGAAAGGCAAGGCTGCATTGACTCTTAAGAGAGATAGAGTATGTGTGTTCTTGTTTGCTTCTCTATATATATAATGATTTTTGGGGGCTTAGGTTGATTTGTTGTGTGGGTTTTGATTCCTTTGAACTTTGGTCTAACAATTATGGGATTATATGCTCAAAGGCTACTTTTTTGGCAGAGAGATTAAGATCACTTGATGCTTTTATTCTTTGATCTGATGAAGGAAGGATGTACGTTTTAGTTACTGTATTCAAGGATCTCTATTTCTTTCGATGCTTAAAGGGTGATTGGTTATCGAGAAAGGGAGAGTGATGGTTTATGCCGGGTTAAGCTTCAACTGAATTTAGTCGAATAAAATGTTTAATAGACCAGGCGGAGTCTGACAATTCTCTTGGTTTGAGTTTTGAATTGCACCTTTTTTCATTTTTCAAGATTATTATACAGTTGCAAGTATTCAGCTTTCTGTCCTTTTATTGAAAATGCCAGACAAGGTCTAAGAGATTTTTGGAAATTCAAAAATTGAGGGAAATAAAAAAGGAGTATGACCTGGGGACAGCAATATCTTTGCTAAAGAAAACAGCAAGCACGAAGTTTGTGGAAAGTGCTGAAGCTCATTTTCGTCTGAACATTGATCCCAAATATAATGACCAACAGCTGCGAGCAACTGTGAGTTATCACTTTCATGTTTATAAACAGTTATATACATGGCTTAATCAACTACTGCAGCGGAATTGAAGTTTTCTTTTAATTTTTTTCTGTTTCTCTCTGCACAGGTAAATTTGCCCAAGGGAACAGGACAGACTGTTAAAGTGGCAGTCCTTACTCAAGGTAATTGCTCCTTCCAATTTTCTGACTTGACCAAATATAAAGTTGTGTATTTAGAAAGCAAACTGTCATTGTTGATCAGTTTTAGTTCAGTATCTTCTGATTAGTGGAAAAAATGGACATTGAGGAGAGACTTTGTACAGACAAAAAATCAGTTCATGTGGATTGGCTGTGCCTTGCAGAGGACAATCTGAATCACCAACTACCGTAATGATAGACATAGACATGATGAAGAACCTTGCCAATATATTTCTGTTGTATTATCAAAGCATCCCATTTTTGACAACAAACCATGGAAACCACTAAAAAGCATCAATTTAATGCCTTTTAAAGTCAAAAAGCACTTAAAAGTAGAAGCAGAAATTGTGCTGTACATCCCCTTAATGACTTGATGGTTTTATGATTTTGAAAGAAGAAATGTTGCAAAAAAGTCTTCCTAAGGAATGCTGTCTGGATGATAAATGTTTCTGGCTATTTGAGTGGTGTTGTTTGGTATTGATCTTAGACTTTCTTAATCTAAGATGCTGAGGTTCTTACTATTAAATGTCTCACATGCTATTTAAAATTAAAACTTGAGTGTTGAGTCCTTACTTTCATCTCCTTGCCTTTGTTATCTGAGTCTATGGAAGAAAGAGATTTTGGATTTGCATGCCGTGAAAGCACTGGGCATTTTGAATATCTGGAATCTGTAATATGGAGTTTCTGATGTTCCAACTATTGTATTGACTATTAATTATCTCAAGATTCTGCTTTTTGTTGATTCTTATACCATCTGTCCCCTGAATATGATCAATTATCCCCCTCTTCTTTTTTCCATGTGGAAAACAAGAGTTCATGTTTCCCATGTCCACCAAAAATTAGCACACTTTTCCTTGTCTTTTATGTTCATCCAGAATAAGTCCTGATGATCATAGATTTTGCTAAACTAATATTGTTAGATCTTTGACATGGCTATACCCCCCCGCCCCCCCGGAAAAAAACCCTTTGATATCGCAAATGTGGTGGAGATTTGCAGGTGAAAAGTTCGATGAAGCAAAAATTGCAGGAGCAGATTTGGTTGGTGGTGAGGACCTGATACAACAAATAAAAGGAGGATTTATGGAGTTTGATAAATTGATTGCGTCTCCTGATATGATGCCTAAGGTGTTGCTCTTCTATCATTTCGTTTTATATTTTAATGAAATCCATGCCTGTGAACTGAATTCCTAATATCTGTAAGATGCATTTGCTCGATCTTTTTTTAATGTCATTAAGTCATTGTACACAACCTTTTAGTGTATTGTTTGGAGTAAAACGTGTAGTTTAATGTAGAATGCAATCCCTTCAAGAGAACATGACCTTTTGGGTTTGTAGAGACTACAATTAGATTGGCTAATTGATACTTAGCTCAGGGATGTAATCTTAGGCAATACCTGCATCATGGTTCATGAGCATAAATTATGAAAAGGGACTCCCACTAGGAACATTTTCAATTTATGATGTGATTATGGTTTATCGTGGCTAATTCACCGATCAGACAAATAGCATTTTCTTATGCATCTGTTTGAGTGTGTGCTGTGAGATTTATTTATTTATTTTGGAGAGCTTATCTTTAATTGAGCATAGCTTTACTTATATCTGTTTGTTTGGTGCATCAGGTTGCCAGCTTAGGTAAGATTCTAGGACCCCGAGGACTCATGCCAAATCCAAAAGCTGGTACTGTTACAACTGACATACCTCAGGTAATGGTCTCACCCCCCACCCCACCCCACCCTCCAAATTGGATATATCATTATCTCAATCTTCAAAAGTTTTTCTTAACATCCTTCTAAACCTTCCACTGGAAACAAAGCAGAAAAAATGAAATGGAGTCCACTATCAATCTACATTTAGCGTGTAATTGGACATATCTAAGCTTACGAAAGGCTACAAAAATATAAAAAGTAGCACTCTTATCACCATTGCTCGAGTAAAGCATGTACTAACAGACAAGCGTAGAAATGTATGCTTTGAGTGAATGTATCTCAGTATATACAAGTTTTAGTAACACTTATGATGTAGCTGCCACCAATTATTACCTTCCTAATGAAATGGATTGATCAAAATGCATTTCAGGCAATAGCTGAATTCAAAAAGGGAAAAGTTGAGTACAGAGCAGATAAAACTGGGATTGTTCACATACCATTTGGAAAAGCTGGCTTCCCAGAAGAAGACCTCCTAGTAAACTTGCTAGCTGCAGTAGTATGTTACAAAATTGATCCCCCTTTCTCCTTGTACATTTTTCTTTTCTTTTTTTGGGCTTTGTGGATGCCAAGATGGTTTTGCATGGCAAAGACTTGTTTATCATATGCTTTCTTAATTTGCAGAAATCAGTTGAAGCAAACAAACCATCAGGTGCCAAGGGAGTGTACTGGAAAAGTGCACATATATGCTCATCAATGGGGCCTTCTATTCGGTTAAATACAAGGGAGATGCTCGACTACAAGCTTCCATCGAGCGCTTGAATGTAACTAACACCTGTAAATGATACTAAGGATCTCTTTCTGAGCTTGCCAATGTTCATTAAGGGTAGGTAAGATAGAATGAAGAGAGGTGACCTTTGTTTTTGCTTTTGGAAGAAATTGACATACACATACATGGCCCTCCTCTGCAGACTCGGAAAATATTGTATGACGATGATGATCAATATCTTTACATTTAATTATTATCCACTTTTGGCTCAGACTGGGCATTTTAATTTGCAAATTTTGTTGAGGGACGATGGTTAAGCATTTAGACCACTGGTTTCTTCTTGTAACGGCTGGATTTCTTGGATGCTGTAGCTGTTCCTGATGAGAACGCTAATTAACAATCTCCTCTATATCTTAAAAAATCCATTCCGTCTCTTTCCATGTTTTATAAGCAATTGATTAATAGGGTATTTTAGGACCGTGAGGAAATTCCCAAATTTTAAATGATCTGAACTACAAAAGATATCAACAGTACCATTTTCACGTGTTTCTCCAAAAGAACAAAAATAAAGGTGACATGAACAATGGTTTTTTCTCTGACAACATAGAATATCAAGGATTTCAAAATACATAACATCTGATTTTTCTGAATTTAATATATTAACAAGATCCAGGGAAGAAGTTTTTGATCACACAATAGTTTCGAGAGAATCGTCTATGAAATTATCGAATGAGTGAGCTCTCAAAGCACAAGCAGGCTATTAATCTACTATTGACATCACCTGAGAAAATCTTCAAATCAACCAGCCATTCATCCCTGCTTCGGATGACAAGTGCATACGCAAAATGAAAATAAAACTATTTACTGCAAAGGACACTAGGTGATCAATTATACAAACCATATTCAAGGAAGTTTTCAAGCTTTCCACAACCGGCTGATGAGAAATAAAACGCAGCTTGCATTTATTTCAAGATGGAGACTCAACAGGACGTTAGTAATCATGGTGGCATCTTTGTTAGAACTGACATTTCAGCTTCGACTTTCTCCCAAAAGACCTGTGACAGCTCCCCAACATTCTCCACTGCTCCATGCTGAATTAACAAAATATAACTTTTTACTTGGAAAAGTTTATAAACAAGATGTCTAGCTTCCAGCAGCCTATTTCGTAACAATATATAAATAAATAACAAAAAAATGAATTAACACTAACCTTTGGAGGGCTGCTCGATCCAAGGTCCATTCATTATATTAAGAATGCTACATGCCTCGCTGTATTCCAAATTAGGAAGTAACTTTGGGGTGAGTAAGAAACACCTACAGAAGATCCATACAAGTATATGATTTCAATTACTGTTTCATTTGTTGCAGGAAAGTGGAAGAGAAGCCAATCACAATTGCATGAAAATTGGAAATATATATCCATGCAGAGGACATCCCAATATGAATCACTCTACTTCCATCAGAAACAGCCCCAGGACCTCACTTGGTTCCCGCTAAAAACAGGTAACATTGTCATCCTATCACAACACAGGGCTTTCCAACAATTAGTTGAAACATTCACTGTTTGCTAAATAAAAGGCATCCTGTGCTCCAGAATAACTACTGCAGATGGCATACAAAAACAAGCCCACTAGCATGTATATATTAATGTCCAAGGACAGTATTTGCATGTAATATGCGTTTGAGCACACACAGGACACATGACTAACAAGGCGTGAACTCGGTCAAAACTTAAAAATGCCTGCACATTGTTAGTAAAAATTGCTATTAAAACATATGCCAGATATTTCACTAAACCCTTTTCATTGAGTTTGCCAAAAACCATACAGCCCCTATGGAGTTAAAAAATCATGGAAAATGTGTGCAAGATAGAGATAATAAGTTGAAGATTCAAATTGTACGGTAAGATCGATATTTATTCGTACTGTGGTGTGTTTGGTTGGCTTGCAGCTCTCACTAGTTGCTGAAACATCTTTCTTTCGTTTGTGGGGTCCATTCCTGAAAAGGAAAAGGAAAAAAAAATATCAACAGCACCATCTATATCTTACTTAAGCATTAAGTAATTGAGCTTTGAGTGGCATCTAACCTTGATTTATCTCATCAACTACCCTAAAAGGGCAGTTTGTGAGGTCTTGAAGAGAAACAAGATATAGAATAGTTGAAACTGAACGCTCCTATTAAAAAAAAAAAAATCAAGACATGGTAAAGACACTGTATTTGCAACAATGAATACAGAATTTCATGTCAGGAAAATACCCCTCCAGATTGATGATGGGCACTAAGAACTTGAAGTTGTCCAGCTTCTCTGAGGACCATAACAAGAAACCAAATAAGTAGTGAACCAAAGTGGTCCAATGCATAGTTTAAAACCAGACTTAAACATTTACCTCAAAGAATCAATATCATGGAACTTAATTTATAATCACTCAAGGGCCTCATAAACAAAATCCAGAAGAAGACCGTTTCCCAAAGAGCATGACATAAAAGAGGAAGATGAGAGACTAAGTTGGCTCTCAGCATTGGGTCTAATTGTTGTTGCATAACCATTATTCATGAAAAGGAGAATTTCAAATCAAAGTTGTTTTTGCCGCTCCAGTTCCAATCAAAATTTGGTAAAAGAGGATTAGCAATTCTCAACAAGCAAAGACTTAGCTTCACCAATTTAAATACCTTTCAGACACCAAACTAGATATGCTAGGACAAATAGAAGTTTAAGACTGCAGTCACCTGAACTTCACTTTTATCAGTACTCCAAATTGATCAAAGTCATTGTCATGCTCATCTACAAAGAGCACCAAATCAAATGAGCAAGTGATATTTGGTAATGAATCATGTAGTCAATTGTAATTTGAAGACCGTAATAATTACCCAATGAAACTTCTCCTGCAACTGCCATCTCCTTGAAGTTATGGCTAAAAGTTTCATTTATCTGAGTAACAAGGCTTCTCAATGTTGGAAGCCAACTCTCCTGCATATTAACCAAGGGACATTTTTAGGAAGAGACAAGACAGCACAATTCTACACATTAATCTAAGAAAATAATCAGCAACAGAGAGAAATCCTAAAAAGATGTGAGTTGAATTAATATAGACAATACGATGAATTATGTTAAACTTAAATACAGTTTATCTTCTCTGTCTATTAGATTGCTTGGCTGAAATGAATACAAAAGCTAAGGAGTTGAAAGAAATGCTTGGCTCAAGCTCCTTGAATTGTATCGCTTTTACCATCCAATACAATGGGGCCATTCATGCATCCCCATAATTTATCTTAATTTTTATCTAGTTGCTGTTTCAATTTCATACAAACTACATGTCCTCAATTATACTTGCTATTTTTGCTAAGTGCACCCCTATAGCAGTTGGAATGTACAGCAAGATGCTAAAGTTTTATCAAGCTTCAGTAACAAAAATAATCAAAGTCTACAGATGCAAATTACCCAAAAATAATCTCTATTCAGTATCCTGCTTTAGCAAGTTTCTCAAATTAGAATCTACAGGTGCAAACTAAATAAATATACTTTCAAGAATCACAAAGCCAAATTGAATCAAAGTCTGGGTAGCGACAGATCTGAATTTTGGAATAGGAAGCAAAGGAAGAACTACAAAATAACAAATCCGAGCTTCCTTGTCTCCAGAATGATCTATTAACACTACTCATGCACATAGATTTCTATTAAATTTAGTTTCCAAAATACTCTTGGTTTCCAAGTTTTACCAGCGCTACATGAACCTTGACTAAAACATGTTTGTGATACAAATTAACCTGGATAGATTCTGACAGCATAATTAAAAAAAAAATCTTGAACATAATTAGAAAATTCCAACTTTGCGCTAAAATCAACCAAATTATTCCCAAAAAAGGTCACTTTTGAAGCTTTCATTACTCATCTCATTATTTGCATTCCACTGTTCTATTTAAATCTCAATTACATCCTACACACATGATTTGTAGCAATAGACAATCCCAGAAATTCTGAAATGCAATCCAGTAAAATGACAGTTATATATATGCCAGTTGTGTGGCAAAGCAAAGAAACATCTCTTACCTTCAAGGCATCTATTTCAGCAAAACACTTTTTTAGTTCTTCTTTATCAGCTTCAAGTTTGTTGGTAATAGCTTCTATCTGCAGTGCTTGTAATGGTAAATGAAGTTTCAATGTGAAAGCTATAACTGATATAAAAAACAAATAGTCTCACTCTCAATCATTACCTTTCCCTGACGGTGTTCATATTCTTCCACCACATTCTGGTTCAGGGAAAGAGTGGAATTGGCTTGAGACAAAGTATCTTGAATAGCAGCCTCCAATTCCTCAATAGTCGTTGGCATCTGCATGTGAGCATGTAAATGAGTCATCACTCATCATATTCATAAGACAAAGCACGTGTAAAACAGGAAATGAAAATATTCACGAGACAGCATAAGAGTTTAAAGCATAAGTATTTGTCCACCTGACAAATAAGAGTACATATCACCAAATAAGAACAATTCTAATTCATGCTCCAAGTTAAACAAAGCAGACAAGTATACAGAGTATTGTAATTGGAAAATTCCAGTGAACAAATAGATTTGTCATTTGTGCGTTAACATACTACTCTAGCTGCAGAGGCAAGCCTTGTTAAGTCAAAGGATTTGAGTGGCACAGAAGACAAGAAGACTCAACAGTCTTCCAATAAGGAAGACAGACAGTTGCAAATGCATCAAAGCAGGACCAAGTTTATACTTCAGACAGGTTCACTTTGGGAGAGTTTAATCACGTAACTGTGAAACGCTTATTCCAAGATAATGCTCATCTTGCAACATCTCACCCACCTTAGATCAAGTAATGTTTAATCAACCTAATCACTGTTTTTGAAAGTGCAATTTTATAAACCTTAAGCAGTCTAAGAAGATGGCCACCCACCCCTAGGGAGTTAGCACATAGCAGTTAGTAGGGCAGGAGATGCTCAGTCTTATTTAGCACCTGGACACTATGAGGACCATATTGCACCATATGAGGCTTTCAAAGGCCACTTTTGCTACATCAACCACTTGGGGGGCTTTTCTCAAAGGCCAAATTTCCAAGGAGCGCTTGAACCAAGACCTTGTAAATTGCAATGAGGTACACCAGCTCAAGCCGAATGCTAAATATCACTTGTGATTCAAGCCCAGAACCAATTATTGCAAAATCCATGTTTAACAATGTTTGGTTCAACCAGATATGATCATGCAAGCCAAATAATGATTTATAACATTCTAACCAATTACATTATCATTTTTCTAAATTAAATAAGGGAGACCTGCACCATCATCAAACATAAGACTAAAGCTGTTTAGAGAACACTCTTCCTTAAGCAGTTCATCTAATCAAATTGGCCTTCATTTTCAAGAATCCCGATCATTATTTGACAGAACATTGCAAGCAAAGTAAAAAAGTAAATACATAAGTTTGTACAAAAAATGGTTTAAGAAATGCCGTGGAGTGGCTCTTTTATCATCAGCAACTTATGGACACCAATAGTTGCATTTATTATGCGCCAAACACTCTCTTTAACACTTTAAATCATGTTAAATTAACAATCCTCAGATTTAAAAAACCTAAATCCCAGTCATAATACTAACAAACCTCAAGAAATGCCTTCTCAAGTTCTGGAGTGATGATAGCAATTGATTCTGCATGTCTTTTAGCAGCCAAGAGTTGCTGTCGATGATCCTCTGTTTCCTTCTTGCCTTATCACAAACAAAGTGAAAAGCCAAAAATATTGTAAATAATTTCTTAAGGCCATACTCAAATATTCCCTGAAATTTCCCAAGTATCATCAATATGCTACATGAAAGTTTTAGCTGCACCACCATTGCAGCCAATAAGCATTTATTACCCTTGCATTTTCTTTATCTATGATTGTGAGATACATGAACCATATAACAGATCCCCAGCAAGAAGCACCATTAATAGAAAATAAAAAGTGAAATGATTAGTGAACTCAATGTTCATACTTGATAATAAAAGAGTGCATGGTAATAGGAAGAGGAGATGCCTGGAAAGTATAGGGATAAGCAATTGCTATAATCATGTGGCAAATTATCGGATATGTTATCCAATTTTCAAACGAATGGAACAGACACAAGTATGTTAGCAACAGCACAAATCAGAACCATGCCTAGAAAGCCAGTAACTCACAATACTCCAATTGGCATGCTGCTTGTTGAGCAAATTTTGCAGGCTGCTTCAGACCGAGTTCCAGTTCTCTAACCTATGACATTGAGCAACAAGAAAAATATATATAAAAAATTAAAATACAGTATATTACATGTTTTTTATTTATTTATTTTGCTTCAAATTTTATTTTTTTTATGTTTTTGGATTGTTTTAATATGCTGATGTCGAAAATGATTTTTTTTTGATGCATTTCCAAGCAAAAAACACTTTGAAAAGTAACTGTTACCACAATATTTTCTGTCTACTTGAATGAGCAATATTTTAAAACAAACATGAAAGGTAAAACATGACAATTAAATGCACAGACATCCTGTCTATAAACACTTTTCTTGATGCAGAAGACAATTAGCTTTTGTGCCTACCTAACTAATTGAAAATCCAAAAATATAAATTAAAAAAAAAAAGTGAATATCAAGATGGTTTTGAAACACAAACATCTAACAGATAACATGATCCACTTGCTATATGAGAATTTACAGTGCAGTAAGAAACATTCAAAAAGATGGTGGTAGGAAACTGTTATATCAACTGTAGTATGGTATTCCTTGATATTCAATGATAACTTTTGAGAGAAGATTGTTAATCCAATAACGACTTGACCACTGGAAATACCTTTGCATCAAACTCGATGGAGGTCATATGTTTTTCAGCAAAATTCCATTTGTAAGCAACAGCCTCGACGAGTAAATTCTGTCAAATGTTGTAAAACATTTTGTCAGGGTAAAGAAAATACTGGAGGGAATTAACTCTTCATATGCACATCTGCCTGATTCAAAACCAATTTTACCTTAATATCAATTGCACATTGCAAACGCCGAGTGGTAAGGTTTGCAGCCTCATCAATCAGTTTTGCCATAATAGCATCCTGGTCATCCTCCCTCAGCAATGAATCTAGTTTTCTTTTCCTTTGATCTAAACCACAGAAATATTTGATTTACTATTACTGCAGAAAGAAAAAAATACTGTTGGTGGAATAAGTAAATCTGTTGTACTTGCCAACACGGTTCTCCATTTCACGCCGTTTTCGCATCTCCAGTGTCACATTGCTGACAATCTCCTCCTACAGATTACATTACAAATGAATATTTTACAGACTGGAAAACTAAATTTGTCCGCTACACAACAAGTGGTTACTTATCCAGTATATCAAGTTCAGTGGTATGCATGAAAATACAATACAAGAAAAGCAGGGTTCAGCATGTAGCATAAGAACAAGTTCTTGCATCCTCTTCAGCATACCCGCTGCTTATGAAGTTTAGCCTCTTCTTCATCTATGGATCTTTGCTCGGTCATCAGCAATTTTAAATCCTCCTCTAAAGCACTAACAGTTTCTTCCAGCTCCTCTTTCCTGCATCTCAGCCTTTCAATTTCCCCAACATCTGAACCTATAATTTCAAAACCAAAAGTGGCATTTCAGAGTACTGAAATACGTATCAAGTTGAAAAATGTGTTGATTCAGAAAATCATTTGTAAGAACCATACTACAGAGAAGAAGACGTGAGCGATCAACTGGATCAACACTTCCTGATACATGACCACCATATCTAGAAACAGACCACCGGTAGTGATTCTCAGGAGTCCAAAAATCTAAAACTCGCAGCTTTGCCACCTCAGCAGCCTTCTGATCGGTTTCTTTTGACCCAATATACTGACAGAAACAGATGTGTGGAAAATGCATAAATATCACACATAATATATTCAACATAAATATCTGCAAAGTTTTCAATAACATAAGGCAACATCTTCTCCAAGAGAAACCACCAAACAACTAATAAATCTAGTTAGAGAGCATACAGAATGTTCCAGCCCAAACTGGCTGATCAAAACCTCCTTAACAGCATCAGGAGCTTCAAAAACTTGGTCAAGCCGTGAATAAATGCCAAGCTCGCGCATCTGTCCGATACAGAGACAAAAAACCACAATAAGCTAAGCTACATCAAAGGAATATGTACTCAAGGAAAATGTGACAGATACCTCATTGGAAATGAAAAAGGGCTCCTTATGACGATATTTATCCCTCACATAGTTTAAAATCGGCACATCAAATGACTTCAGGTTTCTTACCAAAAAGTCCCGGTCATGAGGATCCTGGGTTATGAAAGACTGCAAAACAAGCAAAATTGACCATCAATGTGATAAATAGAATTCTACCATTTTTGCAAATGGCTAAATAGATAAATGCTGGAAAGATGTTGAGAAAGCATCCTGCTGAATGAATGCTGAAAAAAAGGTACCAGATAATTGCACTATATACAACAAAGATAGCCCACAAAACAAAAGGACAACAAAACCTCTCAATAATCAAAATGGTAACCCAACACCAAAGAAACAATGAGAAAATGAGTAGAATAAAATTAGAGTTCATACAGATATATAGATATAGTTATGCATTTTGCCACTTCTACAACTTTCTGTGATTCTCAAAAATGAGATGCAGACCAGAATACTCCATCAGAAGTCACATTTACATTTAACTCCCATGCACGAGTTTCTTCTTGGATCAACTCAATCATAAACTTGAGAATAATCCTCCTTTGTAAAAAACCTTTAGCAATTTGCTCTAAACAAATTTAGATAAACAGACATCACATATTCATTCCCCTCACCAAACCTTCATCGCTCATTTATAAACTCATCTGGCCGCATCCTGATCTGCCCTTTATTTAACGAGTAATTCAGGAAACAACTTCATATCTCTAAGCAAAATACACTTCAAAACTTTTATTTCATCGAAAAGTATCGGAGAATTGTTCCTACTGAGTTATTTGCCTATAAATGCAAGAATGCACAAGAAAAATGCTTGATAACTCCCTCATTAATGAATTTGTTCAAGATTAAATTTTTAGCCCATTCACCTCTGATTCGTTCCTCCACTTCATCACATAATCTTATTCAATTGTAAAATCAGTGTAAGTCAGTATCCCCTTTCCTGACATACATGCACCAAAACACTTTCACCTTTTCCATCTGCATTCATCTCATGCAACGAGGCTCTCAAAAGAAGCAAAAGATAATCCAGGTGCAGGCATGGGTGTAGGATGCATGCAAAGTAAGCATGTTGTTCTATAGTAAGAATCAAAAGAACTTCTCAACACAGATTTTTTTTTTTCATTTTCTTATATTAAGACAAACAAAATCTTAAAACAAAACTATGGAAAAGCCATGACTTGAAAGTACCTTCCAGATATAATATGGGACATGACCTTCCAAGTAGTCAGCATGATCCCGATTAGAGACATTAACCTGGGTTTGCAATCCCAATGAAATACTGATACTGTAAGTAGGAACATTTGTAATTACAAGCAGGACAGCCAAAATTCAAAAAATACCTCAAGCAAAACAGGCCCATAGACCTCCTTATTCAATTCATGACGATGTTCTTGCAGCCAATGATAAGCCTCAAATATCTTTTCAGCTCCAGAATTTCTTAATGCTTGTAAGAGCTTATTGTTTTTATTTTCCATATCCTTCAACCTGCAAAAGTGTATTCAAATGTACTAAATGAATGTCATTTAATTAAAATATAGGCCCATGAATGAATTCCATCATTCTTGATTGAAACTCCACCTGCCAACACACTGCCTCAGTGCTACGTTCTTTTGATTTAAAACTTTCTCCTTGTCCTGCTTCTGAATTCTTTTTTGATTTGCAGAGACTTTTAGATCAGAAATCTGAGAACGTAATTTATCCTGGCAAATTTGGAAAAAAGTGAATTCAAAAAAGGTGTAGAACATATGTATACTTAACAAAATTGGTGGATTTGTAACTAAAGTGAAGTTCATGATAATAACTTCAGCTTCCATATGTTTGAGTAAAAATGTCAGTACCATATTGACCTGGTAAACTGAGTACCACCAGAAGAAAATGCCAGTTCCAGCTAGAAAGTATACTTACAAGCACATCTTTTGGAGGTTCATGAACAGGAAAATTTCGAAGTTCTTCTTCAGCAATTGCAAGATCCTCTTTAGCTTTTGTGATTCTTTGTTGGCGTGATTCTTCTTCCTTCTTTAAGTCTCCCATTTCCTTGTATTTTCCACGAATTTGCACCCCCTGTAAGTGTGTAAATAGACATTAAATGCAATGAGAAGTTAAGTTGTTTGTATAACCAAACTAGGAGTACTGCAAAGCACAAGGACACAATAAGAAGTTTATCATACCAAACTGCTTTCCTTCTCCAGAAATTCCATACGTCGCTTAGCATTTTCCTTTATGAGATTGCTTAATCTTTTGCATTTAGCATCCATTTGGGGTTTTTCAAGCTTTTGTTTTCTGCAATAAATTTGTTTTACTAAGGTAAATTTAAAAAATTAACACAGTAATTTTCCCTAGGTGGCATACAGAAAACAAACAAATGAGAGAAGCTATTTAGCCTTGCCAACATTTTTAGAGAATGGATACTATAACAACAAAAAGATGTAAAAAGCAGCACTCCAGTTGTCCTGTCTATTGAAAACAAAATCACCAGGGGAGATGCTTACTTTGAAATTTACAAAGAATCTCTGCATGCTCATAAATAATCACTTTTAGAAAATTAGACAACAAGAGTTTCTCATTTTTTTTTTTGAAAAATAAGTGAAGATCTCATTAAAGATTGAAAACAATACTAACAGTACAGATATTCAACGTGAAGTCAAGCAGTATATGATTTTACAAACTGGAGTATGAATGCTTTAACTACAACCCTCCAACAATTTCTTGCAACATATAGCAAGAAATGAAAATAATAATGATAGTACCGCCATCCAATTTGAAGTCTATTTAATGGATGCTGACACAAACCATAGTGCAGATGCCTTCACAATGACCTCAAATCATGCTGCGGCTGTCTTTGCAAAGCTCAATGATGGATCCAATTTCTACCAATGCTTCTTGAATGCTTTCAGAAATTAATATCATGTGACCATGTCAACAATCAAGGTTATGGTTGCCACTACAGCATGAGGATAGCGCAACCAACAAAAAGATCAATTTTATGTCCTTTATTTAATTTTTCAAGTCAGGGTCAAGTCTAACTTTAAAACCTTGGGGTAGGTTTCAATATTTAAAATTTTCTGCAGATCTTATAGGTTTAGGTTTATTTTGGCAGTAATTAAATATTAATCTTTTTTGTTTAGGACTTTACTATTCTATATACATATAACAGTAATTTCTTGTTTAGAAACCTGTACGCCCTTGGTGGACTACAAGTAGTAAAGCTTTTAGTATAGCTATATACTTTTTAAACAAGGGAGCGGCTATTTTGAGATACTTTACAAAAAGCATGCTCTGCAGTTGTTTGGGGCAATGAATTTAGGTTTGACCCCTAAGAAGGTGTGATTCTTAGATAATCAAGGAAAAGAACTTTACAGGACACAAAATTTAGAAGTCTTGAATAACAGAAAGGCAGCTTAAGGTTGAGTCCAAACTGGTGACCTTTGAAATCAACTTCAACATATATGACATCTTGCAAGCTTTTGCATTTTCAGAATCAGTATTTACTTTTGCAATCATGAGGAAAAAAAATCTCACTTAAACAAATAATGGATTCAGTTTGTCTACCAACATGAAATATTTAACCTTGCCTTCTTCAACAAAGCATGACACAACTATCAGTATTATTTAACTTTCAACAGTTCAATAGCAATCCACACTAGGCATGCCACCACCACAAATCACTCAATCAACATTTCCAAACCATTCTGAATATTGGTTAAAGGAACAGAACATCATACTCAATAGGTTCTCTCAGGTTATTCAAAGTTTTTGCAGCTTCCTCCAGCTTCTGTTTTGCATCCTTTTCTGCCTCTTTAGCTTTCAAATAGTCAGCCTTCATCGCATCATACTTGAGCCATGGCAATTTCTTTTTCATGGATTCAGCCTACAGAGTCAGCCTTAAGATGTTAGACTAGCTTCAAAAATAAATAAATCAATCAACCTAAATAATTACCTTCTTTAGAAGCACTTTCCTTTGTCTGACACGCTCCACGTCTTTTTCAAGCTCAGCATTAAGAACTTGCAGTTGATTCAATGTTTCTCCATTCCTCGTAACAGCCTAATACAGAATAGATAATGTGTTCAAGAGGTTCATGAGCCTCCCAAGATCAACAGTACTATTTCAGGGAGAAAGATGGATTTACTTCTCACCATTTCAATAGTCTTCAGTTCACGGCTTTTGTCAACAAGAGCACGATGTTGGATTGGAAGTTGAGGATCACCAACAGCCTTTTCAGTCTCTTCTAGAAGTTGCACAGGAGTTAACTTTGCAAATTCACATACCCTGTCTTGTGGTAAGAACTGCAAATCTCATGCCAATACCAAATGAAAATAAGGAAGGGTAAAAGATGGAAAAAATATTGAAAAGACCAGATTCAAGCACAGAAATCAACAACATATCACAGGCAATAGAGATGTTAGAACCTATTTGAGATGAAAGGAAAAGGCAGAGGGGGAACTGGGATGGGAAGACATACAATTTTCTGAAATAACACGTATCGGATGTTCTTCACCCATGCTCGAGTTTCAGAATTGTTTTTCAGCAGGTGTGGTGTATGAGACTCGTGGCATTCAATTTCAAATTAATTAGATATTAGCAAGCTGTAAAAGTTCGCTGGCTGTCTAAGAGTCCAGTTTTCAAGCATTCAGCAGCTTCTACACTTGTAGTATGCCAAGGCAGTGAGCTCAAATACAACAAGGTCATTCTTCCACTTGAAGGGCAAAATTTAAATATCTACAGGCATACAAATATTGAACGGAAATGCATAACATAAAGTCATATTAAGGATGACATGAACAGTTTCAGTTGCAAGTCCCGGAACTTACTTGAGTCAAATTGTTGACTTGGATGTTGAATTGTTGCATGATCTCAGTGACCTCTTTCTTAGATGCCACTTTTCCTGAAATAAATGTGCCATGAGTGAACAAAAGCTCAACATCTCTTCACAAATTTAATTGGAATAACATCTAGACAACTGCTTTCTGTATCTATTAAAAACATTTCTTTCTTATTCTAAAAAAGCTTTTAAAAGAAGACAGAAATAGACACTCTTATACGTTTCCTTCTTTACTAGCATTTGAAATAATATATATCTGGAAACAGCAGAATATGGAGGAAGTTTCAATTAAGTGTATTCATTCGTTTATACCAAGTGAAAGAGATGCCTCGTGAATAAATTAAATGCAGAATACCAACCACGATTGTGAAATAATATATATCTGGAAATATGGAGGAAGTTTCAATTAAGTGTATTCATTTGTTTATACCAAGTGAAAGAGATGCCTCATGAATAAATTAAAGGCAGAATACCAACCACGATTGTGAGCTGGAAATATAGAATAGTTAAACGATGAAAGAAACCAGAAACCTGCAGTTGTGCATAAAGTGGAACAGGAAGATTCAACATGTCATCCAGATAATATCTATTTATAAGGAACTTTAGTAAGAATATGTTTGTGTTGAGGTTAAGACCCTATGGGGAAAAAAAGTCAAAAGTGATTTCAAATGAGACAGATAAAAACATCTCAAGATTTGAAAGGAATGGCTGTTATTCGTCTCTTATAGTCCTTCCCAACTTGAATGAACATAAGCATGAAAATTTTCAGTTAATGGCCAACTTTCAGGGCATGAAATGGGATGCTAAGCAATTTCAAGAAATGGAGATCTAACCATTGAACAACCACTCTGACTTGTTATGTGTGTCAATTCTGCGGATTATGGTAATCTTCTCATCTTTTGTGCTTCCTCTCAAGGATATTTTGATGTGCCCTGACTCCTCCCCACGCTTCACATATGCCCCAATACTTGTTGCCCTCCCAAGCAGCTGCAGAAATAAAGTGCCCGACTGTTTAAAACTACAATCACATATAACTCTAATGGGGAATCTCAGTAGACTTCAACCAACCTGGGGCTCACCACCAAGTCCAAGTGCAATGGCGCACACAATTGAGCTCTTACCCGACCCATTTGGTCCAATTACAAGGTTCAGGCGTGATCCAGGTTTGCAAACCAAACAATCATAAGTCATAAAGTTCCGAAGTTCAATCTCAATTATGTTTCCAGGCATGTAGTCGTCTTCTCCTCTGGAAGAAAAAATTAGGAGAAAATTAGCCATTGCCAAAATTGACACGAGAAATTGGAGAAGTTTGTAAGTTCCATTTTTCCAAATCATGCCGGCATAATTCAAACATAAAATTACGCTTGAGGGCACACAAATATGCTAGTGGCAGGGCTCTTTCTTGATCTTGGTATTGAATATAATAGCAGTGTAGCTTAACCTCAAGAACAAATTTTTTAAAGGGTTTGCTTAAGTAACTCACAAAATCAAAACAAAGTAAACTACAGTTTCAATTACAGAAAGCAAAGTAATAACAGAATTTCCAATAAGTCGTTCAATTACATTGCATAATTTCCTTTACAACAACTAAAAATCCAAATTTATTTTCAATTTCAGTCAGTTTAATTCCTCTTCCCCACATTTCTCAATAACCAGAAAAAAAGAGCCAAACCCCTAATTTTGTTAAACCAGAAACAACTGAAACACAAGAAAACATGAGAAAAAAAATTCCCCGAGGGATACAATGGGGATTAAATAAAGCTGTGGAACCGTAGAAGATTGGAATTTGTGGCTGACCTGGAGATTTTGGCGCGTTTTGAGGGAGGTTCCCCCCTCGTTGAAGGCCGTTTCATAGTTATAGCGTTGTCGTTTTGTCGGGTTTAGGGAACTTTTGGAATTGAAATCTGTGAAACCCTGAGTGGTTGAAATTGAAGCCTTGAAGACATGAGATTGGGGGTCAGGGTTTCATTGAGAGATTTGAGAAGAAAAAATTGGCGCGAAAAAAAAGAGTACAAGAGGGAAGCCACTGGAGAGGGGTGAGAGAGGGTGATGCTTACGGGTAGTGGCTCGTAGCCAGTGAGCGTGAACTCTTTTTTTGTAATTGTTTTAATATAGGTCCCTGTCAATTAATAATTTTGATATAGGTCCCTGTTAATTAATTGTCTTAGCATGACCCTCCTACTTATGATTCGTTGATCAGGCAGGTCCTTGCTTCCAAATTAAGTTATTAAGTGCTGAGTTGGGTTTACATGTGAAATACACTTCCACACTTTTTCTCTTTTCTAATTTAAGATTAAAATTAACTTTAGTTGTATATCCATACTGTAGTTAATTATAAAATAATAATAAATTTAAATTGATTTATGTATCAAATAATATATATATTTTTAAATTTAATTATTTAGTATTTTTTAAATACTATTTTACTATGGCTGTAGATATACTGGTAAAACAATTCATGACATTATTTATTTAAATATAATTTTATGACAATGAGGATCTTTGAATTAGTTTTGTGCCTACCTAACTAATTTTTGTTCACATTAAAATAATTGAAAAATACTTATAAAATCATCGATTTAACATTTTTTAAAATATATTTTAGAAACAATTTCAAAAGTAGAATTACCGAACTACCCAACAATTTTTTTTTTTAGTATAAATCACGCGGTGTCCTAAACGCTGGCCCAGACTAATCCACGTTTGCACCGGGTGGACCCCGAAGGGATGAAAATGCTCCCCAAATGACTGGCTTCATACAAGAGGAGGGTTTGAAAGACTTGCTCACCACCCAGAGAATCGCTCACCATCCACGCACTTCCAAAAGTCTCTTTCACAGATGTAAGAGATGGCCAATAGGAGCCATGTACTAGTAGCTCCATTCCCAGGTGCAGGCCACATAAATCCCATGCTGCAATTCTCAAGGCGTTTGGTCTCCAAAGGGCTCAGAGTCACCTTCACAATCACCAAAAGAAGTGATGGAGGGAGATAGAGGTAGAGAAATGAAAATGAATTCCAAGAAATAGAGAGAGCTGGCTGCGAGCTAGAATTTATTTAGTTTAACCATCTTCTTCCTGGAATGATCATGTGGTTTCCTTGTTATACATGTTAGAGAATAATATAAATTATATTCTGGACCTCACTTATAAGTTTGAGTTTTTAGGTGAGATGGTTCTTTAATATGGTATGAGAGCCTTGTTGACCCAGCGGTCACGAGCTTGAATCTCACCACCCCATTCTATTTGATAAAAATTAAGCACAAGGTAAAGTGAGCCTGTGTGCAAGTTTCAAGCTCAAAAGGCTTTCACTTGAAGATGTGTGTTAGAAAATAATATAAATCATATTCTGAAACCTCACTTATAAACTTAAGCAGATCAGTTGGAATCTGAAACCACATGCTTCACTAATAGATATATATCCTCAGGTCAAAAGGATATGGTTTGTGTGAATATACATGAGAAAAGACCCCACATGCTCAGAAAAAAATAGTTCAAGGAGACAGACAGAAATCCATCAATCCAGACTGATATTTTATAAAACTGTTCGTGATTATTTTGTTGACTGGAGGTTGCGCCTCCCCTGACTTCATCTCCATATATAATGCCTCTCTATTGTGTTTGTGAGACAAGAACTGGAAAAAAAAATGGTTAAGGATAAAAGAGGTAGGGAAAGTCATGTTCTGGTTCTCCCATTGCCTCTGCAGGGTCATATAAACCCAATGCTGCAATTTTCCAAGCGTCTAGAATCCAAAGGCATCAAGGTCACGCTCATCGTCACCCCTTATATTGCCGAGTCCATGCAAGGCCAACACAGCTCCATCAATTTGGAACCAGTTTTTGATGGATCCAAGGAAGGTGAAATGGCAGCAAACATTGACAAGTATTTCGAGCGTTACAAGATCATCATGCCTCACAGCTTATCCAACCTCATTGATAGATATAATGGCAGTGAATATCCTGTTAAGTTTCTCGTGTATGATTCTGTCCTACCATGGGCACTAGATGTGGCTCGCAACAAGGGAATAGAAGGTGGTCCATTTTTCACTCAATCTTGTGCAGTTACTGCTGTTCTTTATCATGCCGCTCAGGGGGCATTTCAAGTTCCAGTGGACGAGTCTGATCAGGCAGCTGTGTCCTTACCTTCGTTGGAAAGGTTGGAGCTCAATGATCTGCCATCATTTGCTACTGATGCGAGTTCATATCCAGCTATACGAGAACTCCTCCTTGGCCAGTTCTCGAATATTCTTGAAGCAAGATGGCTGATATGGAACAGCTTTAATGAGCTTGAAATTGAGGTGTGGACTCCTATTCTTTGATAATATACTCATTTATGGCATGCTGAACACTTCTTGACAGTTTGCTATTTCTGTAACAGGTAGTGGACTGGATGAGAATCAATAAATGGTCAATCAAACCAGTAGGACCAATGATTCCATCCATGTTCTTAGACAAGCGGCTGGGGGATGACAAAGATTATGGCCTGAACCTTATCAAGCCCAATTCAGATGTTTGCATGAAGTGGCTGGACTCGAAGGAACCAGGGTCGGTTGTGTACGTCTCATTTGGAAGCCTGGCTGCTGTCGGAGAAGAGCAAATGGCAGAGCTGGCCTGGGGTCTTAAACGAAGCAATAGGTGCTTCCTATGGATAGTAAGAGAGTCAGAAGAGAGTAAACTTCCAAGGGACCTCGTAAAGGAGACATCAGGAACAGGCCTAATCATAAAATGGTGTCCTCAACTACAAGTTCTGGCTCACAAATCAGTCGGATGCTTCGTGACTCATTGTGGGTGGAACTCGACACTCGAGGCTTTGAGCTTAGGAGTGCCAATGGTAGCAATGCCACAGTGGACAGATCAGCCAACCAATGCAAAGTATATCACTGATGTTTGGCGTGTAGGAGTTAGAGTGAAGGCAAATGAAAAGGGGATTGTCACCAAAGAAGAGGTAGAAAGGTGCATAAGGGAAGTCCTGGAAAGTGAAAGGAGCAACGCGATAAGAAGGAATTCTGATAAATGGAGGAAATTAGCCAAAATTGCAGTGGATGAAGGTGGAAGCTCTGATAAGAACATTGAGGAGTTTGTAGCTGAGGTTGCGTGCAAGTCCAAGGGAATCATAGAGTGAGGCCCCTGCTGCCATAAGATGTTATAGGCATATCGATAAATTCATCTCTACATTTTGAGCTTTCCAATCTGTTCTTGCAGAAGATGATGTAGACATCAATGCATCTTCATGGGGTGATTGTGAATCCACAGATGGGTTAATTAGTAAAAAGATGTTATCAAAATCATTACATTTGAGCAGAATATCTCATGAATATAGCACTTTTCCTTGGAAACAACCTTGAATATCATTTGTCCAGTGTTCATGTACTAATTGTTCAGACATCTGTAATGAAGTCATCTGGACACAGTTTGAACATGACGAGGATAAAACGTGCTGTTCCTTCAGCCACACAATATTCTTACTGGTTGTGGCCCACTATTCATCACCATTATTGAAAAAGCAAATGATTTTATGGGATGAGTGTCCTCTCATGTACGAGACCACTTGATTTATGGAGAATGGACTTCTTTTTTGGTTTTTAACATAGATATTTTTTTTTGTTCTGTGGACGTGATTGCTGATAGATAATCATGAAATTAAGACATTAGTCTACCTTTTATAAAACCCTTTTGAACAGCAATGTCTACATATTTATAATGTTTAATTTAGGAATATAATTAATAATGTTTTTAATTGGTTGCTGTGGTTTTCACTACAGTGATGAATAAAGTGATGCCTCATCAAGTTATGTCTAACATTAAATTTTGATAATCTTGGTCATGAAAGTTGAATTCACATATATATATTGGCATCAATCAAACTATATTAAAGAAGAAGAAGAAGATTTAGTTGTTTCAAAAATATCCATTCGCTTACTGTTGTTTTACCGTAGATTAGTATTGTTTTGCTGGTGATACGCTGGTAATTAGATGTATGATTAGCTTGGAATATGCAGAGAAGATCGTGGATGGGGATGGCAGAGGTTCAATTATTCAGATCGGCTTCAATTAGTGTTGGCTTCAATTATTCTCATGCCAGACAAATCTGAGCCTGGCTGAAATCCATAAAACAAGTTCACGGAAAAAGTGATTTTACTTCGAAAAGATTGATATGAAATGGTTAGTGCATGCCATGTAGAACTTGCTTGAGTTGAGGTAATTCCATATATATTCTAGGAAATTGTTGTATACAATGAGATAAGTTCATAACTTTAAATAACCGTGCAAGAATACAAGCTACATGAAAAAACAGAAAAATCTCGGCCCTATAAACTGATCCTAGATTCAATTCACTTCCGTGGCAGGAGATCATTCCAGGTCTGGACAAAAAAAAACAACAGAAAACATGGTTGAAAACAGCTGTTGAAGCAAGAGTTGGAGTAACTTCTTCTGACAATTCTTATTGAAAGAGAAGCTCATATATTGATACCACACGTTGGACTAAATGGGCGACACCTCATTCCTGTCAGGAAATAGGAAAACAGGCGAAGCTGTCAAGGGAGAGGATTCGTCAGATTATTTGCATTGCATTACCAAAATTAATACATAAGAGAATATTAGACCTTTTGAAAGTATATGCTGTATAGAAATCTCCATTGTTCATAGATAGAACAATGGAGATTTGTGCATTTTTCCCATGAACTGAACATTTAAGCAAATATCTGCCAGGAACAGGATCCAAGACTGTTTATAGTAGTCTTTAAGCTCCATGATATGATAATTCCGCATTCTATATGAAATGAAACTATATATTGGTAGAAGTTTGTGCTGTGACTGATAGTAGCACCGCAAATATCAGCACCAGAAGAGCACATAGCTCTATCATTTGAGAGCAGCCTGATCGAAGACACCAGCTAGACGCATTTTGTAATGCAGATACTTCCAAGCACATTTAGCATTCCTGCCGCTTGTTTCCATGATTCGATCACATGACACGTCACAAGTAACATGTTCGTCCCCTCTAGGTTGCCGACAGGCTTATGTACATATTATTTATATTACATGTACGAGTCGGAGCAAGCAACCAGCGTTTGTAGTCCAACGGTTAGGATAATTGCCTTCCAAGCAATAGACCCGGGTTCGACTCCCGGCAGACGCATAACTAATCGCCCTTTAATTTTTTGTTCATCCTTTAGCTTCCATCTCCACTTCTCCACTCTCTATTACAACAGCCCAAATTCCCCGGCGACTTCTCTGCCCTGAATCATCTCTGCTATCTCCATCACCATCGGTTTCCTCTAAGAACCACCCATCAAAGCCTTTGGTTGAGTCATCTAGACCTCCTCCTAATTCGAGCTTCAACTATACCTTGCTAGCCCTTCTGCCAACCCAGTTGTCCACTTCAACGAGTCCAACATTGAGAGGGTAAAAACCATAAAAATCCAATCTTTTTTCCCCTTGTCTTGATAGAGTTTGTATCATTCAATGTGTAAATTTATCTTTTTCTTATTTCTGTTGTTCTTTGACAAGGAAAGTTGAACAGAGTTGATTGGCTCACTTGGTGGTTCCCTCTTGTGATGTTACCTTTGATGCCAAATGATATCATGTTGATTTCTTTAGTCCAGTACATAAACTAGAGCTCTTGTTATTCTCTTAGTTCTGGCAGCAACATTTTAGATAATCTTCTCACTTGATTTTATTTCCAGGTTGAGTGGACCGGTGCAGACCAACTCTGATTTTTGAATCTTATTACTTTTTTGGATCACAAATGCAATATTCCTTTCTTGCTAATTGATTTCTTATTAGTATTCTTCCTCCTCCAAGATTTGTGGTCAACGTACCTATTTTTTATTCATCTTTAAGCAATTTCTTTGGATAATTTTTTTCCTGCTTTCTTCAGGCCATTGCAAATTTTATCTTGATTTAGTTTAGCCCACTATCATGCTCCTTTTATTAGCTAGCAAAGAGCACAATAAAGCTTAGAAGGGCTCATGATACTTTCTTCCTAAACTTCAATTTGATTCGAGATTTGTGCAATCAGATGCAGTCAGTCATCATGAGAAATCACACACTGCTGTTATGGGAAGTCAAATGTGCCAGGAGCGAGAGAAAAAGCCTTTGACAAGCATAATAAATATATTTTTGCACCCACAATCAAAACGGAGAGAATTGTTCTAAAACAGAAATTTATTATTGCGGTAAATCAAAGAAATGACAAATGACCAATAGGCCATTTCAGGACTCAACATATCAAACTAAACCAAAAAACAAACATAAAAATTGTTCAACAATCTTATTTGAAACCATCTTTGATTTGCTGTAAACAAAAACCAGACATCAAATGCTTAGTAACCACCTCGAAGGCGAAGGACAAGGTGCAGGGTCGATTCCTTCTGGATATTGTAATCTGCCAAAGTTCGTCCATCCTCCAGCTGCTTTCCAGCAAAGATCAACCTTTGCTGGTCTGGTGGGATACCCTCCTTATCCTGGATCTTAGCCTTCACATTGTCAATAGTATCTGAGCTCTCCACCTCTAAGGTAATGGTTTTTCCCGTGAGGGTCTTGACAAAAATCTGCATACCACCTCTCAGTCGAAGCACCAAGTGGAGGGTGGATTCCTTCTGAATGTTGTAGTCAGCAAGGGTGCGACCATCCTCAAGCTGCTTCCCAGCAAAAATAAGCCTTTGCTGGTCTGGTGGGATTCCTTCCTTATCTTGGATTTTAGCCTTGACATTGTCAATGGTATCAGAGCTCTCAACCTCCAACGTGATGGTCTTCCCAGTCAGAGTCTTTACAAAAATTTGCATACCACCTCGAAGTCGAAGCACCAAGTGGAGAGTGGATTCCTTTTGAATGTTATAGTCAGCTAGAGTGCGTCCATCTTCCAGTTGCTTGCCAGCAAAGATGAGTCTCTGTTGGTCTGGGGGGATGCCTTCCTTGTCCTGGATTTTAGCTTTCACGTTATCAATGGTGTCAGAACTCTCAACCTCCAAGGTGATTGTTTTTCCAGTCAAAGTCTTAACAAAGATCTGCATGCCACCTCGAAGTCGGAGCACCAAGTGTAGGGTGGACTCCTTCTGGATGTTATAGTCAGCAAGCGTGCGCCCATCCTCAAGTTGCTTCCCAGCAAAGATGAGCCTTTGCTGGTCTGGAGGGATGCCTTCTTTATCCTGGATCTTGGCCTTGACATTGTCAATTGTGTCTGAGCTCTCCACTTCCAAGGTAATTGTCTTGCCAGTGAGAGTCTTTACAAAGATCTGCATGCCACCTCTGAGACGAAGCACCAGGTGGAGGGTGGACTCTTTCTGAATGTTATAATCTGCAAGAGTGCGTCCATCTTCAAGTTGTTTGCCAGCAAAAATCAACCTTTGCTGATCTGGGGGGATCCCTTCTTTATCCTGGATCTTAGCTTTGACATTATCAATGGTGTCTGAGCTTTCGACCTCAAGGGTGATGGTCTTGCCAGTAAGAGTTTTCACAAAGATTTGCATCTGCTCATATAACAAACACAAGACAAGATCAGAACAGCCCAAAAGATTATCCACGATAATCAACCTCAAATTAATCACATTATAGAAATATCCACCAGACAGATCCTCTCGCTCATTAAAGAATAAAACACCTGAGCAAATTACATTAGATTATAGGAGTATAGGAATAAAAACATCTTAATTTACAACAAATGATCAAGCAATATCAGACACCAAACCAAACCTAAATCAAACTAAGAGGATAAAAAACATAGAAACACCGGGAAAGATGCATATACCAAGAAAATAGAAATCGTATAGATACTCCAATTATTTCAATCAAAGAGCAAGACCCAGATAAATAACTATGATCTCTGTATTGACAAAACCCTGATAAATTCAAACACTTATAAAACTCCTAAAAATTCATCAATTCCAATCAAATCCACAAGGAACCAATCAAAATCAATCACCCAAAACGACACAAAGAAACCCTAATTTAACAATCAAAAGAGAAAACTGGAACAAATCAAAGACAACAATTAATCTATCAATAAAGTAATAACTAGAAACGAAATGAAGCTGAATCGCACATACATTGACAAAAAGAGCGAGAAAAACACCGTGAGAGAGATCGCGAGATATGAATTTTAGGGATTTTGATTGAATGATTTGTTTAGGAGAAATGTGAGCTTTATTTATAGGAGGAATTAGAGAACGAAGTTACGAGAGTGCCCTGGAGGTTTGGAAAGAGTAATCGACTGGTTTTTAGCGTGAGTCTACACGCGCTTTACATATGGCCAGCGTTACTTTTCTTAGAATACTTTCCTTCCTCTTAAGAAAACGAAATTTACTTATACTTCTATTTTAAGGCTCGTGGTGCTTGTGCATCGCTTTATTTTAGGGTTTTCGTTGACCGAATCTAAGTATTTCCTTGTATTGAAATATTAGAATTAAAGATGAAAGTTTAATCTAAATTTTATAGATATAAACGAGCTGGTTAGCCCGCGCGTTGTGCCGGGCTTTTTATATATAGCAAAATGATTATTTATGTGGTAAGCAAAGAATTTTTTAATTGATAAATAGAGAGTTGTAAATTTTAAATTATGCTATAATTTTTTTTATATATTGAATTAGTTGATTATTGTTATAAGCTTAAATATTCAGATAATAATTCAATTTCGAAATTTAAAAATTATAAGCGATAAAATTTATGAAAGATCAGCGAATTGTGATTTGAGTATTGCAAGACCATAATTGATTAATTGTTTAGTATGTATTAATTGTTTTGATGGTTATTTAATTGGTTGATGTAAATCTGTAATCAATAAAATGAATGAAAGATGATTTTTTGTTGTCTTGAACTGAATGTGTTGATAGTTAAATTTTTTTAACAGTTACTAAGCATTTAACTGGTTGATAGCAATATTGTAATCGCTGAAATCTATTAAAGATAAATTATTTTTTGTTTGCATTGATCTGGTTGGTTGTTGACATTATTTTACTGGCTTGGAGAATAATTTAGTTACAGTTTGGATTTGAATTGTGTGTTAATTTAATTAACTCATAGATTGCAAAATTGCAATGTTTTGATTATCTGGTGTGTTTTAATTGGATTGATAATTATATAATTAGTTGGTCGAAAAAATGTAATAGATTATATTGATTAGAGATTTTTGTTTGCTGTAGTCAATTGGGAATTTGTTGGTGATTGGTTTTGTTGTAATTGTGTAGCCGATCATCTAATTTTTCTTTATTCAGTTGTGTTTACTGGTTATGGAAATATTTTTTGTATCCATTTGTATGGTGAATTATTTGATTGTTTGGTGTGATATTTTTTTGTTGTAGTTTATTGATCAATTTGTGAATGTGTTTTAATCGGTTATTTGTAATTGTGTGGCCGATCATCTACTATTATATAACTATATTAAATGTATCTCAGAATACTTATATTATTTTTTTATATTAAAAAAATCATATGTCATGTTTTCTTTTCCCTATATATATTCTTAGGCGAAAGAATAAAAATATATATATAAAAAATTAACACCATTACTGTCAAAATAATAGAAATTATTAAATTATGAAGAGCAAAAAAAATATTAACAAAAGAGTTACTAACAAAAATAATTGTTATTATTATTATTATTATTTTTATTATTATTATTGTTATTATTATTATTATTATTATTATTATTATTATTATTATTATTGTGATTATTATTATTATTGGTATTATTATTGTTATTATTATTATTGTTATTATTATTGTTATTATTGTTATTGTTATTATTATTATTATTGAAATAATTGTTATTATTATTATTGTTGTTGTTGTTGTTGTTGTTGTTGTTGTTATTATTATTGTTATTATTATTATTATTATTATTATTGTTATTATTATTATTATTATTGTGTTAAGTACACTTATATATACATGGACAAAAGTAGACATTATTCTATAAATAAATAAAATTCAATTTGTGAATGTGTTTTAATCAGTTATTTGTAATTGTGTGGCCGATCATCTACTATTATATAACTATATTAAATGTATCTCAGAATACTTATATTAATTTTTTATATTAAAAAAATGCTAGGTCATGTTTTCTATTCCCTATATATATTCTTAGGTGAAAGACTAAAAATATATATAAAAAAAATTAACACCATTACTGTCAAAATAATAGAAATTATTAAATTATGAAGAGCAAAAAAAATATTAACAAAAGAGTTACTAACAAAAATAATTGTTATTATTATTATTGTTATTATTATTGTTATTATTATTATTATTGTTATTATTGTTATTATTATTGTTATTATTATTATTGTTATTATTATTCTTAATATTGTTATTATTATTATTGTTATTATTATTGTTATTATTATTATTATTGAAATAATAATAATAATAATAATAATAATTATTATTATTATTATTATTATTGTTATTGTTATTGTTATTATTATTATTATTATTATTATTATTATTATTATTATTATTATTATTATTATTATTATTATTTTTAAGCTGAATATAATTATATTATTATTTTTATTATTATGAAAGACTAAAATTATTTTAGAAACTTTAACAAAAGGAAAAAAAAAATATCATTGCCATTAGTGCCAAAAGATTAAAAATTATTAAATTATACAGAGAAAAAAAAAATATTAACAAAAGAGTAAGCAAGAAAAACAATTAAATTATTATTATTATTATTATTATTATTATTATTATTATTATTATTATTATTATTGTGTTAAATACAAAATTAAAACTCGAAGACAATTTTTTTTATTTTATCCGATTTATCATTATATGATTATATTACATGTATTTAAGAATACTGATATTAATTTTTTTTATTCAAAAAAATTTAGGTCATGTTTTCTTTGCCCTATATATATTCTTATGATATAATATTCAATAAATATTAGAACATATAATTAATGAAAGACTATAAATATTTTAGAAATTTTAACAAAAGGAAAAAAAAATATCATTTCCATTACTGTCAAAACAATAAAAATTATTAAATTATACGAAGGAAAAAAAACATTAACAAAAGAGGAAGCAAGAAAAACAATTAAATTATTATTATTATTATTATTATTATTATTATTATTATTATTATTATTATTATTATTATTATTATTATTATTATTATTATTATTGTGTTAAGTACAAAATTAAAATTCGAAGACAATTTTTATTTTATTTTATCCGATTTATCATTATATGATTATATTACATGTATTTAAGAATACTGATATTAATTTTTTTTATTCAAAAAAATTTAGGTCATGTTTTCTTCGCTCTATGTATATTTCTATGAGATAATATTCAATAAATATTAGAACATATAATTAATGAAAGACTAAAATTATTTTACAAACTTTAACAAAAGGAGAAAAAAAATCATTGTCATTACTGTCAAAACAATAAAAATTATTAAATTATACGAAGGAAAAAAAAACATTAACAAAAGAGGAAGCAAGAAAAATAATTAAATTATTATTATTATTATTATTATTATTATTATTATTATTATTATTATTATTATTATTATTATTATTATTATTATTATTATTATTAAGTACAAAATTAAAATTCGAAGACAATTTTATTTTATTTTATCCGATTTATCATTATACGATTATATTACATGTATTTAAGAATACTGATATTAATTTTTTTTATTCAAAAAATTTTAGGTCATGTTTTCTTCGCCCTATATATATTCCTATGAGATAATATTCAATAAATATTAGAACATATAATTAATGAAAGACTAAAAATATTTTAGAAACTTTAACAAAAGGAAAAAAAAAATCATTGCTATCACTGTCAAAACAATAAAAATTATTAAATTATACGAAGGAAAAAAAAACATTAACAAAAGAGGAAGCAAGAAAAACAATTAAATTATTATTATTATTATTATTATTATTATTATTATTACTACTACTATGATTATTATTATTATTATTATTATTATTATTATTATTATTATTATTAGTATTATTATTATTATTATTATTACTACTATGATTATTATTATTATTATTATTATTATTATTATTATTATTATTATTATTATTATTATTATTATTGTGTTAAACACACTTATATATACATGGACAAAAGTAGGGGTTATATTAG
Source organism: Salix caprea (assembly GCA_964035475.1). Classification (NCBI taxonomy): domain Eukaryota; kingdom Viridiplantae; phylum Streptophyta; class Magnoliopsida; order Malpighiales; family Salicaceae; genus Salix; species Salix caprea. The sequence goes on along the minus strand of OZ037743.1, from coordinate 15,858,540 downwards.
AAATTTAAAAAAATAAAAGTATAAGGGCTGAAATGAAAATAAAATATAAAGGGATTAATATCAAAAATTAAAAGTTTAAGAGCTGAAATGAAAATCAGATTTATTAATATTTTCAATTAAAGGACGAATTTGCATAAATCGAAACTACTGTACCGAATATGTAACATCCCCAAATTTCTTTTTTCTCCTAATTGTTTATTTGTTAATCTTTACCCCTATAAAAGGGTAGATGAAGCATGAATTTTTTTTTCTCTTGCCGAAATTTCTAACGAAATTTCGGCAGAGCCTCCCCTATATCGGGAGATCCCAAGTTATCAATAACACAACCTGCACACAATTTGGATCACAACTCACCTATAATCACATTCATGTATACAATTAATTGCATAATTCATTTCAGAATATGCTCAGGACCATATTCCTTCTCAAACTTCATCTTACATCACACGTATAAGATAAAAATTAAAAAGCCAGTTCGTACATGAAGATTTCACATATATACATATACATAAAACATAACATAGTTTAATATTCTAAGATAATCTAGTACTTTCTAATATCCGGAGCATAGGTGGATACATTTAATATTCCAGAAACAAAATTTACAAAAATACTATTCTATACAATTTACATGTTCTTCTACATATCAAAATTTCATCATAACTCCCTAAGTTCCTAACTTATACAAAAAGGAATTAAGGTTTAAAATTCTATTCCTGACGAGAATGGGAAGAACCTGCAAAATATAGATTTTCCACATAAGTAAAACAATTTAGTAAATACTAGCAATTTACAGAGAAATTATACAACACATCCATCAATCTACACCATATACACCATATACAACCATATACACCATTTTTTTTTAGATTATATAAAAGAAAATTTATTTCTTTTAACTGCTTTGCTTTCATCTCAGAAAGCTTATCAAGTCTATTAATTTTGCCGATATCGACGTCATCCGCCGATATCATTAACTATTCTGAAACCGAATAGCTAATCAAGTTTATAAATCATGCCGATATCGACGTCACCCGCCGATATCATTAACTATTCTGAACCGAATAGCTAATCAAGTTTATAAATCATGCCGATATCGACGTCACCCGCCGATATCATTAACTATTCTGAACCGAATAGCTAATCAAGTTTATAAATCATGCCGATATCGACGTCACCCGCCGATATCATTAACTATTCTGAACCGAATAGCTAATCAAGTTTATAAATCATGCCGATATCGACGTCACCCGCCGATATCATTAACTATTCCAAAATTAAATAGTTAATCAAGTTTATACATTATGCCGATATCGACGTCACCCGCCGATATCGACCAGCTTGTTTCTTTCTACACATACATATATACCTATTTTTCCATCTCCTAACCTTTCCTTTACCCGTTTTCTTTTCCTCATCAATAAGCACCAAAATATAACTTATAGTTCAATAACTAGTAAAGAAAATAATTATTAGAAAAAGCAAATATAGGTACCAAGTACCTACCTGCTGTGAAGGTTCGACTTGCGTTACCCTGTTGTTGTTGTTGTTGCCCTTCACCTGCGGTTCTTCCTGAAACCACAAATACCCACCATTTTTTTTTATATTAATCCACATATCCCACACAACAACAATAAAAATGGTAATAATATTCATTTCCCTTTTACCAATTCTTTTCTTTCTTACTTATATTCCTCATTATCATCCTTTAATTTTTCAGCTCATTTATAGTCCAAATGGACATCATGAATTCAATTTCTTATCACCATTTATTCTCTTCTTTTATTTTCTGAAGATCAAGACACATTTTATGAAGGGAAAGGGACAATTTCTACCCTTAACATGATTAAATTTTTGATATTTTCTCAACTTGGCCGAAATTGTCAACACATGTGACAGCTTGACCTCTCCTCAGAGTTTTACCCATATCTGGAGTTCCAGAACTCCAAATTAGACGAGGTTGGACTCATTGGAAAGCTAACACTCCCAGCTACAACTTCTATGAAGGGACCTTCCCTTAATTATGTATTTTTCAGGTCCAAAAGTCCCTCACAAAAAGGGCAACGAAACTATCCAGTTTTGAAATAAAAAGAAAGTGTCTCCAATTCATCTTCAATCCTTGATTTCTCATCAATAACAGCCATGTCTTCCATTTATTCATGAAATCCTACTCATTTATGCATTTTCCTAACATTTTGTGTTAAAAACCCTAATTCCCAACTCAAGAACAATCATGAACTTCTACTCAAATTGAAGTTAATTTCATAGAAATTGGAATTAGAACTCCTTACTTGGATGAAATCTAACAATTTTGGAAGAATCCTAGCCTTCTTCTCCTTGGAAATACCCAGCCACTCTTCTTCCTTTCTTCCCCAATTTTTTTCACTTTCTTCTTGTTACTTCTCCACCCAAATGTGCTCTTCCACTTTAGAAATCCAAAGCTTGTATGGGTTTACTATTTTTGGGGTGTTTCTCTTGGTTTTTATGAGATAAATTTTGAAACTCTTCCTCTCCTCTTTCTTTTCCTTTCCGCTGGGCATGGCTGAGAAGAGATGGGTATTTATAGTCCCATCTCTTCTTAATTCTAATTTGACCCCCGTTTTTTTTTTTTTTTTTTTTTTCTTTTCTTTTCCTAAATTTTGTATAATAACAACATATTAATTTTTTTAATTTTTTTTTTAAATCTCCTACCTCTATGTATAATGTATTCTCGGGTTTCACAGAATATATTTAAACCTTTTCAACCCAATCCGGAAATTAAAAGAAGGAGGACCGAAGTGAAACATTCACATTTAATTAATTGCAATTGCAATTGAAGGACCCAATTGAAGGAAATCAAAACTTATATAACTGAAATCAAGCCGAACTGCACAGTACATAACACAATTAAAAGTCAAGGGACCGAAGTGAAAGTATACAAAACTCGGGGGGCTCTTCTGCACTTTGACGTGCAGGAGAGAGAGAAACGGTGCAACCGGCTTTAACCGGCCACCGCCGCGTCCACGGACACCGTGTTGCAAAACGCGCCGCACCGGGAGGAAGACCAAGAGGCGGCGAACCGGATTAGGCGCCTGTAGCTCATTTCTGGACACCGTATCACACCGCACGCGCAACTTGAAAGGGGCGTTAGGGGGAATACCGTGCGTCGCGTGAACGGCACGCGTCTGACAAAATTTCGAAAAATAAATAAATAATAATGGTCAGCTACCGTTATAGCCCTGTCCCTAATTAATAACTTTTGTCTTATTAGGGGCTATAACCGTATTTAGCCATTAAAAAAAAAACCCATGCGGCGGACCGGACCGAACCGGACCGGTACGGACGCGCGCAATTACGCCCTTAACCCTCAGCCGGAAATGCTATTTTGTCTTATTACCGGGGCTAAAATCGTTACTACACTGTTCATAGGCGGAAAAAAAAGGGTGGACGAACTCGCACGACACATGGATGAAAAAGCTCGCGTCCACAGTGAATTGTGAGTGTGTGCACAGTGTTTGAACAGTGTTTTCCGTTTTGTTTTAGGTATTTGTTAATTCGAATTAATTTTAATGTGTGAAATCTTTTTATAGTTATTTTATTAAAATAAAAACAAATAAAATAAAAATAAAAGTATTATAATTTAAAACTCAATTAACATGTCTCTTGTAACATAATATTATTATTTTTTAGATTCAAGGAAACTCTACCTCTCTTTAAATACTTTTTATAGACTCGAGTTTATCGAGTAAAATCTCATCTATTTCAGGTTCTTATAAGATAAACATGTCTTAACTCGAGATCTACAAGACAGATCTTAAACTCTTTAGCACAACCATATATATATATATATATATATATATAGCCAATGCCCCCGCGCCTCGTCGCAAGCGGCACCATATTTTTTTCAACGCAAAAAAATTAAATATACGAGATTTTTTTATTATAATATAAATTTAGGTGAAATAATAAATTAATACAGAATTTCTGTTAAGATAAAAAAGCAAAAACAATTTACAAAAAAACAATAAAAAAATAATCACTAAAATTTCACTATTATGGCGCAAATAATAAAATAATAAAATCATGTGATCCAAAGAATAGATAAAAATAACAGAAAACACAAAAAAAGGAAAAAAGAAGCAATATTAATTTGAAAATGATCACCAATATAAATTAAAATTTCAAGACTAAACCAAATAAAAATAAATCTCTAATAAAAAATCAAACGATAAAAATTAGAAACAAAAACTAAAAGCATAGATACATAAATACAGATAAAAAATAAATGTTGTAGAAGAATGACAGAAAAACCGAAGAAATCCATAGCAAATAAAAAATTCAAACAATAAGGACCAAAATGAAAAATAAAATATATAATTAATTCCAATTGAGCAACAAAATTGAAACAAATAAAAACATTGGGACCAAAACAAATAAATATATATTTTAAAAAACTTTTAGTGTAATTTTATTAAAAAAAAACTAAAAGAATAAGGATTGAAATATGCCTAATTTCAATTGGAGACATAACCAAAACAAATTAAAACAAACTATATAATTAATTCAATTGAAGGATAAAATTGAAATAAATAAAACTGTGGGACCAAAATAATAAATACATTTAAAAAAATTGAAATGTTTTTACAAAATTAAAAGAATAAGGACTGAAATGAAAGATAGAATATATGATAAATTTCAATTGGAGGACCCAATCACAAGCAATTAAAACTTACATATTGAAATAATTAAAATAACCAAAAGAAAACCAAAAATCAAAAGAATAAGGACTAAATTGAAACTCAACCTATATAATCAGTTTTAATTCAATGGCACAATTGAAACAAATCAAAAACTATATTAAAAAAACAATAATAAAAAATAAATTAAAAGCCGAGGGACCAAAGGAAACAATTCGCAAACATCAAGGACCGACGTGTATTTCTGGCCGGGAGGAGAGAGAATAAAAGAGAGGAAAACCATAAAATTGTCCACCGGAGATTCTACAGCAACCTTAACATGCCACGCGCCGTACCGGGAGAAAGAGAACATGCAAGCGCACCATGGGACACGGCGGAAGCCTGTTTCTGACCTCCGTATGAAGTCACACGCGCCACCCGAATGGCGCGTGCGACGGAAACACTGAAGGCGCGTCGAACGGACGCGCCTGCAGTATTTTCAAAAAGAAATAATAAAATGATGGATAATTACCACAACACCCTTGGACCCCACCCGATAACCAAGAAAAAACCATGGTGGAAAATGCATAAATTCCCCCGGGTCCGCCGCCTATTTTTTGTCGTTTAGTGGGGCTAAAATCGTTGTTTCATTGTATAACAAATTCAAAAAATACCATTCATGTCCCCTGGAAAATTCTAGAGTACCCCTGGTCCGATTTACCTTATTTTGTCCTTTAGGGGAACTATTTTTGTCGTTTCACTATGCAACAAATCTGGAAATACCATCCGTGTCACCTGGAAAATTCAAAAATACCCTCGGTCTTGAGGGTTAAAAAATTTCAACCCTAGGAGTAAAATAATAATTACACTGTAGCAATAAATAGTAAATTGTGTTTGTGTGCACAGTAAAACAGGGATGCTGTTTATTGTTTAGGTAATATATATATATATATATATATATATATATATATATAAGTTGCTTATCTTATATTAAATAATACATAGTAATTAAATAATAGATATTCATTATAATCCATAACTAAAATTCAAAACCTTATAAGTTTTAGATGGAGCATCCTATTTTAAATAATAATCAAGGATTGATTGATAATAAATAAGAAAAACTGTTTATATAAGTTTTGGTTGAATTTTTATATATATTTTATTGATTTTTCAAACTGTTTATTCCAGAACCATCTCGATAATAATGCAGCATGTCTTTTTTAAGCTGATGTCGATGACGCAACTATTGTAAGATTAAAAAAGAGAAGCCAGCAGCAGGTCCGTAGATAAAACATTAGCCGACCACAGTGGGAGTCGAACCCACGACCTTTTGATCCGAAGTCAAACGCGCTAATCCACTGCGCTATGCGGTCCTGTCTGTCTTCTTGTGATGACGTTTTATATTCTAATATGTGTATCAATAGAGGTTCAGCTTACATTCTCTCTTTTCCTACGGAGGAGGATTTTTGACGTGGTTAGTAAGCATGTCTCCTGATTTGATTTAATCTCAGAGAATTTTCATAATAAAATAATAATTTATTCATCAAATTTTAATTTTGTTAGTAAATGCAACCAGTGATTGAATTGGATTTGTTTTTTCCTCTTCAGATCACTAGCTGAATCAAGTCGGGTTACATGAGAGTCTCCTCTACTCCGTAATACCTCTCTCTTTCAAAGTTCTTCTTCTTCATAAACCAAAAATTCCCTCCAAATTCCACTTATTAATGGCAAGTAATGTATTCTCACTACCTCTTCCTACACTCATACCGAACAACGCTGTTTTATCTCTTGATTTTGATTTTTTATTTTTACTAATTTATGGGTTCTTCTTTTCTTTTTTGTTTCTGAATTTTTTTATTTATTTTGAGCCCGAAACGACACACCCGGAACGGAACCGAGATGTTCTGGCCGGTATTTTCGAAACAGATTAAAATTAAAATCGAAACAAAAACAACGTCATTTCATTTTGGTTTTTTAGTGGCATGACACGTTCTGACCGGCCGGAACGGCATGGAATTAACAACCCTGCATGAGACATCATTCTCTAATCCAACCGTTGGAAACAGAAGGGAGGATGAATAGAGGAGGAGATAGAACGGTGGGGCGTAGCGGCAAAGGCTCGGGGTTAAGCCATTCAATTGGTGATGCCCGGGTTCGAAGCCCTGCGCTAGCAAACTGCCCTCGTAAGAGCCTGGGACAGCCGGAGATTCACGCATGCCCTGGGCCCACAAAGTGCGCTTTCCAGGTCATGTGGTTACCCGTTTCAATATGGATATCCAAAAAAAAAAAAAAAAAATAGAACGGTGGTGTGTGCAGTAGGAGGGTCAGGCTACATGGCATCATGGCTAGCTAGTTAAACTCTAGCTTCAACGTGCGTGGCTTACTTTCAAAGCCACCGTTCTTGACCTAAGCCAGTCTCTCTCTCTCACGATTTTAAACTCATTCTGGTCAAATGTATGGAATTGATGATCCAAAGGAAACAAAAAACTTTCTTCCCCTTTGCTTTTCTCGACCACTGCCCCTCAGGTTCTTCCCTTGTCCCACCTTTAATTCATCCAATTTTCCACCTAGTCCTGCAATTGATTGTTTGTTTCTATTGCCTGCCATCATCACTTCTCCAGATTTACATCGAGGAACTCATGACATCATGAGTCAGATTAGGTCCTCAGAACTGTTGTGCTTCGTTTTGGCTCTCATTGGAAACTTGGTTCATTCAGCTGCCATGTCAAACCAGTCAGGAAGAATGGGTGGAAAAAAACACTAGTTAAAAGAATCACAATTCAGCTAGGGGTGAAACCCCAATGTTTGATAGCAAAGCCAGGCAGAAGGGTTGACAGGATGAAGATGGAGGGAAAAGAAATCCCATTATTAGAGTGGAGTAGTTGTTTACAGCCTGTTGCAAAAATGTGGATATATGCAAAAAGTTGTTCATCTAACTTCTCTACGGCAATGGACTTCAAAAACTATCTGCTTGTATCTAACATATGTTTGATAATTGCTTCATCTAACTTTTGTTTATAAACCTTCTAAATAGGGGAAAAACCAAATGAAAGGTTTCTACATTTCCAGCTGATAGAGCAAGTTATCCCTACGTTGTCGTTCACAATCTTTTGCTATGAGTTGCTTTCTTGAGAAATTATCTCATGTCATCCTGTCATTCCATAAAATTCTCTTATAAACTGGTTTTTAAAACACTAATCGTTCAATCTCTGATAAAAAAAATGTTTTTTTTGTTCTGGCAAATGAAATGACTTAGACCTATCTTACAGGTGCACGTCTATGCTGTTAAACTATTGCAGACGTGAAGATAACAAAATTTTCTTCTCATACAAGGGGATTAAAGAGAAAATGCAAATTTCCGGTATCAACTTTATTGAATGAATGCCTTAAAAGCTGTAGAAGATGAGAAGAGCTGTGAGGGAGAAGATTAGTTGGGAGATTTCTACTTGAAGATCAAGTCTTAAGGAATAAATTCTATTATTATTTTCTTGTTTTGTTATTTGAAATTTGTTATGTAATCATCAGTAGATTTGATTGTTCTTTGCTAAACAAAAATTCCATTTCCGATCAATAAAATACAATCTTCCACACAACTTGTTTTTCTCAACGTTTTGGTTGTTTGCATGATCCATCATATGTTTTAACAAACTTCATCCCGCTGAGTTAACTCTTAGAGACACTGTTGAAAGCTTGAAGGAGAAAGAATTTCTTAGTATCTGAATTAGGGGCACAATTAATCCTCTCAGTTCCACTACAAAAGATAATATGGTCTTGAGAGTTTGAACTCTTTTTTTGGTAAGAATGGTTAGAACTAATTTCACAGTTTCTTAGCAAATGTTCGGCTTGACCTGGTGTTTACAGATGCATCTCGACGGGGCTAAGTCTTTGAAGGCTTTCATTTTCTCAAATCTGGAATAGAAGAGTCATGAGACTACGATGTGATGCTTGACTTGGAAGTGGTCAAAACTTCTCAGATTCATAATCCCCTATGATGGGAGGACCGAGTACATGTGTATAATATCCCTGCAAACATTTATACAGACAAACGATGTCAGACATGTGTGGGAGTGTGGTTGCGGTAACTTTTTAAAGTGTTTATCGTGTTGAAATACATCAAAATAATTTTTTTTTTATTTTTTAAAAATCATTTTTGAAATCAGCACATCAAAATGATCTAAAACACACAAAAATATATTCATTTAAAATGAATTTTTTTTTTCAAATTTCGGCCAAAAACCGGTGGGATCGCAATGCCAAACGGGCACTTAGAGGTGTTAAGGAACCATCTCACCTAAAAGTTTAAGCTTGTAAGTGAGACCTCATAATATGATTTATATTATTCTCTAACACCCCCCCTCAAGTGAAAGTTTTTTGGGCTTGAAACTTGCACAAGCCCACATCACCTTGTGCTTAGTTTTTATCAAATAGAATAGGGGTGGTGAGATTCGAACTCGTGATCGCTGGGTCAACAAGACTCTGATACCATGTTAAAGAACCATCTCACTTAAAAGCTTAAGCTTGTAAGTGAGACCCCATAATATAATTTATATTATTCTCTAGCAAGAGGGTGTCAGGGAATCTAATCTAAAAGTATTTAAAAAAAATTATTATTTTTTTTTTATTTTAAATTATTTATTTTTGATGTTTTTAAATTATTTTAATGTAATAATGTTAAAAATAATATTTTTTTTAAAATAATATTAATTTGATATATTTTTAAATAAAAAATATTTTTAAAAACAATATGAATACTCAGACTAAATATGGTTGAGAGTACCAATCTCTCGGGGCTCCTCAATTTTGACATGGTCCATGCATGCAAGTGGGAGAATGGCCAGAGCATGATCTAGCTTTGAAAAATAAATGCTATTATAATTTAATATATAGCAAGACCGAGACTACAAAGGTGAGCTCAGACTTTTACTGTAGCCATAGAGACATTTGCACTGTGGATTGGCCATTTTTCGGCCGTGCGTCGGGCGAGTTCGTCCGTTTTTTTTCTTCTTCGATGAATAGTATTTTGACGATTTTAGCCCCGGTAATAAGACAAAATAGAGCTCGGGCTGAGGGTAAAAAGGGTTGAGGGTTAGGGTCATTCATGTAATTGCACGCGTACGGACCGGACCGGTCTGGTCCGGTCCGCCGCAATTTTTTTTTTAATATATTTAAAATGGCTAATTACGGTTCTAGCCCCGCATAAGACAAAAACATTGATTTTGGTCCAGGGGCTGTCCGGTAATTGACCATATTTTTTTATTTTTTTCCCCGGTTATTGTCAGTGCGTGTGTCACACGCGCCTACCTGTTTCACGCCCCATGCCCTGTTTAGGTGGCGCGTGCGGTGTCATATGGTGGCCGGAGACGATCTGCTGACGTCTAGAGCGGTTCTTCTAGGCGTGGTCTTCCTCCCGCGGTGGCGCGTGTACCATAAAAATGTCCGTGGACGCGCCGGGGACCGGTTAAAGCCGCCGGCCACGTTTCTCTCTCTCTCCTGCATGTAAAAGTGCAGGAGAGTCCCCCATTTTGTGCTACTTTTTACTTCAGTCCCTTGACTTTTGATTTTGTTTTTCCTGATTTTGGTTGGATAAGTTTTGATTTAGTTCGATTGGGTCCTCCGATTGGAATTGATTGGATGTCAATGTTTCAGTTCGGTCCTCCTTCTTTTAATTTTCGGATTCGATTTAAATTATTCAATAAATACAGTACAGAAGTTTCGATTTCTTCAATTGGATCCTTTTATTGAAATTGATAATATATTGAATTTTCATTTTGGCCCTTATAGTTTTAATTTTTGATTTTAATCCCTTGATAAATTGATATTTGTGTTTTATTTTCCATTATTAACATAATAATAATAATAATAATAATAATAATAATAATAATAATAATAATAATAATAATGATGATAATAATAATAATAATAATAATAATATTTTTTTTCCTTACTCTTTTGTTAATGTGTTTATGTTTTTTCTCTCAGGATAATTTGATAATTTTTATTGTTTTAACAGTGATAACAATGATAAAAAAAAATTGTTTGATCTTTTGTTCAGGTTTTTAGGATTTTTTTGCTCTTTCATTTTTTTTCTTTCATTATAAAAAAAATATAATGATAACAATAATAATAATAATAATAATAATAATAATAATAATAATAATAATAATAATAATAATGATGATGATGATGATGATGATGATGATTATGATGATGATGATGATGATGATTTAATCTTTTAAATTTTCAAATAAAATTATTTTTTTTATCTTTTATTTTATTTTTTATCATCTATTTTATTTTTTTATTTGCTCTTTTGTTAATGTTTTAAGCTTTTTTTCAGCCTTTGATTTAATTTCATTTTCTTCCTGTTATTAAAGCAATAATAATATTAATATTAATATTAATAATAATAATAATAGTTTTAGTATTTGTTCCGACGTGCTTTTTTATTAATATGTTTTTTTGTTTCCCTCTTAGATTTGTTCAATAGTGTTTAATTTTTTGACAATAATAGTAATGATAATTTTAGAAGTTGAGACTTCAATATTACTATTATTATAATAGACCGTGTTGATACCTTTGAATATACCAAATTTTATATATTAAAATATTATATTTTAATCTCAACAGCTATAAAAATTATTTTTTTCGCCTGCACTACACCGGCAACGTAATGCAGGCATTCGACTAGTTTATGAGCTATACCAAACTGTTGGACCATTGGGAGATAGAGAAATCCAAGCTATTACTAAAGCAATGGCGAAAATATAAATTATAGATCATTCCACGTCTCTGTAATTTATTTATTATTTTTGTTAGTACGGATATTTTCCTTATATACGTTTGTCGCTTTCCATGCCCTTATGGTTAAAAATCAATTAATTAATGAAGATATATCTGTATTATTCTAGTAATATTCATGTTCTAGATCGATTTGGTTCTAAATATTTATATATTATATCTATTTGCTTCACTATATCCGTATAAAAAAGACTGTGAATTTTAATTCACCCATATTACCATATAAATATGATTAGTGAACAATTTAATTTAAAAAAAAAACTACGAGCATGTTGTAGATATGTAAGAAGACATAATAACACAATTTATTTATTTATTTATTTTTACATAAACATAGTAAACCAAATCGAAATGGTAAGGATAAACTTAACTGATCTTAAAATATACCGTTGATTTTTATTCCTATAATCTAGAAACCTCCAGTAAGGGATTGTAATTGAATATTTCTTCCAGAGGTTATAATTTTTACTAGTCAGAGAAAAAGATTAAAAGATCAAGTTATTGACGGTCCAACTACACGGATGATGAGCTTTCTTGGAAGCTACGAGCCGTAAAAGTGATTTGCTATTTCTTGCCCATGTCCATCACGGCTGTGTGTATATATAACCCCCTCCCTAGATAGACATTTCATCTACAGTACCCTACAAACACTTTTCGCTTTCCTTTCTAAGAATCTGGCTTTCTTTTTTTCCAATCACAAGCTTTTCGGGAGTTCTAGCTAGCCAGAACCAGTGAGTTAACCGCCATGGAGATGTCGCCATTAACAGAGCTCACAACAAAGAAAACAGGGTCAATGAAAACCAGAAGATCGTGGAGGTTGAAGCTTAATATCAAGAAACGTCTCCGTCTGCATCTTCGTTTAAGCTGTGCAAGAAGCCTCAAACAGCTTTCCACTAAACGAATCCTTGATCAAGACTCAGCTGTAAAGCCCCGTGAAGATGACAAATCGGAGAAAAAGGCCTCCTGTCGTCCCCACAAAACACTATCTCGTCTCTTCCATGTGCCATATACAGCGGTGGATTTTGTAGACCTAGGAGATCACATGACTCCTAAAATGACTCCCAAGCAGAATATATCAGCAATGTGGCAGGAATTTCATGGCTCGAGCAATTGGGACAACCTTCTTGACCCTCTCCACCCGGATCTTCGACGAGAAATTCTCAAATATGGAGAATTTGCTGAAGCCACTTATGATTCCTTCGACTTCGATCCTTTATCGGAGTACTGTGGGAGTTGCAGGTACAACCGGCATAAACTCTTTGAAAAGTTAGGCCTCGCCGAGCATGGTTACAAGGTGAGACAGTACATTTATGCCTTGTCCCATGTCGATGTGCCTGACTGGTTAAAGAGGTCACACACCATGTGGAGCAAAGATTCCAACTGGATGGGTTATGTTGCGGTAAGCAGAAAAGAAGAGTCGCACAGAATCGGCCGGAGAGACATAATGGTCGCATGGCGGGGCACCATCGCGCCATCGGAGTGGTTCTCAGACCTCAGGACAGGTCTGGAGCCTATTGACGACAACACGAACGTGAAGGTCCAGGAAGGGTTCCTCGGCATTTACAAATCCAAGGATGAGCTCACCAGGTACAACAAGCTAAGCGCTTCGGAGCAGGTCATGCAAGAAGTGCTAAGACTGGTGAATTTCTACAGAGGAAAGGGCGAGGAGGTCAGCTTGACTGTTACAGGCCATAGCCTCGGAGGAGCATTAGCACTCCTCAATGCTTACGAGGCTAAGACTGCCATTCCGGACCTGTTCGTTAGCGTCATTTCTTTCGGCGCGCCAAGGGTCGGAAACATCGGCTTCAAGGAGATGCTCGACGAGCTAGGAGTCAAGACCCTGCGCGTTGTTGTCAAGCAAGATGTAGTCCCGAAACTGCCTGGCCTGATGAACAAAATACTTAACAAGTTCCATGGATTAACTGGAAATTTGAAATGGGTTTACAGGCATGTAGGGATTCAATTGAAGCTTGATGCGTTTACATCGCCATACTTGAAGCACGAATCTGACTTGTCAGGGTGTCATAATCTGGAGCTTTATCTTCACCTGACAGATGGGTTTCTGAGCAGTTCATCCAAGTATAGATGGAGTGCCAGGAGAGATTTGGCGCTGGTGAACAAGGGCAGTGGCATGCTGATAGAGGATCTGAAAATACCAGAGTTTTGGTACGAGTTTCCTTACAAGGGACTCGTGTTGAACAAACATGGTAGATGGGTTAAACCTGGTCGACAGCCTGAAGACATCCCTTCTCCACTTGGCATCGAAACACCATCGAAACATGGTCGAGAGCCCGAACACATTCCTTCTCCACTTGGTATAGAAACACCATCGAAACATTGTCGATCTGGCCCATTTTAGATTTCGCACTGACCAAAATTACATGTCCAGTTCTTCTGTTAATATGTATAAGAACTTCAGATTTAATGGGATTTTTTTCCATCTCGTTTCGAAGAAGTTGTAACAGCTTTGCTTTATATTTGACATTTGAAGCCCTTTTTTTTCTACTGGAAACTTTCGTGTTGTCATTATTCTCTCCTGTACCATTAATCACGAGTTGGAATTTGGCTGAGCATTAATTCTTGGCTGTGTTTCTCCGCTTCTTAGTGTTTTACGTAAGAAAAATGATGCTCAATAGATCTCTCGACACAAAAAGAAAAACAATCTCTTCAATATTCATGGAAAGTTACGAGTTTATCTGCCACTGATGTACAACAGGCTTGAACTGAAGCCAAAGCAGAGGCGGGACAAACCGAATGCCATCCAGGCGGAGATCACTTTCATTCAGTAAAAGATGTTGGTGATAAGTTCATTTTTTACCTGCAAAATTTGGAAATTCAATTAGAATTTCATCGAGCACATCCTCAAGGAAAAGTCCAAGTTATGTTTTTTGCACTAGCCAACACAAACTCTTGAATCCTCGAACATTATAAAGCACCCCATATTTGTTGGCCACTTGACCTGCCATTCGTCCACATCTTGCAGCTCAGGCAATGACCGCAAATTTTTTCACAAAATAATAGCTTTAGCCAAGCTTTTAGCTCTACTCAGATTCATCACATCCAGGTGAGTTTGCGTGACCTGAAAATGGTGGTAGATATGCGAAAATCCAAGTTCTTACCTCGGTGATACTTGCGATGAATGTCAGCAAAATCACAGTACCAAGGTGATCAAAAGACCAATCGTTCTCATAGCTGATTCTTCAATTGCATCGATCGGGTTACCTCTGTCAGTGTATAAGGCAAGAATATCAAACAATATATGGCAACCAAATTGTAACAGAAAATCTTGTATTTATTATAGACTATAAATCAGGGATTATAGACTGTAAATTAGGGATTATTACATGTATTTAGAGGACTGAATTCCTCCTTCCAACGGTAAGGAAAATACAGAACAAATTTCCACAGAAACTTGATATCTGTGACATTACCAAATAGATTGTTGATGGACAGCCAAACCATTACTCCATTTAATGTTTCAACCATGTCTCCCTTCATTAATCTAGCCCATCCATAATTTCAATTCTCTTTCTTTACCACCAGAGGCTACTTTCTCACCATCTGGACTCCAATCAACAGCAAATACCTTGCCACAAAGAATCAGGACCTAAATATCAGTGCCATCATGTCAAATGACTTGCACCTGAATGTTTCAAGAGTATGTCAAAATTGACATTTACAATCAACTCAAGAGGGATACATTCTATGAACTACCAGCCATTCTAATAACTAGAGACTTTACCACAAGCGGATTCCCTGGCCTGATGGCTTTCCTGTCTGAGGAGCCCAACACTGAAGCTCTTATGTCCTGCATCAAGAAGTTCATATATGATCAATGCAATAAGTATAAAGGAAATGTACAGACAGGGTGACCATTGTTCTCTTTCCTGGGTATAAAGACCTCACAATGAGCAAGCTCATGTGTAAGGTTGGTTCATTTTGTTAAGATAATCAATCTCAGATCTTATGTATCATTAACATGAACAACAAACAGCTTTGACAATTTGGAAAAATAAATAAATATGAAAGTGTTCCAAGAAAGAAACAAATTTGAATTTGTCACAGCACTGTCTTTTTTTGTATTCTTAAGCGCAAGCAGGATGAAAAAGGAGAGATCGCTTAGATTATCAACCTGTACATGTAAACATCAGTGTCAAACATCATGTAGGTGATATAGTAGTAAGAGGGATTAAAGAGTTTATTTCTCTGGTATCAGATTTATTGCTAATATAATAATTATTTAAAGTTAATATCAGGACCTATAAAATTAGTCGAGTAGCGTATAAACTGCCCGACACCATGTTAATAAAAAAACTCGATTTCTGGGTGTTCAGATCCCATAGACGAACAGTGGTGTCCCCAGAGCCAATGGCCAGCTGTCGCCCATCAGGACTAAAGGCAACTGAAAGTACAGCTTCTGCATGACGTGGAGTGACATAAAAAGAAGAAAAAAGGGCAGAACATGTAAGAAAAACATTTAACACCATTAACCTGGGGTGCTGGTAATTTGACTGAACAAAACAATGAAAGCAGATCGTGCATGTAGTGCGGGGTAAAATTCTTGAGAGGTACAACTAAAAGAGTTTCATTGGAGATGACCAGCACTAGTTACTCAAAACCAATATAACAGCAGACAGAAAGCAACATTTCCATCGCTCATAACTGTAGTTAAGCAAAAACAACGCCCTCAACTGTCCACACAATAACTCTGATACAAGAAGGAAACCACTATCACACCAGCAATGGTGGCAGAACGCCGATTAACTGGACGAGTTCGGAAAATATCTTGCGGCTGATAAACAATTGGCAGCACCTTCTCCACCGAAACTGAATGTCCATAAAAAAAAGTTAACCAACTTCCCCACGCTCAGAAAATCCATAAACAAATTTAAAAATTGTTACTATTATCCTCCCTTCTGTTATGAGCTGGAAGCTTGGACACGTGTGTTCAGATTTGTTTCATTTAATTTGTTGGCAGTTATTGCACTATGTTATTATGTAAGTGCACTTAGATAGTGGGGAAACCTGTCTTAGGCCACTAAGGCACGTATTTAGCTTTCAATTGGGTAGAAGGTTGTATTTAAGTTACAGAATCAATGGAAGGTATATCTTTAGTCCACAATTGCAGAGTGTGTTCTGGAGGTCTTTTGGCTCCTCAAATTGCCTTAATTCCCTTTTGATTTCTAGTGTGTTCATAATACGTGGTATCAGAGCCACGTTTCTGCGACATGGATGAAGAAACTCGTCAGGCTCAATTAACTGAAGCAGTAGCCAATTTATGTGGAGAGATGGCCTCCTTAAAAGAGGAACAAGGTCGACAACGGGCATTAATGGAGTATGTTCTGCAACAGCTTAGTAGTTTGGCAGTAAATTATGATAATTTGGCTCAAAATTTCTCAAGGATTCAACCTGGAGAAGGATCGTCAGGAGGAGATAATATGAAAGTAATTTCCAATCCTTTCTTTGTTGAAAAAAGTGGAATTCAAGCTAGGACGTTTCGCTTGGAATTTCCTCGTTTTGATGGGTCTGAACCCACTAAGTGGATTCTCAAAACCCAACAATTTTTCTCCTACTACCAGACACCTGATAATCAAAAGTTGCAGATTGCATCCTTTCACATGGAAGGGAAAGCCTTATCCTGGTATAGCTGGTTGATGGAGTCATGCCCAGTAACTAATTGGGAGGAATTTCTGATTGCTCTTAAGGTCCGATTTGGACCATCAACTTATGAAGATCCGGTGGAGCTTTTACTAAGCTCATAACACCTTCTACTCTCACTGAACGTTGCTTTTCTGCAAGTAGGTTTCGAGGGGCACGACAAGATCTTGATCCGATATAGAAAAAAGCATACGGTAACTTCTCTTCCTGGAAACACAAAATTTTAACATTATTTTGAGGCATTTGTTTTGTAACTAAAAAAGACCCTGCATTGCTAAACAAATAAAAATCAAAATTTACGTTGTTAAGAAGCCTATTAACGATTTGTCGTGGACCAGCGTTCTGAGGAATATATAAAGGAGCTTTCAGCGGTTTCCCTTCGGGGTCTGTGAATTGGCAAATGATATTGTTCACTGTTTCATCCTCCATCTTTGCTTATTCAAAATTATGGGGTTCTGTGCTAGTTTAATACATGTACAGAATAGGAGGATTCTTGAGTTAGGGAATCTGGGGGTGTGGGTTTATGGCTCCCTCCCTCCCTATCTCTATTCGACAGGGAGCAAAGCGGACAAAAATGGAGATTTTATTTAAAATTTCAAATTAATTATGACAAGACTATTATCTTCCAGAGCTTCAACCTATTTTGATCATTTGAATGAAAAGCTTGGAAGAAAATAACGGATAGCCTTCTCAAAGAAAATATCGTATATATTTGAGTTGACTGCTCGTTGTTATTGAAGTTGCAGGTGCGACGAACACCAAGTTGCAGCACAATTCAAAAGGGTAGATGATTCTGGAAGAAGGGTTTTCTTGTATAAACAAGTAATTAACTAGTAGGGTTAGAATCAGAAGCATGCTTCTTTTTCATCCCGAATTAGCCAACTATTTTTACATGTATGCCTAAAACAATCCCCTCCCGAGCGCCAAACTGGCAAGGCCCCTCTACGAATCTGTAAGCACCAGGAGCTGGACCTATCAGTTCACCCCGTCGCATCCAGTTCTTCCCGTTTCATTCTATTTTCTGAAGAACATGAGGGATCTGGATTGAATCTGGGTCCAAACTGGTCCAGCCAGCTCAGGCTCCTTTCCCATCGAACATATTAGCATCATCAAAGCTGGATTCGATAGTAGGTCCATGTAGTCATAGTATGGCTTCTTGAAAACCAACCTTGCCACTAAGATATAGTTGTGTAGGAATGTCACATTTATGTAGACTTGGGACTGCCTCTGTCTGTGTGAGCGTTAATGATCCTGTCAATGCCAGCAAGGGCTCTAACAAAAATGTTTGACTCTCACTTTTTCTTTCCTTCTCTTTCCTCATTTCTTCCAATAGAGAATTGCTCGTGTCAATACCTGTCAGACCATCAAAAATATGTAAGATATAGAGAGCACAGTGGCATATAATAGAGTTCCTCCATTGAAAGTCTTCGAAAGAAATTCTGTGTTCTCACCAGAAAGATATCCACCATGGACGTAACCGCTAAATCGTTCACTGGTGTGTTCACCAGTGAAGAAGATGCGTCCTACTGGGGCCTGATCAAAACAAGCAAAGATTTTGAAACGCATTACAGAGCTCAATCTTTATATTTTATTTCCCCCCCTCTTTCTATGAAACAACTGTAACTTTGAATTACCAGGTACAGCCAGAGTGAAAACAGACAGACATATGCAGCAGAGATAAGTTGGAATTACCTTGATGTCATGAACATCTTGATTGTCTGAAATGATGGGGTAGTTGCTGTAGCTGCCACGCTGGAATCTGTTGTTCCACCAGCGGGGCACAAGTATATCAGTGGCATTGGGGATATGGGGTCCAAACATGTCCCTGAGCACCCCCATAGCTTCTTCCAAGGTCTCCTCGTCAGATTGAGCTTCAATACGTTTTGATTCCCCATTCGTCAAAGTCACGACCAGGATATTCGAACCAGGATATGCATTTTCCATGTGCTGATGACAAAGCAACAATCAGCAGCTAGCTTGCATAAATCCAGTGAGTTACTACTAACTATGATTTGATTAGTAAGAGATAAATGAATGAAAATGATGGAGATAGTGAGATCCCACATTTCATCCGCAAAAGATCACTAATCAAGTGAGGAGGAGATGGTTTCAGATGTTGTGGGTCTCAAAATTGATTATCTGTCTACGTATAGAAATATAAAAAGTAAAAACAGGCTGACATTGCAATCGATTCCCTTAATTAAACTAATATCGCCTGCTCTAACACAACGACAGAAACATCAGGGCATGATCATAGCTCGAAGAACAATACAAAACAAATAATGCAAGAGATTCTAGATTGCTATCTGTGCAAGAAAGCTAATCATTATTATTTTTTTATCATGCTGCAATCAAGAAGACATCATAAGAATCCTAAATACAAAAGGATCGCCAAGCTGCTTTATTTAGTTAAAATGTTGTGCTTGGCCGAGAACAAGCCTCATGAATGATATTACAGTGCTCTTCCCTGTATAACAGGTCCCGATTAGTTTGGAAATAAATCTAAGTTGCCAGGCAGCAAGCTGAATACGTATTTTCGTTTGGAAACAAAACATCAAAATCATGCAGCCTGTTGACAGGTTGACTTGTTAGACTAAAGGTTGACCTGAGGTTCCTATTATTGAAAATTCCTGGAAAGGGCATGCAGGTTTGAAGCTCCAAATGCAGTAGCATTGTTTAACAATTGTTTCCAAATTCTACTCAACTGAAGCAAGCAATGCAGAGCGGGGGAAATCAAAAACAAGGAGGAGAAATAACCTGCCAAAAGGTGTAGTATCCCCTTCGCTCGTGAGCGTAGATGAAGAACTCTTTTCCGGGACCGCACGGCCAGAATTTATCTGGAAACTTCAGGAAAATCTTTGTATATACCGTCACAGCACATTTCTCTATGGCTTCTGTTTTCCACCTCTGCAACATTGAATTTTTTTCCATTTAATTAACTACTTACACAGAGAACAATTACTTATAATATGATGGCAGTCAGCTTTAAAGGGCCAACTAAGCTATCTTAACTTGCCACTGGAAAAAACAAAACCAGGAGATGTGTTTTCTCGATTTAAAATCAAGGGAATAAAAGTCCATACTCGTCTGAGTCGTTCCTGCTAGATTTACCCAGCAAATTACGCTAATCATGTGAGCTAGAAGCTGCAGATCACGTGCTGTATTTTACAGCACACAGGCTTGGAAGATTTGACAGAGACTTTGCCATTGAAAGTCCAGCAAAGTAAGACAGGAATTGCTCACTTGCCTGTATCCCAAGTCACGTGATCCAATCATAAAGATTCTTACGTACGGTTCATAGGTATCTGTCGGAGTTAACGTAGGCTAGGATCAAAAAGAAGTTATTTTTATTCATTAATTTATGTTGAACAGGTCCCTAGCTATCAGTGTTCACTCGGAGTTTTCATGGGAAACAACTGTTACAAAATAAAAATTAAAAAGTAGAGTTGTCTCATTAGGGCCTTACGCATGGTGAGCCTGTGGGTTATACCAATTCTGTGGATCACCATCGATGCAACCCACGGTATTTGTTCTTCTATAAAGACAGTAGGCCACCTCGAAAAGCTATCTTTTGCCTAAATCTTATTCAGTACAAGGCATAGCTTAGACATTTTCCTTGTTTGTTGGAGAAAAAAAATTGGTTAGTAGTGTTTTCTTAAAACAAGTGTTATTAAAATGTTTTTTTATATTTAAAAATGTATTAAAATAAGTTAGAAATTTATTTTCAATATTTAGCTATGCTATAAAAAATAAACTGGAAAATAACTTTTTAAAAAAGTTTTGATTTAAAAAAAAAAAAAATATTAAAAGAATGAAAATCAAAATCTAACATGAAAAGATTAAAAAAAATATGAAATTGAAAAGAAAAAAAATCAAATTTTATAAATTATTTCTAATAAAACAAATAAAAATCAAAAGAGTTGGTGGGTCAATTGAAAAGAGGAAATTGAAAAGAAAAATCTAATTTAATAAATTATTGCAAATAAAATAAATAGCAATAAGGAAAATAGAGACCAAATATGATATATAAAAAAAGTTGAAAGATAATAAAATTAAAAAAAGAAATCAGTTTCATAAATTATTTCAAGTAAATTGTTTTATTATAATTAGATAGTGAATTTTGAATTTTTGTTGATCATAAGTAATTAAAGCTTTTGTTTTCTAACTAAAATGAGATAGCAAGAATTATTTAAGTACGCATGACACGTGTCATGGAGTTTAATATATTGAATATAGAACGGGAAATGGAGATTTTTTAATTTAAAATAATATATATAATAAATTAATTTTTAACATTATATACACAGACATAAAAAAAAGAGAGGATATTTTACGATAACAAATATGTAAGTAAGTTAAATAAAGGAAGAGAAGACGTACGGGCAAGGGAGGCCTAAAGGAAATGAGATCACTTTGGAGGACACCAATGCT
Organism: Salix caprea; assembly: GCA_964035475.1. Classification (NCBI taxonomy): domain Eukaryota; kingdom Viridiplantae; phylum Streptophyta; class Magnoliopsida; order Malpighiales; family Salicaceae; genus Salix; species Salix caprea. The sequence goes on along the minus strand of OZ037743.1, from coordinate 15,836,995 downwards.
TACGGACAAAATCACATAGCTGGCTTCGTAGATACAACCATCCTCCGTTTTCACAACAACGCCGTTTCTCGAGTGCTGTAATTCCCTGACAACCTGCCACAAAATCATCATCCATTAATATATATATATATATATATATATAATGACGAATAAGATTAAGTATGATGCTCCATGAGATGGATCCAAGCAAATCAACAGTTATTACTACTCAGAATATCGGTTTCTGTGAAGTCAAACCAAGAAAATATGTGCAGCACAGTATGGAACAGAGTCGAAGAAGAATCTACCCGATGTATAAAGACCCATATATATAAACCCAGCATTAATGTATTGTGGTGCTAGCTCAGTAAGGTTTCATTAGGTTCTGAGCTCTGACTCTTTAGAGCAAACGAGGGAGACAACTTTTTTTTATCTATTTAACTTCAGGTAACAGAAGACAGGGGAAAAAATGAAGAAATTGACAGGCCTAGCGAATTTCAGGTTCCTGTGCTGAGTTGATATGACATCCCAACGTCCTAACCGTAGTGGTCTAATTCTTGTCAGTGATGGAGCAACTTGAGAATTCATGGACCTACAGATTCGAAAGTGGTAAAAAGCACTTACTGATTGAAGGATGATGAAGAACCTTTTGCCAATCAATGGCTATATGATTGAAAAATCAAGCATGTTGGTGGGTCAGTTTTTAATGGCTCTATGTAGGGGTCCTCACTCAAAAAGTTCACTGAAAGTTTGGTTTGTTTTCATCATCTGAACTCAGCAAAGGGTCAAAGACCGAAAGTTTTGAGGTCTGAATTTCCAGGGACCTGCTTTCACTTCAACCTTTTCCACAGACTGGAATAATATAATATAATTAAGAGTGAATTCTAATCAACAAAGTCCATTTCCATGAAAGCCCAGCAAAAACATTCCATTCGTAACTCCAATGTTATAATCAAGTGCCCCTGAAGCAGCTTCATTGGTTATCATTGACCACATCACATTTATCATGCTAGCTGATGTTTTCCTTCTCTAAATTGATGGTCACAGGTACAGAAAAATAGAACCCAGAAAATAAAAGGGAATGAAAAATGGCTGGATTTATGGAAAATGGTAGTGAGAATAGAATATTTATGAAATGCATAGAGCTTTTCTTAACATGTCATTATCTGCAAGCTCCAGAAGTGGGTCAATCAATCTTAACAGCAACAAGATAGCTCTGCATCTGCATGCGTACAGGACAGACAGAACACAGTTTCCGATTTATTTTTATTTATTTTTTGCATATTTTGTGTTTTCATTCTATTAAAATCAACTTTGTCCCCTTGTCTTAATAATTGCATAAAAGAGATAAAACAAATCTAAAACACAACAAATCAGAAACAAAAATAAAAAGAAGAATTCAAAAGGTTTTTCCACTTCTTTCTTTCTTGTCTGTTTTAATTACCTTGTTGAGTTTGAGACGGTTGTCCAGGATTTTGCCCTCCGAGGTAAACAGAAAATTCTCAGCCATTTTGTATAGCAGATGCTCGTAGCCTCTTTCATCTGCCACTAGAAATTCCCTTTCTCCAAAATCTACATACGTTGATATTGGCTCTACCTCTGTTTTCACAAAATAACCCATTAAAGTCTCTGTTTCACGGCCTTCAATCAATCATTGCAATAAAAGAAAATAAACCCATTTGTGTTTATTAATCTGTACTTGATTTTTTATGAGCTAAACCAGACTAACAAAATACTTTCTTTTCCTGGGAAACAAACAGAAAACTGTGTGTAAAATCAATTGGAAAACCTACCTGCCATCTCAAAGTCATGAAGGATGAAGTCAATGGCAAGCTCTATTGGCGTCTTTGGTGAACTATATAAACAAGCACAAAACATCAAAAAAATTAAGATTCCTATTAATTAAGACCATCAAGTACTATCTTTATGGATTAATTTTAGCGGTAAAAACCAAAACATCACATTAAGGACTTGGGATTAACCTAGGCGGTTCAATAAGTTCACCGACAAGGTTTGCTTCTAAGCTCTTCAGATTCTTAATTGCTAAGTCCACCGCCTTCTTGTACGAGTCTGCCGCCACTCCGCTAGGAAATATTTTCCCACTACACCAACAACACAACCACTTTCTTTAGCGTCCGGAAAAGAGGGGGAAAAAAGAAACTCTTGAAATTTCAGTGTTCAAGGTGTCCAAATGTTGTATCATTTTACGTCAATTTTTTTCAAAAAGACATGTGAAGAAAAAGAGAAAGCTCAGAATCGAGCAGGGATACACATACCTGCGATCATAGATATTATAGCGAGCATTGCTGTAATCAGAGAAACAGGTGCGGAGGCCAGATTGAGAAGCAAGTTCCCAAACAGGGTTGGACTCTTTACCGCCAACTCCGGCGATCCAACCGGCTCCAAGCTCAACCGAAACGCCACCGAAATTATCCTTTCGGATCCTACCACCGATACGATCTGAAGCTTCCAAAATTACCATATCCTTTATTCCATTCTCCGCCAACACCTTTCCAGCAGATACACCTTAAAGACAAGAAACAAAACAAAATTCTTAATTTTTAGTCTCTAATTGCAAGTGTTATCTATGTGTAGGTTGGCAATTACCGGAGATGCCAGCGCCAATGATGATGACGGAGGAGCGTGGAGGGGAATCCATGAGAGGGAGTGAGGGGGGAGAGGGGGAGAGAGAGAGAGGGGGGGGGGGGGGTGTTTTGTTGGCGGGACATGAAGAAATAGCGGGAGTCGGTTTATATAGGTGCTTTTCTGTTATTTTTATTTAATTAACGGTGGGCGATGGACGTGTGTCTCTTTCTCTATATCAACACGTTTGACCGGGTTGAAGGAGCTGAATGTAGGATTTTTTTTAAAAAAAAAAAAAAAACTAACAAAATTTCAAGAAAGTCAATAGAGAATATATAGTTTTGAAAAGTTTTAGAAAAAATAGTATAGTTTTGTTCGTAATCGTGGTTGTTTAAGATTATTATTTAAAATTATATTTTAAATAAAAACTATGATTTAGAATCGAGTTTTTTGATGCAATTATTGGTCTAATAGTAGTTTTTATTGCTATTATTATGGTCTCCATAATAGCAATTTATGTTTGTGCTGGATTGTGAGATAATTTATTTTTGATGAAATGAGTATTTTGGATTTTGATAAATGATAGGAAATAATTTCATAGGTTGGTTTTGGAATTTTTTTATATTTTTTAAATGTTAGGAAATAATTTTTCATGGGTTGATGTTGGTAAATGATGAAAATTAATTACTTGTTTTGATGTTTAATTTTTTGGACATTGATAAATGTTAGGAAATTATTGTGTAGGTTGATGTTGAATTTTTTATATATTTATAAATATTAGGAAATAATTTTGCATGGGTTGATGTTGGTAAATTATAAGAAATAATTTTTTTGTTGATGTTTTAATAGGTGATGTGGAATCCTTGTTCAGAAGATAATATAACAGTTGCTCCTATTATATGCACATTAATCATGGATTTATGACATAAGTTTTTTGCCTTATATGTTTTAAGTTTGGTTAGATGCATTGCTCGGACTCTGTGTAATGTGACAATTTGTTTTTAAATAACACATTGTTTAACATAGATACGAGTGAGCAATTGCATTCCATTATTCATTTGGGTAGGCACGTTGGTTATGAGCCATTTTTTTTATTTGCTTCCAATTAAATCCGTGTAGTGTTTTTAGGTCATTTTGATTGTTGATGTCTATAAATAAATAAATAAAATTATTTTGATATATTTTGAATGAAAAACACTTTGAAAAGCAATTGCTATCATACTTATAAACACCCTCTATAATTAATGATCCACCATTTCCATCATGTATAGATATGGGATGCACAAAGAAATTTTATTTTTAGAAAGATGTATGCTACGATTTATGACAAGGAATTTATGATTTGGTACTTGAGTATAACAAATTAAATCATTAGACCTAACCTAACACAATTTCCTCCACACGAGGAGATGGGTAGTAGCCACATGAACGTCAAATTCAAAATGTAGTAAGTATTTATTCATTTTTATAGGGTTTGACAAAAAACATTGTATTTCATTTATTAATTAATAATTTTTATTTGCTTCATATTAGGTTGTGCAGTTGTTACATGATGGTCGACGTGCGACAACTAATCTTCATGATCTCGATGATGATGGTGAACTTATTTGTTATTATACATCTTCTTGGTTCGAGACATATCATATTAAACTTGATATGTTAGAAGAGATATTAAGCCTAAATGATGTTGTATCAAAGGATAAGACCACATAGACATGTGAAAATCGTGTTATTGATGAAATTGGTTCATCCACTCGTCGTCATAGAAGACATAGATATGCTCAAATGTATTATTATGATATGTTATTTTTATAGTTAAGAGTTATTTTTAATATAACTACTTTTGTAAAATTATTTTTGCTAATTGTCATATTGATTTTAAAGTTGTCCTACATATTATGCATTTTCATACTTAATTTATATAAACATGATTTAATACTATGAATTAACAAATGAACATGTGAACAAGTTGTTTAAAATTTCATAACATCCATTAACAACTTAAAAAATGCATATAAATAAAAAAAGCTTAAAAAACAAACACATAATATGGGATTATAATTAACAAATAAAAATAATGTTAAAATAGTAGTTATTTTAATTAGAGATTTGAGGTTTGCAAATTTATGGTTTTGTTTAGCCTTTGGTTATGTTGATTTAGAATTTGTATTATGTAAAATTTTAGAGTGAGTTATGCTGCTTGACATGACCACTATTGTCAATAGCCTTTGTTTACAACCGCAATTACAATTAGTGATTGTTAATAAAACCTCATTTCCTAATAGCTGTTAAGTTAACAATATGCAATTTTTCAAATACTTTTCTCTCTTGTGCTATTTTTTAATTTTATTTTTATCAAATTGTACTAGTTTGATAAAAAAAAAACATTTAAATGCATCGTTTTGATAAATGTTGGTAGGTAGCTAGGTAGTGTTAATATTAGGTCAAAACTTAAAATGTGATATCAATATGTGAAAAATATAAAAATATGACTATTTTATTAATTACCTTTTTTTAATATTGAAAAAGATAAATATAAAAAATAAAAAAGAACTTTTAGATTAAGAAATTTACAGATTTATTTTAAAAAAATAGACTTCATATAGTCATTATTAATTTATCACAAAACTTTTAAGGATTGTGCTGCAATTTATTTTTGTTGGAATGAGAATTATTTTTTTATAATGCCAAGTGACATTATACTATTTTTTTTTATTTTTAGGTTTTAAGTGATATTTATATTTGATTCATTTAATAATTTATTTAATAATTTATATAATATTTATATTTGAAATTGATATTTATATTTGATTCATTTAATAATTTATTTATAAGCAGTGTATGGCTAAACTCTTGTATATGCGGTCTAACATGTTACTAGACCTATGGTTCCTTAAGTCATTACATGGTTGAATCTAATTATATTGAATTTAATATCTTGCAACCCCTGTTAACATCCCTGCATGTTGATACCAATTGTTCGATATCTCTAACATTCACTAAATGAATGTTAACCAGTTTTACATTTCTTATCCTTCTTAATCTTCATAACATTAGCCTTTATATCATTAAACCTTTCATACAATCAAAAAGATTTAAATTAACAACATTGAATCATAGCTAGAATAAAAGCATAAGTGTGGTTTGCTTACCTGCAATTGAAGCTCTACTCGTGTTTCTATGTTGCTATTGTACAATCCCTGAGGTCACTCCTGTATTTACAAGTATACCACATCAATTTTATTCATTACAATTATTATTATTATTATTATTATTATTATTATTGCATAAATAATGAAAAAAAAAACATTTACCTTGAAGAATCAAGAAAAAAAATATAACGAAAAAGTATGCAAAACATAAATTAATGATAAAATAAAAATAAATATTATTAGTCTTAAAAAAATATTTTGAAGAAAACATATAAATTAATGATTACCATTATTGCACAACTAATAAAAAAAATACCTTGAAGATTAAAAAAAACTAAACATTCTAACAAAAGGGGAAGAAAAGAAATCAAATAAATGAAAAAAACTCAAAATTATAACAAAAGAGTAAGCAAACAAATATAATAAATGACAAAACAAAAATAAATATTATTAGCCTTAAAAAAACATTTAATTTTTTTTAAAATAAAAAAATATGAAATTTCAAATGATTACTAACACAAATTAAAATTTCAAGACTAAATAAAAAAATACAACCCCAACAAAAGAGAAGATAAAAAAAGAATCCAAAAGTAAAACAAAAAGCATATACACATAAACATGTAAAATAATAGGGATTAATGCATAACTATATCGATACTAATAAAAAAATTAAATTTGAAAAGAATAATTAAAAGTATATGGATTGAAATAAAAATAAAATATATAATTGATTTCAATTGAAGGACTCAATTAACAATAATTCAAATTTGTATATCACAAATATTAAGGGATTTAAAACCAAAATCAAAATTAAAAGAATACGGACCGAAAAGAAAATAGAATATATAATTAATTTCAATTGAAGGACAAAATTGAAAATAATACAACTTGTTAAACCAGAGAGATTAAGGGATTTAATATAAAACCGAAAATTAAAAGAATAAGGATCGAAATGCAAACGAAATATATCATGAAATTCAATTAAAGGACTAAATTGAAACCAATCAGAACTTCTATTACTGAAATTAGGACCATACACAACAATCAGAAGAGAAGGGACGGGAATGAATCTACCATAAACCCAGGGGACTGCAGTGTAAAATGGCTTTGAGGAGAGAGAAAAGGGTGCAAAAACGTTCAACTGACCATCGTCGCCTCTCCGGTGATAATGTAATACCACGCGCTACTCCAGTAGGTAGAGGACATGGAGGCGAAGTCTCGGGGATGTTGGAGAGGCATTTTTGGATACGTATGACGCGCCACGCGCCACACACCACCTGAAGAGAGCGGGTCGGGAAAGGTAGAGACGACACGCCAACAGTGCGCCAGAATACAAACAGTAAAAAGCAGGGCTAATTACCAAAGGACCCCCACATCCATTTCTGAACTTTTGTCTTTTCTAGGGCTAAAGTAGTATTTACCCATTTTCCAGAAATGTGCATTGTCCAAAGGACCCCCCCATTGGCAGTTCAATTTTTTGTCTTATTTTTATTGCACTATACATATATTGGTAAGAAAATGATATTACCCCTGGTTCGGTTACTATTCACAGGTTAAGGGGAGGGTTAAGACAGTTTCTTTATTGTTTAAAAATACGTCGAAAATATAAAAATACCCCTCAAAGAATCTGGTATTGACAACTGGTCTCGTGGAAAAATAAAAAATACTTCTGGTACAAAGGCATGGGCTGAGGCGCACTGAGGGACAAAATCGATAATACAGTGTTGTAATCCACAGTGTTTTGTAAGTGTGTGTACAGTGTTTTACCAAGCTGTTTTAGCTTTCTTCTTAATATAGTTCTTTTGTATTTAGATTAAGCTAAGTATGTATCTGACATTATTATTATGAAACCCTAATTTTGATTTTCTTAATTTTCTATTCATGTATTTTAGATTGTTTATTTAAACTGTATATGCATATAACTTCTCTTCATTATGAATCCTGAAACGAATCTCCAGACAGCAGTACTATGTATGAACAAAACAAAAACAAACATTACCTCTTAACAATAGACAATTCTCAACTTGCATTATATAAATCAATTACAACGAGACCAGTAATTCTATTATAAAAAGTTTTAAGAAAACAAGTGATTGGCTTAATTTATGAACGCCAATCAGCTTTGGTTTGGTGGAGTCAGTCACTTACGTCCTCAATAAATTGAAAAACAACTTATGTCTACACTTGACACCAAAAAAACGAAGGAAATGGCTAAGAGGGTGTTTGAGAATATAATTGAGACTGTTTTTTAAAAGTTTTTTTTATTTAAAAATATATCAAAATAATATTTTTTAAAAAATTATTTTTGATATCAATATATAAAAATTATTTAAAAATTATTTTTTATTTTTATTTTTCAGAATGATATATCAAGTGAAGCCCACCACATATGATAATTCAAAAGGGTTTTAGTTTCGCTTAAACTACAATGTTTATTTAAAAAAAAAAAAACAATGCAATGTTTACTTCTTGCTCAAAATAAATAATATCTAATATTATACTTTCATAATTCTTCTCTTTCTTTTTTCGTGCCAAAAATTCCTAGCAGAAAAAATGAACGAATTTGACAAGTTGTTTTTAATTAAAAAGTGTTGATCATTCAACATTGACTAGATCATCTTGTAGAAACTTCATGTTCATTCATCCAATCGCCACAAATGGTCTGAAAATGCCATTATTCTTTTTTCACAGCATGCATGCTGTTCATCCAAAAAATAGTCGGAAAATGCCATTACATTTTGCTTTCTAGGGCGCAATTATGGCCCATTTTATTACACCGAGTTTTAAGCACATACTAAAATTAGTGGACAAAAGGTGTACTATTCTTCCTCTATTTTTGACTTTTGGGGTGCCCACCATCCGAGAGATTAATTTCAAGTTAATTACTCCATCCACTCTCCGAAATGGCTAAGAAAAGTTCACTTCCGAAGCGATTCGTTAATATGCTTGACGCCATCATTCACCCCCCCTTTTACTCAAAGTTTTCAACTTTATCTTGAAGGTTACAGATGACCGTACGTCTCGCAAAGTAATCAACGTGGATCCAAGATGAACTGTTGCTGTTCCCGGAAAAAGACTTTTCGAATTTTTTCATTCCTCCGAGTGTATACTTTCTATGAACACAAAAGACTTTTGTTCCGGCCGATCGAGAGATGCGTATTCCATCATTCAAACCTCGTTTTCACAACTGTTCCTCAAATATCACTTGATTCCACAACACCAGGTGCCAAATATAGGCTCGAAGAGGCATTGCTCTCGTCTAAATACTTCAATTATTAGATAAAATTTTAAAATATAATTTATATTATTTTTTAACAGCGGCGGTGTGGCTTGAGAAAGAGAAAAAAAAAAAAAGAGACAAGAAGCTAGAAGAACATTCCCCCAAGTTGCCGTGAAAGTGGGATGTGTATGAATATTATACATTTAGAGATATAGATGCCAATACATAGCTTATAATTAACTCAACAATTCCAAAGTAATTTGACGTGGAAGTGGTGGCAGAGAATCGAGGAAAGAACTCAACTTGCTAATTATACTGTTCCATGTTCAATTCCATATATACCATTTGGGATACGCTGAAACAAAGAACATGCAGTCCATGATCGGTGATCGCTGCAATATTTACTTTACAAATCCCGGCCATGGACACCCGTATTAATTAATTCCGGTAACAAAGTTACGTTTTGTTTTCTCCCGTCGACAGCATATATAGTTGTATTTATACTTACATTCTGTTTAAGAGCATAATTAACAATCTATCAAAAGTTTTTAAAGAGTTGTTGATTATATAAAATTATAACCATGGATTAATTACAGGTTATTTTAATAATGCATTACACATGCCATGACCATGACTGCGACCAAATCACAATCAAAAACCATGGTTGATAGTTGAAACTGACAGTACCGACGATGTTTATCTTCTTTCCAGCGTTGCCGTTCATATCTCAGGCACACCTTCCTCCGCGTTACCGCATAATGAAACGCGTAAATGTGGCCCATGTATTGGATATGGAGAAGATAAAAGAAATGAATGGCAGAAGCCATATTTCTGAAGGAAAATCATGACAGATGATTGGCATCATTTCGGCAAGACTTTAGAACGGAAATCCTTATCCATTCAGCACGATTTTCCTTTTCTTCTAGTGTAAATACGACGTTAAAAAACTGCCATTTTTCTCGGTTGCTGAGAAAGTTATTGTGAAAGTATCCATCGACCTGAATAATCTTACATGATTACATTACAGGTGTACACAGAAATGTGAAAGGAATAATTATAATACACCTACAACTTTGTCAAGTATGAAACTCAAAATGACCACCATGTATGTATATGTGTATGTGATCTCGAGGCCATATATCGTAAGTGTTAGAGAATAATATAAATCATATTCTGAGGGCCTCACCTAACAGCTTAAATTTTTAGGTGAGATGGTTCCTTAACATGTTATCAGAACCCTGTTGACCCAACGGTCACGAGTTCGAAAACTGAACCTTTGTTTTCCGCCCCACCGTTATGATAAAAACCCGATCCCTGATTTTATCTCTTTCTTTCTTAATTTCTCTTTATAGATGGTAGATCCTGACCCAGAACTATGAAAAAAGATAAAGGTCATCAATGCTAGATAAGCTATAACTCATCAGCTTCATTTGTAATGATTTAGAATATACATATATCAACCAAAAATTGTATGCGGTGTATATTTAGCATTGTGTTGCTTTTGCTTTATAAACTATTTTTATAAAATTGATGTTTTTTTTTAAGTTGTGGTCCAAAAAAAAAAACTAAAAAAACATTTTAATAATTTATTTTTAATTTAAAAATATCGTACAGTATCAAGCACATGAAGTGAGCTTTCTAAATGGGGTTACAGGCTTGTCCATCCACCATGTCTAATTGGTGGTAGGTGGTTTATTATTGACCTACAAAAATGAACATGGATCAATGTGTTTTTTAATACAATTGATGGAGTAGATATGATAATTTCTTAATGAAATTCAACAGAAAACACAATAAAAACATGAAAAAATATATTTTTATTAATGATATGCTTTTGTTGATTCGGATTGTACCCCACAACGAATGCAACCACACCCTTCCCACCAAACCCTTTCCACCAAACGGGACTTGACATTCGAGCTCATAATGTAAGATTACCAAACAAATCCTTAGAATTGACTCTCGGACGTCTAGTCTCCCTTTTCCTAAACTATTGGGGTGTGATAGTTTTCAGGGCATTGCAATTTTCATAGATGTAATAATGGTATTCGATGCTTGTCTTTGAAAAAGATATGATACCATGATTACTAATAACATGTTTTTCTAGTCATGCTGACTGTTCCATTAGAAGCTTCTTCCTTGTCTAAGGGTAAAATATCGGTCATGTCGAATGTCCATTTTGTGTCTGTTCGGAGTGTTGTTGATATTGTTTTTTTTTTAAATCAATGATGTTTTTCAAATTCTGGAATGATATTTTTTTATTTTTTAAAAGATATTTTTGATATTAGTACATTAAAATAATTTAAATACATCTAAAAAATTTAATTTTTTCAAAAATATTTTTGAAAGTCATGTCCAAACAGAGCTTTCATCTCTCTTACCATGTCACGGAATTTTGAGAGTTCTAACCATAAGAGGTCTTGTCCTCCGAAGCTTTCTGGACCCATAAAATATACTTTCCGGGAGGTAAGGTTTCCTCGAATTCAAAAAAAATTAGTCAGAGCACGCGTAAACTAGTCCGGATACCCATATTAATTAAACAAAAAAAGAGTCTGAAATCATAATTTCTCTATTGGAAAATTCATCAAATAATTAAAAGAAAATGTGAAGAAGGCAGAGACAGCAAATACACAAGGCCAGTGGGCTTCCCTCTTTTTTATTCAAAGGCCACCCCCAAAATTTGAACCCGCGTAATTTTCAATTAACTAAAAATCTCCCATAAATAATCAGAGGTCAATAATTTTCAATTAAATACGTTAATTTAAACTTAATTGGTTCAAAGAAATAAAAGCACAGCACACACATTAACACCATCAAACAAACAGGCCTCGATCAAAATCACATAGCTAAAAGCAGGAAAAAAGAAAAAAAGGGCTTGATTATCATTAAGAACAAGCCACGAACCTTAAGAGCTGATTCCCATTGCTTCTCTTTATATATAGCCTCATCAAGAGCTTCTAAAACAGCCTAGCTTGGGCCGAAGGTTATTGTTAGAACAGCGAGGGAGAGGGAGAGGGAGAGGGAGCACGTTACCAGTATTAGAATTAGCTAAAATCCGAGGGCACATTATGCAAATACGTTTACCTAACAGAATAAATATGGAAAATGTGAAATTATTTAGCAACCAAATCATGGCAGAGAAATATATATAGCTAGCAGGATGGTACTGATTACATGTCAAAGGAAAGACCAGCTGCTAAACATGGTAAAGAAACCATCTATATATAATAAATATTTACACGTACGCCTTTTGTTAACCCTAAACACAAACCTAGCTACTTCTCTCCTGTTTCATGGGTTCTTACGTTTGGGACGATTCCTAGCAAAGCATCCTCAACTTTGTTTTTCTTCTCCTTTCGGTCTCTCTCTCTCTCTTCGTTTTTCTTTCCCGTTCTCTCTCTCTCTCTTTCCTGTTTACAAGAAAGAATTTTTCTGAGAGAGAGAACGGTCGGAATATACATTCATACATACATGCATGCATGCATACATACATAGAGAGATCTGAATATGGGAAAGTATGCGGAGATTTTGGATGCTGGGATAAGGATAGCTTCAAGATTTCATTCTCATTGCCCGCAAACTGCTCGCATGTATTACCATCCACCAAATAACGCTGACATCCACACGACAACCACCGCACCCCCACCAGCAGTGTCAGCAATCGAAAGGCAGTCGCGAGGGCGCTTGGACGTGAAAGAGTTCATTCTTGATTCTATTTGACATCGACAAAACGATGAGGAATGATGATTCTTTAATGTTCCACAGCAAAAACAAAACAAAAAAACATGTGTACGTGTTTGTTCCTCTATTAATGAATATTAATATTCAACTATCTTTCTCATTCGTACTTTATTCTCAATCAATTATAATTTTCAACTATCTTGTGATGCTATTAGTTAATTAGTTCTTTATATATATGTGTATATATGTATATATATATTAAAAATAAACCTGTATAACCCGATTCTCCTTGTATATGTGACATTGGTGGGGGGATTTATGCATATAGAATCTTTGTATTTGTTGGATAGGAATGTAAAAGGTACGCAACGGAGAACAAGCAAGCACATAACTTGTGATTTATATTATCGTTATCATTTCATTATTTGTCTTACTTATGACTCATTAAATTATTCACAAACTTCACATAGATTATGATGATTATCCTATTTATAATCAATTCTCAAATATATTCATATTGAATGCTTATATGTCTTGACTTAGTATTGCAAATGTTGTTGTAAAATCGAGACAATTGTTTCAATATTACGGTATAAAGAAATAGTTGACACGGGTTGTAGCCACAACTTAATATCTAACATATTTCTTAGCAATTCTGTTTTTTTACTTGCAACAGTCATATCAATAAATTTAGATTCCGTGGTAGAATGAGAGATGCATATTTGTTTATTAGATACATAAGATATCGCACCTTCTCTAAGTGAGAAAAATCCATCCTGATATGGATTTAGTATCACTCGAACTACTTATCCAATTTGCACAATATCCTTCCACCACAGCTAGAAAATCAGAATAGTCTTCTAATGATCCATATATATTCAGCTTGCTAATATATTTTGATAACTTGCATATGACAAAAGCTTTATATGGTTTTGTACAATGTAACATATACAAGACTTTTAATAGCATTGGTATATTCTAATTATGCTATCATTTTACTATAACACTCATTTAACTTTATATTAGAGTCAAATAGAGTATTACCTTCTTTATATTAAGATGCTTAAACTTATCAAGTTTTTTTTAATATAGATTAAATGCATACCATTACTATGTTTCTTAACTTTGATACCTAAAATTGTATCCAAATCACAAAGATCTTTCATTTTAAAGATAGAAGTGAGATACCTTTTGGTTTCAGTTATTTCAATCATATTGGTACTAAATATTAACATGTCATTTATGTAAAGTCAAATAAGCATACCAAAATCTTTTTTGTAAATTTTGAATACATACATTTATTGGCACAAATGTGATCAAAACCAATAAAAAAAATTGTTTTGTCAAACTTCTCATGCCACTATGTCAGAGTTTGCTTCAAACCATACAAAGACTTTAAATCCACTTACATCTTATTGGCTTAAAGCCTAGAGGCAAATCTATCATGACCCAAGTATTGTTAGACAATCTTGAACTCATTTCATCATTTATTGTTTCATTCTAAAAAGAAACATCCCTTTAAGATATTGCTTCATATGTACATTTAGAATAATAGGTCTTTTTAATATTGTATTTTTATCGCCTTTTAGTAAAGATACAATAGTAAAAATATAATTGAGCTAGTAGAAATAAAATCTTTATTTATGTATTTTTCCTTTCTAACTAGTTGACTCCTTATAAGTTCTAGTGTTTTATATTTTTCACTTAACATTGAACTTGGAATCAAGGTTGTCAATTTCATTCTTGTTGGTGTTTTATTTTTTCAACTGGAATAGAATGTTTTGTTTTTGAAGTGTTTCAGCGTTCTGTTCTGGGGTTTTACTGATGTGTGTGTGTGTGTAATTTAAGCTATTAATTCAACAAACAATTTTTTTAGTTGAAATCCAAATATAAAGTAACTTGAAATTGTGCAATTCAAATTTCAAACACAAGTAAAAAAGTGAGTTAAACCGATATGACTCGATCAACTTGATGGGTCCAAAGATAACATGAAAAACTGATAAAAATATAGTTTGACTAAAAAAATCAAGTTGACACCTTCTTAAAAAATATTAAAATGACAATTTATTAGATCAACTCGGGTTAACCTTGGTTAACCTTTCAAATGTGCTATCTAGGTCATGAGACAATGATAACATTAAATAAAGAAAATCAAAGCAAATTATAAAATTCAATTTCTAATAAACTCATTGTTGAATAATGAAATTGAGAAAAAATTAATCTAAAAAAAAACATAATCAAATGATTTTTCTGAACAAAATTATGAGCTTAGATGATATTACGAGAATATCATTAGTAATCTCTCAAAGATTTTATATTCTCTGATTTCTCTAAACTTTTAACCTGAAATATATCAATATGTTAAGAGATTTCTCGTAAAATTTCATCTTAATCTAATGATCGGATTAAGAGATATATTTGATATTGTAAAACTAGACACATCATTTAAAAAATACTATTTGGCT
Organism: Salix caprea; assembly: GCA_964035475.1. Lineage (NCBI taxonomy): Eukaryota > Viridiplantae > Streptophyta > Magnoliopsida > Malpighiales > Salicaceae > Salix > Salix caprea. Next base: position 15,821,915 of record OZ037743.1, on the reverse strand, counting down.
AAGATAGAATGAAACATGAATGTTCCTGAGGAATTTGGGTGGAATTTCTGAAATGGATCGAGATTCTAAGCAAAATAAAATCAGTTCCAGTTGTTCTGTTTTTTGAACTGGAATGAGATATATCAGTCATTCTGAACTGAACTGAATGAAATTGACCACATTTTCTCGAATCATTACTTTTAGATCTAGTTCTTGCACATTTAAATCTCTTATAAAACTATTTTTGAAAAATTTAACATGTCAAATTCATTTATCACATTAGTTTCTAAATCCAAAAGCATATAAGCCTTTGAATTTTATGCATAACCAGCAAAAACACTTTTAAGACCCTTAAGTCTTAATTTTGTTCTTTGAAGATAACAAAAAAAAAAAAAAACTTTATAAAAAGCTACACACCCTCATACTTTAAAATAATTCAAATTTACTTTTCTACCATTTCGTACTTCATAGGGAGAAACATTTAATTTCTTAAATGATACTCTATTATAATATGAAATGCAGTGAGTAAAGCGTCAACCAATAGATTATTCGGTAACTTAGCATTTAAAAGCATGACAATAACCATATCCACCAAGGTCCTATTTTTTTCTTTCAACAAGTTTATTATATTGTAATGTATAGGGTGTGTCATTTGATGAATGATTTTGTTTTCCTCATAAAATGTAAAAAACTCTTTAGAGATATTCTTCACTCGTATCACTTCTAAGAATTTTAATTTTCCTTTGGATTTTCTACCATTTTCTTGAGTTCTTTGAAATTTATAAAGGCTTCATCTTTAGTTCTTAACAAGAAAACATATGTAAAGCGAGAAAAAATTATCAATGAAAGTTATGAAATATCTTTTCTCACCCGTTGTTAACATACCATTTATTTCATTTATAAAAAAAATGAACTAACTCAAGTAATTGAAAATCTCTTTCAAATTTAGGAAAAGGCATTTTTGTCATCTTTGTTTGAATATGTACTTCACATTTATAATCAATATCATGTTGATATGAAATATAACCAATCTTACACATATATTTCAAGTATTTATAATATAGATGTCTTATTCTAGCATGCCAAAGAAAAAAATAGATTCAACCATATAAGAAAAAAATAACATTAATCTCGTTAATATTGAACTTAAACATGTCATCACAAGAATAACTCTTTCTTACAAACATCTCACTCTTAGTTACAATAACATCATCAGACTCTAAAACAATCTTGAACTTTTTTTGCTCATAATACTAGCATATAAAAGGTTTTTTTTTAATCTCAGGAACATGAAACACATTGACTAAACATATTTTTTTTCATAAGTAAAGTACAATTCAATAGTTTCTTTTTCTAGGACTTTGGTGGAAGTATGGTTGCCCAACAAAACCACATCAAGTTTCTTCAATTCTTTATAAGTCTTGAATCAAGATTTGTTGTTGTAGACATGAACTATTGCTCTAGAATTAATCCATCAATCCGAAGTCTTCACAAGTCTAGTTGTCATATTTAATTCAATAATCATTCCAATTTCAGTGTTTGAAACTATAACAACCAACTCCTTCGTCTTTTTCAACTATATTCACTTTGAAAGAACTATATTTCTTGTTGAAACTCTTGAATCTGCAGTCACACACTCTTTATATATTGCCTTTTATTTCCATAATGGAAACAAACTTTAGTCTTCTTGTTAGTATTCTATTTTTTCTTGAATTTGTTTTATTTTTGCACTTTCAAATTGTTGTAAGACATTGTCAATCCAGTTTCACTAACCCAAATCACTTTGAAATTTATTGTTTGACATTCACGCATATGAGACTCACCCTCAATTTCCAAGTGTGTTTAAAGTTGTTTAATGGTATAATTATTTGTATAATGCAACATTTTTTCCTATGTTCATTCCAAGATGAAGGGAGTTTTAGTGAAATAACCCCTACTTGAAATGAATCATGAGATTTGATATCCAAATCACTAAGTTTAGATATCAACATTTGAATTTCTTGGACTTGGTATATGATTGGCTTGGTATCAATAATCTCACATTCAAAAAGAATTAAAGCAAGAAAACAATCAGAACCTCATTTTTCCAGCGTATAGTGTGTCTCCAATATATACCAAATGTCTTTTAACGGCTGTAATTTAGAGAAGATGTCATAAAGTTGACTAGTCAAAGTATTCAGGATATGCCCTCGAAAAAACACTTTATCTTCCTCATATTTTAGTCTTTCATTCTTAAGAATAACAATTTCATCTTCTTATGATTCAGGTAATGAAGACAGATTTTGGTCAAGAATATAGTAAATATATAATTGAGGTTAACATGAACATCATCTTGTTCATATTCCTTTTGTAGTCCGTACCATCAAAATGATAAAATTGAATTTTTGACATCGTTATCAACTTTGATGCTTGAATTTAGACTTGTCTCCGTCACATAAACACCTTAAATTTGTTATTGATTGTTGTATAAAATGAAACCAAATGAAAAAAGAGTTGGCTTAGAAGCGTGGAAACTCTATCTTTAAAGTATTTATTTGTCTCATACAGAGACAACACTTCTAGGACACAACTAAGCCCTTTAAACCTCTGAAAAAATAAAAATAAAAGACAAAGAAAGGAAAATATGTTTGCCTTTTTATGTATATGTTTATATAGACTTGAAATAACATAAAAAATCAAGATTGTTAATGAAACTATATGATTATCCAGGGAGTATTTCTTTCCAATACGGGATAAACATCTTTTCCTTCTTTATTCATTTACAAACTACACCAACAGAGTATTACAATAACAACATAACAAGAAATTTCAAAATTTGTCAACCTTGTTCTCTTAAGATCATTAGCTACAGGTCTAAAAATGGAAAATTGCCATGGGTGGAAATTATTAATGGTTTTTTTATATATATTATTAAGATTCCATATACTTTTTTTCAAGATGTCAAATGATTTGAAAATAAATTTTCTATTTCTCCAAGAGGGGCTAAATTTTGTTGGAGAATTAATGAGAGTTAATGCTGTTTTAAAATTCAACATATTTAGGAATAAGGTTTTTAATAAATATTGGATTTCAAAACTCTCTAATGTTTAAGTAATATCTTATTAAAGAGGGAGCATAATAAATATGTAAAGTACTAAATTCTAATAATACTGTTTTTTTTCTTGTTTTAGTATTTAATAAATGTTTTATAAAAGAAATTAGTATTAGAGGTATTTATTCGTCTAGAAGTAACCAACTCTCCAAAGATGTGATACCCTCAACATTTTGGATTTAAGATAAAACCCTAGGTGAGATAATATTCAAAGACTAGGTTAATGTTATGAGTAAGACTCAAAGGTGCAAGGACATGGGGTAGCATTGGGTCAAGACCAATGTTTAGTGTTTAAGCTCGGGCGTGTAGGCTAGGCCATGAATCGTCATGCCACTAACATGAGCTCAAACTTGTTTTCAAGTCCTCTAAGATCTATGATGTCGTTGAATTCTATCAACAAAGAGTTGTTCAAAAAAATGTCTATAAATCTAATCATTAACAATCTTCTTTCTTCACCAAATTATTTTAAAAAAAAGTGAATTTACTGGTCCAAACCAAATAAAGAAAATTAGGGTTATTTAATTTATTTCTTCTAAGATAAACGAAAAGTTACACATTGTCTTTTCTTTAAATATCAAAGACACAAAGTATAGATAACTGCAACGTTAAAATTCTGATCTTAGAATGGTTAGAATCTGACCTAATAAAACAAAGACTTTCTCGTGAATGAAAATCTATCTTAAATCTTATATAGAACAACAAATAGAAACATGGCCTAAAAAAACAATTAATCAACAATACAACTTACCATAAATAAGTTGCAGGAAGAATGTGTCTTCTTATACCGGAAAGAATACATCTTCTCCTTGCATAACTAAGTCTCTTACTCATATTCTCGCAATCATGATATTAGATGACAACCCTTTCAAAATCATTATTTCATAATTAATCTCAAGGGAACAACTCAAATCAATCGGAGAAAACTGAATAGGGTTGAGAGAATCACAAAACAGCAGCGGCATAACATTGTCATAGTTAATTCTACACCTTACACATACCATCACGATTCCCAGGAAGATTTAAAACTGATGGAGCAGAGTTTGCGCTCCATTACTGGCTCTCTGAATGTGGCTTCCGAGCAGAAAAGAAAAACAGTGGGGTGAAAATCTCCTTCCTGGAATGCATAATAACAAAGTTTTGTCATTAATATGGTAACACAGGCACCAGGAAACCTCAGAATCAAAGAACTTGGAAAAAAAAATCTAAGATACTTCTATCGGGCATTTTAAAATTCTGAGATTGTTTTGCTCATATGCCACTCACAAGTAACCCACAACCAATCTGAGACCACAGAACTAATATGAGGAATTCGTCTCTACTTTTTGTCAGGATAAGAAAAATTCAAGGCGGACGCATGAATCTGCTCTTGTTACAAGCTGTCCTAAACTAAAATGGAAGGATGAGATAAACGGTTTCTGTTTGAGGCTCAAAATGGTCTTGAATGGTGATCAATTTGGTCAAATACACGAGCACTATATGGGCTGGAAATAATGGTCCGGAAAGGAAGTTAACATGATAACAGAAATACTCACCTTCCACCTTCAACCAATCCCTGTGCTGCCTTCTCAAGAAAATCTTGAACCCTTTGACTTCCTTTGGGTGCAAGTCCTAGATATTCTAGGGCTTTGACCTGCAAGGTGATTTACCAGTTAACCATCAATGAGCCTAAAAATAAGGTGATAACAGTATCGAGAACCAAACAGAATGGACCAACATTTACCATATTTTTTGTAAAGAATCTCCCAACAGCTGTTAAACGGAAGCTATTCAGTGAGAAGTGAGTTGTGTCCAAAGGCAAGTACCATGGCACAGGTGAGCCCGCTGCAAGATCTTTTGACCATATGACCTTTACAGGCAGAATAATAACGACCATTTATCATGATCAAATTTTTCAGATGTCAATTATGAAAATGAGAGAGATAAAGATTGTTCGCTGACCTCAAAACCAGCTTTCTTTAGAGCATCAATGCATTGCTCAGTCGACCTAATGTCTGGAAGGCCATCACCAATCTCTATTTCTGCCTGCACCAATTGAAATATGTTAAATTCATGGTCATGAGGATCGAAATCACTAACATAAAACAGGAGGCCTTTTTAGACAGACAAAATATCTAACCTTAATTTTTTGATGTTCTTGGTTATGTGGATTGAAAGCATCAGTCATGCACCACTCATATGCAGCAAAACATTGTCCTGGTTTCAATACCCTGTAAATCTCACTATAGCATCCATACTGTGCAGAAAATACAGAATGTTACAAAGATCAGAGAGAGAGAGAGAAGGCTATTTATATGCAAAATTAACAGAAAATATAAGTTGAGAGTTTTTCTAGGAACTTACTGCATCTGGTGCATGGCATGTAGCTTCAATTGCATATACAGCGTCAAAACTGTTATCAGGGAATGGCATTTTCATGAAATCAGCCTGCATAATCAACAAACAACTAAAATTATGCGTCACCACAGAAAATAAAAATCATATCCTGCAACTCTTACATCATATGAAAATGTTGAAACTTTAAACCAAGTACAGCAAATTGACAGCACAAGAAGATATTAAAGAACAGAAGTGCTTAATAAATAGGAACTTGAAGTTGTATCAAGAACAGAACCAACCTTCACAAAATCACATGTCCTGTCAACTCCTGCAATGCGATTGAGTTCCTGCAAAGTAATATAGGCAGAGTAAGCTTTAAAGCCATTTTGAAAACTCCATGGCTAATTAATCAAAAGCAAGAAGGAAATCAAATGAAGTCAATCAATCTCGGATAATCCATCAAATACAAGCACGCCATTCTTTTAACTGACATGGATAAAAAAGGATAGTCATGCACCTTTCCCCTAGATATTTGATACTCATTGTTGTTCAACCCTGTTACTGATGTTGAGCTGCAGCACATCACCACAAGTTAAGATATGCCCAAAGCACTCTCATGCATGGGAATTTAATGGAAAAAAACGTGAATTTATTTTTCACAACCATGAAGAACAGTAAGATTCCATCCAACAATTAATGTTTGTGCTGCTTCCAGATAAAGCCAACCATTTGCATGATCCATGTTAAAAATACTACCAAAGGACTACCAAAATTCCTTATTGTAATGGCAGAGCAAAGTAGGGTACGACTCTAACAACTGGATCTACCACTTCTTTGAAATACCACCATATCACTAGAAAAATTATGTCATAACAAGAAACGGAGTAGGATTCCAGTCCAACAAGTATTATTTTCTTTGCTTCCTGCTAAGACAGGCCATTTGTATGGTTTATGTTGAATGAATAAGAGGCTAGCAGGCAGTAGCAGCCATATATCATCCTTACAGATTTTGAACTAATATAGAAGGCAGTATTGATAAGAGCTTAATATCATATATGGATTCAACAGTATCTACAAAACAAAATCCAATATGATGCAATGACAGAACTATGACTAAAGCCAGCGTGCAGGTTAGAATAACTTAAATTTGCACCCTATTACTTGCCGACATTATCAGGGAAAGGAAACTTATGCCACTCACCTGAATCGCGCAATTTCTCTAAGTGGTCCACCAATTCCACATCCTACATCCAAAACCTATTTTAACAAAAAGAAGTCAAACCAATGCATCAAAATTATTAAATAAAGCAGATCTCCTGTTGGTTTTGCAATATTCTGAAGAAGAGGTTGTTAAACCTTCTGTGCAGGTTTCAGGCCAAGTTGCAAAGCAAGAAAGTGCTCATGTCGCTTGATGCTCTCACGAAGAGATTCCCCTTTGAATCTGAAACAATAAATGTTTTGTTTCTTATCAGCCTTATAAGCAGCGGTAGAAGCACAAAGTATGCCTGCAGAACTTCAATGTAAAATGTAGAAGACAGTAAAAGGTACCTGGGTGCAAAATGGAAAGACTCCCCCCAGCCAAACTCATAAAAACTGGTAACAAGATCATAATATTTATTTACCTGAAATCCAAATGTGATGAGCCAATAGGTATAGGTTAAAAAAAATACTGTTTGGATCAGCAATTAGTTGGCATCCACAAGAAAATAAACAGGTTATTCATATTTCAGCGAAAGATTTCAATTCTTCATATTCAAATAGAAACATCATAAAAAATTAATCGTGCTGACACACATGTTAGCGTATCTAGCTGACTGATTTTAGATAGGAGAATCTAACTTTCTGACAATAAACTTGAAAACAAGACATTATTCGTCCTTGATAGAAGTTACAAGGAAAAACTTCCGAGGATGTTTCCGAAATATTGTTTCAAGAAATCTTTTTCACAGATCAGGTACTCTTTAAAATCTAACTGTTTGGTCTCGAGTACACTCAATTTGTATTGAGTAGTAACTCATAGGAGGAATAGCAAGAAACTTGGCTTCTCTGAGATTTATTTGCTATGGAATGAAATGGACTCCACATGCAGTATGATGTTAATGTTTTTATGAATCAATAGAAAATGTATCCCTCTAAAGATCAAATACACAAGACGAAGCAAAACAGTTTTCCGAAGCTAAACATAACAAGAAAGAGACTGAAAGGAGAAGCTTATTGGCAGGAAATACTTAAGTTCAATCTTAAGAAGAAGATAGCAACTTGATCTTCTCTTACCATGTCAGAGTAATTGGCTTTTCTCTCTTCCTCAGCACCTCCATAATAAACATGATACTTTTCATACCTGGATTGTCAATACAATATTTTTATTTTCAGTAAGATCCAGAAAATTTAAGGACTGGAAAACCTAAGAGTTTGCACGCGCCAAGAATTTCTAGGAAGGTTTAATAAAACTCCAAGCAAGATCGTTCATGTAAATAAGCAGATCGATCATGTTATTCAGCTGACTCACAATTCCACCCACTTCACGGATTCAATTATATTTGGGATTTTATTTACACTATAGTAGCTCAGCAAGAATAATTGAAAAACTCACGTGCATGCAAGATTAAAATTCTATCCTTGCACAAAAGAGTAAGTCCAGGGATTTTTCGTTTTCCCTTTACTTTTCAGGTTCTTTCTTGGGAATTTTCCTAGTAAACAGGCCCTATCGCCTACACAGTCTAGAGACATTTATGTGGTTCTTTTTTATCCCTCTTCCAGGTACAACATATAGAAGTCACTGTTCCCCTTAAAGCTCATGAACACTTGACCTCTAAACAGCCAGGTACACACTAAATGCCTGTTAGAAAATGTAAAATGTGATAGAGTTTACTGTATAAAATATTTTTAAATAAAATAATATTTTTTAATATTAATATATCAAAATAATCCAAAAAATAAATCATGTGGCATAAGATAAAAAAAAAAAAAAAAAAAAAAAAAAAAAAAAACTCTTAAACACCCCGTAAAAATGATTAAAAATGAAACGATAATCGTCTGTTTCGGGTCCCATGTGGTGTCGATACACGGACGTAGAGAATAAGACAAATCACATGGAATCCTACATCAATACCTATTATCATTTTTCTTTATAATTCCCCAATTTCAAAAGCAAACATTCCTCGTCGTCGGTGTAGCTGAAATGGTTTTTTAAAATATTTTTTTATTTAGAAATATATTAAAAAATTATTTTTTTATTTTTAAAAAAATATTTTTAATTTTAATACATAAAAATAATTTAAAAATATTATGAAAAAAATAATTAAAAATTAAAAATGCTTTGAAATGAATAGAAAAACACCCCTATTATTCTTGCTTTGGAAAAATGAAAAACAAAATGGTACTATCAACTTTTTCCAACTATGATTTCTGTACTCGGAGAAATCAATGGTTGACGATTTTCCAACTATGATATGACATATCAGATTCAAGAAAGTGTGAACGCGCGCGATTTTTCTTATGAAACCAGGCCGTTTGGCACAGCTTTTTTAACTGTGATTTAAAAAAAATGCGTTGAAAAAAAGTTGAAAAGTGTTTGGTTGTCTGAAAAGTTATAAAAAATTATGTGAATTTTATATATAAAAAGTGAGCAAACCAAGTTTTGTTAAACGCAGTATTTTGCTGCTGCGTGAGAAAAGCTGAAGCGGCCCTCGTAACAAAGGGGCCTGCTGGGTATATATATATATATATAGGGGGCTGCTGGGTGGGATATATATAAATGGTGGGATATATATAAATGGGGGGCCTGCTGGGTGGGTGTGTATATATATATATATATATATAAGGCCTGCTGGGTGGGATATATATAAATGGGGGCCTGCTGGATGGGTGTGTGTATATATATATATATATATATATATATATATATATATAAGGCCTGCTGGGTGGGATATATATAAATGGGGGCCTGCTGGGTGGGTGTATATATATATATATATATATATATATATATAATCTAAAAACTAATTAAAATATAAATTATTTTTATATAATATATGTTTATTAATATAAAAAATATATTTTTCATATTAAAATAATCTAAAAATTAATTAAAAGCAATATAAGAAACATGATAACCAAACACACAAAACAATTTTTTTTCAACCACAGTTTTAACCAAACACTTCACAATTTATTTTGAACCGCAGCAAAAATGTTTTTTTTTAAACTGTTTTTTTCAAACCTCAACCACAAAAGTAAAAATAATATCAAACAGGCCCTTAATGGTATCCCGAAACCTTGGGCAGCACAATCTAGGGTGGTCACACACATGTCACAATAATCAATATTACAAAAAAAAAAAAAAAAAAAAAAAAGTTCCCTGTTAATAATCAAACTTGATAAAGACTAAAGAGAGACAAAACAGAGACATTCTACGAAGAAACAGATTTTCTTTTCTTTTAAAAAAAATGCATTTATCGAAATTTCTATATAACAGATCGAAACGTACAGTTTTGAACAACCAAAGCCTGAAAAATCGTAGTAGAGATAACGAAACAGGAAACAGAAATCTTCAACAGAGAAGAAAATTCTAAAAGAGCAGGATCCAGGCATGTGAGAAAGAGGAAGAGGATTAAATCATGCAAGCCAGGAGAAGGAGAAATACTTTTCAACGGAGGAGAGAACATCGCTTTTATCGATCTTTCCACCGAGACCAGAAGCGAGATCCAATGCACCAGCTTTCGACATTTCTCTTCGATTCCAGCAAACAGAGATCTGAAACAAACAACAAAAAAGCTTCAGTGGAAACGGATTCTAGACTTTTCGATGGAAATGCAAAATGTGATTTGGTGTGCGTTGAGCCTGGAAAATTACATCGAAAGTTGAGATCGGGGGATGAGCCTTTTTAAATTTGATCAGAGGCCTGAAGAGGAGAGGGGGGAGTAGAGGCTGATCTTGCTGAGAGTGGGATTTATAGAGGGAGAAGATTTAAAACTTGGTGGCTAAATTTGAGGAGAGGGTGTACAAGTGGGCTATTCATTACTTAGTCTTCGCATCAAATTGATGCGCACCACACAATCGAACGTGCACTTACACTTCAGCATCACCTGAATTAATCTTGTAAATGTTTACTGTTTTGACTAAAACTAGAGGTTAAGGAGTTAATTTATAATGTTTGCTGTTTATAAATTTAATTTTTATGAAATATATTTTATATTATATAAATATATTCATATAAAACACATATTTAAGAATAACATTTATCATTTAATATATATATATAACTATTTTATTTTTTTATTAATTAATTATTTAAAAATAGTAGATATAGATACTTATTTATATCCTAAACTCAATAATAATTTAAAACCATTTAAATTTTTTTATCTGATAAATATTAAATAAAATAAAAATATAAAAAATCTAATTCACGTTTATCAAGTATCATCTCCGGTTACAACTCCAAATGGAATATGCCGTATCTGCCGTGGATAACAAGTGTGTCTCACTTCAATTGCACCCATAATTGTCAATTTCGTTCTGTTCCGTTAAAAAAATCGAGATGAAACGGCGTCATTTTCGTTTCGATTTTAATTCCGGCCCGTTCTGGAAATTCCGGCCGGAACGTCTTGGTACCGTTCCAGCCTTAAAATCCTCTTTTTTTTTTCTTTTTTTAACTTTTGATTTTTTTTTTCTAATTTTGAGATTATATTTGTTTGACTTTGTGTTTATATTGTATAATTTAAAATTAATTTATCTTGAATTTTAATTATGCTTGTTAAATTAATATTTTAATTTTATATATATATATATAATTAATTATATATGAACAGTATAACTCCGAAACGGTACACCGAAACGCTCCGAAACCAGAATGTTTCGTTCCAATAGAAAAACCAGAATAGCGACCGAAACGGTGACCGGAATGATATTGACAACTATGGTTGCACCTTTATGACGTTGTTAGATTTATCAAAAAAAATTATTAAACTGTGTGTTTTATTATTATTATTATTAATAAAAAAAATATGCTGACAAGTAAAAATACCCCTGCAAGTGATGCCATTCGGTCGCTGGATCCTAGACCAAAACAAATATAATAAAAGGATTACTAAAATCATGGTGGGACATGCAAGTCCAGAGCTGGACCGCATGAGCTAGCCCAGCAATTTTATTCTGGAAGCAGGGTTTTGCAAGGCAATGGCCCAGTTACTTTATTACCGGACGACAGCCTGTTGAGGTTTTGGTCCAGCATATCCATTGTCGACCGAGCCCAGACCAGGCTGTCATTAAGTACCTTGAGGTTTATGATTTTTTGCTTTTCATTATTATTATTATTATTATTATCACCATTCTTTAGGTTGTATTTGGTATTATTTTTGTTTTTATAGTTGAGGTTTTAAAAAAATAGTTTTATAAAAAACACTTTTACTGCGATTTAAAATAAGTAGTGAAATGTTTGGTTAAGACTATGATTGAGTTTGAGGTTGATAAAAAGCAGTTTCATGTGTTTGGTTATCATGTTTTTTGTATTGCTGTCAACTTGTAAAATTATTTTAAAGAACACACACACACACACATATGGATATTTGTTTTTATTCTCCCATCAAACTACTTGCAATTTCATCACGAATAGATATTTTCCTTTCATCATAACTGATCTGTATCTATGCATCTTTTTATTTTTAAAAAAATATATTTAAAAAAAATGGACTAGGCCGAGAGCAGGCCCAGCCAAAGCCCAACTCTGCTGGACTTCTTCACGTGGATAGTGCAGCGCTACTGTTCACCCGAATTAATTCACGTGAACAGTAGCGTCCGACTGGCCACGACGAGAGCTTCAACTGGCAATGCTGATGGGGAGAAGAGGCCAAGGTGATTCTTCCTATGGTGATGGCGTCAGAAATGGTGGCTTGTAGCGGCCAGTAGGAGCGTCGGAAGCATGTTGTTGCCGCCGCTGCTTCGACGTCGGGGCTTCTTGCTATCGCTGGAGGTGGTCACAGCAGAGCTTCTAGAGTGGAGAAGAAGCTCATGGTAATGAGGGGGATGGTGGTGGTGTCTCTGAAAGCTATCCCCAACTGTGGAGAGAGAGAGTCGTCGTTGTATATAGAGAGAAAGTTGTCGGCACCATTTCTAGATAGAACTGTAGCTGTGGAGAGAGAGACCCGTCGGTTCCCACTGTGATGTTGCACAAAACACACTCAACCAAGACCTGCAATCCATGAAAAGCAGGCAAAAAAAATGAATCGTAGTCGCAAGAAAAGCTTGAATTTTTTGCTTCTCATGAACCATGGTTTGTGTCGATTTTTCGATAAATCCTATGATAAATTAATCTGTATTTTCTCATTATCAAACACGTAAAAACTATTTATTATTTGAATTTCTGGTTGGATCGAGTTACCAAACGAGCCCTTAATAAATGAACTCTATTCTATTTTAGGTGCAGCAAAAAAGGAAAATCTACCACTGCAATTCGGCGGTAGGAAAGCTAAAAAAAGAGGGGGGGGGGGGGGAAAGCACTAAAATAAATAAAAACTACGTGGCAAGTCTTAACTGGCCACTTGACCGAAACGATGAAAAACAGACAACAAAACCGGAAAAAACGAATAAACCCTTTTCCCTCGAGCTTCTGACTGCAGGAAACAGATTAAGAGAAATCAATTGATCTTCTCAACAACCATCTCTACCTTTAAAACTGCGGCGTTTTACACCGATTCACAAGCTCTTTCCTATTGTAAGTATTTCACTTGGTTTCTGATAATTTTGAATTCCGTTTCTGCGTTTTTGTTTGCTGCTGTTGCTGTTTAGATATACCTAAACAATTAAAAAAAGGCGTCAAATTCAGCTAAATTAGTTCATTTACTGTAGCTGATCATTGTTGTACGACTTGCCAGGAAATTCTATCTTGCTTGAGCTATTTTTTATATATAATTAAATTTAGCGTGAAATGGATAATGACGATGATTTCACCTTTTGCCAGGTATTTATATTTGCACCGATTTCCTTGTTTTTTAATTAATTATTTAATTACAGTCACCCTTTGTTTTTCATGAAATCATTTCTACTACCCGGAGTCCTTATAATTTATGTTCATGAAATTAGGCGGGATTGCCTGTTGAAAAAAATGGACCCGAGGAGGAGAATCTTGCATCGGATATTAGAGGCATAATTATTACAGATGGGTTTTCCAACGGTACTAATAGCAGTCAGGGTGGTGGTGGTGGTATGTGGAGAGATAGTTTACCTAGTGATGCTGATTCCAAGAACGAGAGAACTGTTGGTTCTCTGTCTTTCAATGTTACTGATGCATCGGCTCGGGGAGAGTCAAATGGAGTTCCTAAACAAGTGGCATCTGGAAATGCTGGAACTTCGGCTGAGAAATTTGATGAAAAGAAAGTTTCTGCTAGGAAGCCAGTGGTTCGAAGTAAGGTTCCGTTTGAGAAAGGGTTTAGCCAAATGGATTGGCTTAAACTCACTCGAACTCATCCTGATCTTGCAGGTATAAAATTGCAAATTTGTTGTCAATGTGTTTCTTTACTTTTTTCTGTATCCTTATGGTTTTAATGTGGGATTCTTACTGGTAACTTAACAAATAGTCTGGATTATTTTTAACTTGTCCTGCATCATTGCTATTTTCCATCTTTAAAGCCTTAGTGTATTGAGTTTCCCTTGAAGGATTTATTAATATCCCTGTTGTATCTCATTGTGTAATTCATGCCAAAACATGTTTTAATTTATGCAAATTTACTTAACTGGCATAGTTATTTGGGGGGGGGGGGGGGGGTATATCGCAATCATGCTCAAAATCCACTTTGGGTCTGAACACCTTCACATGAAAATATGAGCATTTGATGTAAATGTATGTTGTGGGTCTTTCTGTTTCAACAACATTTCTCATCTGCATCTCTGCTTGCATGGTTATGTGTGCAAAACAATGATACTTGCACATCATATTTTGAAGACATTTGATTGTCAAATTTTCATCCATGATCTTGTTTGATTATAGAAAAATGTCATCATGGAAGGTGCCTTATGTCAAGTTACATCAGTATATTGTTTGTGGGTGGAAGTGTGGGTGTCTACATAGTTTTTCTTTTCTTTCTTCCTTTTCCTCTTAGGCAGGAGTTGTCTGCATAGCTAAGTTTTAACTAGGCATTTGAAGATCTTTATTTTTGAAAGTTTTAATATATTTTCAAATCATGCCCCTTACTTTTCTGCCATCGCTCTTGTTGTGCTTCAGTGACAACTAGATTTTCCATTGTGAAGTGCTTCGTCTTGTGAACTAATGAAAATAACATCTGATTGTTTTTAATTTCACCTATGTGACAACTGGAGTGCTTTTCAGCTTTCACCTAATTATTTATAAATTTTGCTTCCAGGATTGAAGGGACAGTCCAACAAAAGGCTTATTTCCATGGATGAAGTTAAACAACACCAAACAGAAGGATCCATGTGGACTGTTTTAAAAGGTCGTGTGTACAATTTGTCTCCATACCTCAATTTTCATCCAGGAGGTGTGTGCATTATCTTATGTCCATGTATAAAATATTTTGTGATTTTAGTTTTTTTCCTTAATTAAAATTGAATGACTTAATTGCTGTTGCTTCTTACAATATCTCCAGAATGTATATGATTTACATGTATTAAGATTAGCGGTTGTTTGAATTAGACATGTATAATCGCATGCACAAGCACATTTTATGGTCACACAGATCACGATGATTAGTTAATCATGCCCGAAGCACCATAAGGTGATGTTCCTCAATTGCATAACGATCTTCATATAATTCGCCAAAGGTTGCCTCCCATGCCATAACTAAAATAGTAAAGTACAGCTTAGTAATGGAAGCTTTTCATTTCAATAGCCACTGCCATGTGGTCTCTGTGCAGCTGTCCATTTGTTAGAGTTTCATATTCTCATTGCTTGCTATGATCATTGACAAACTCCCTTTTTTCAGGTGTTGATATACTGATGAAGGCAGTAGGAAAAGACTGTACATCTTTATTCAGTATCCTTTTATGATTTTTTTTTCTTGATGAATCTAAAGATGAATTTATGCATTATTTTTTCTTTGAAGCAAGTATTTAAACTGGATGACCCAACAGTGAGTTATCCTCTATTTCACCATCGACCTTACTAACTATGGCCAAGCTCAATCCTTAAAAAAGTCTATCAGTTTAGTTTAAGCTGATGTTAATGAAGAAGATGTCCTTCATGATTTTGCTTTCAAGGGTGAAAAGGAACAGATTTCCAATGCAAGGACCAGATTTATGTTTTTAAACTGTTGAAATTTGCTGCACAAATTGCAATCCTCAACTCTTTATTTCAGACAAATACCATGCCTGGGTGAATGCTGAATTCTTGCTGGAGAAGTGCCTTGTGGGCACTTTGGATGTAGGTCAGTGAAGACAGCTATAACAGGCATTCCATAAGTGGATCATAGCCACTTTGAGAAATGATCTTGTGAAGCAAAGTTAACTCGGTAATTTTCCTATTGAAACTGTGTAGCTTATCATGGCAGTTATGTCATAACATTTTTTGGATAGGGGCTACTTACTATCCCAGTTGGCTGGCAGGGTTCCGTGTATTTGTTATGTACAACATTGCCATCTGCAAATAAATGTATTAACATCATTGATATGATAAATAATTATTTTCACACACCTCTGTGAAATTACTCTCTCTTTTTCCTGTCAAAGACGATCCTGGATGACACAGTTAATGATGAATATTGAGAGCGCTTTTTTTTGTTTGTTTGTTAAAAAATGGGCTTTGAATGTATGAATGTACTGAACGAGTTGAGTAATGCCGCTGACGTTTTTGGGCCTTTTGGTCTCTTCTGTTTCAGAGAGAGAGAGAGAGTCGCATGCGATGATGAACAAAGAAACCATTTTTTTCTTCAAGAACTATATCGGTCCATCCTGGAATATTTAGTTTTTGATCCATCAAAACACTTGAAGATTGAATTGACCATGTTGAGTCCCAGACAACATTTTTGATTCATCTAAACCCTCACATAATTTTATTTTGAATCTCAAGACAACGGGTTTATCCATCAGGTTCTGATATTCGTTTGGAATTTCAGTATGTGAGGGTGTTCCACTAATCATGCCATTGATTGAAACACCCTTAAAGTTTGCCTCTGGTTATCATTTTTTTTTATTAACATAGATATCCAGACTATTTTCCGCACACATCAACTAATCTTATGAATTTTAATGTTAACAATTATGTAAACTTCTATTGATCATCATATAAACAATCACAATGCTCGAAATTGATACCAACCTCTAGTTATCATTACCATGGAGGTCTGTTGTGATTAATAATTGGATTTGCCCCCTATTTTATTTTCCAGGTTTGAATCCCAATAACACGCTTTAAAATCTGATTTGGAAGGAAGACACCCTCACCATTCAGGGAAAAAAAAAAAAAAAAAGAAGCTTACTGTCAAGTGTTAACCATACTGATGGACTGGTTACGTGGTCATAGCACAAGTCTAGTTTTGACTTTTTTGGAATTTTGAATGATCATACACACTTGAGTAAATAAAGTTGCTGCCATTACATGTCCTAGGAAATAAATCACGTAGTTTCTACCACCCTCTTGTCCATAAGGCTCCTTCTGCCGACACCACGTGATGGCAACATCATGCAATAAAAGACCACATGCCCTAGATCAGAAGAAGAAGAAAACGAAGCACGTGCCTCTCTGCAGATGATGTGACTAGCGTATAAAAACAACCAAGGTGCAGTTTTCTACCGGTGGAAATAACATCTAAGCAGTAGGGAATACCCTAACTTCATCAAGTATAGGACCACAAAGGGATCCGAAGTCATCAATGCTAGTATGGTAGTATGAACTGTAAAACGTAATTCTTGTCCGAGCTGTAATGGCTTTGAACTTGAAACTTACTGTCTTGAATCCACCCTTTCCCTTGGATTCGAAGGGAACTTTGAAGGTATCCTTAGCAGCGAATGCCTCGACCATCATTGATCCATGGCAACCATTTCTTGCGTCCCCGATGGTGAATGTGAGACCGTAGACTTTGCCGGGAATTGTTCTGAGGATTTGGGCAATTGCACTTTCTCTTCCGGCAACAAGCTCGACGGCAGCGAGTCCAAATGGGACATTGAAGTGCTTTTTGTCGATGAACTTCACGGCTTTAAGTGATTCGATCATCCAGCCGGGAAGTGGAGATGTGAGATCTTCTTGTCTCGGAGGGAGGAGGACACCGTTCGAGGTGTTGACTAACCGATGAGGACCCTCCTCAAAGCCATAATTCTTTACAAGATTATCTACAAGGCAACATTCACAGCCATCGATGACACCAGGGAAGCTATAATCAGACTCGTATATAAGCAGATGCAGATGCAATGTGAAGATTTTACATGTTTTAATTATCAACTACACAGATATAATGGTCACTAATTGCAGCCATTCAAAGAGAAAAGGGAGGTGTTGAGAACTTTATATGGATGATAGGTGATTTTTGTTTGACGAAATTGACAAGGTGGTAGTATCTCAAATCAAATGATTTATCTTCAAAAAACAACCAGATAACAGACCAAGAAAAGTCTCATCGGACACACTAAACAATGTCTGTGGAAAGCTATCAGCTGTAAATCGTTGAAACTTGAAGATCCAAGCAAGCAAGATAATGTGTACACATGCAACAGCCTTACACATACAATCCCACCGAAACAAGTGATTCAGAAAACGAACTAGCAAAACTAAATCAGATAAGAAATCACAAACCGAAACTAAAGCATCTGGCAAGCAAATTCCCCATACCAAAAACAGGACATTATAATAATAATTAGCTTTCATTACCTCTTGTGGGCATTGGTGGAAAGAGCTCCTTGATAGCAACTGCATCAATGAGTGGTCCACAGGCAGGGTCCTCTTGGACTCCAGTATTGCGAAATGTCACTTTAACAGCAGTGGAATTGAGTTTAAACCCCCAAGCATAAGTGTCTCCGCCATTACTACTATACAGTGTCTGCAATGGCAGGTCACCAAACACGGCCCCAACTGAGACTCTCACCACCTCATCCTGGGCACAAGTTCTTGAAGCACCAAATGTGAGGGCATATAGAGAGCCAGCTTTTATCGCTATTGTTTGAGAAATTGAGGCCTCGTTGCCTAGCCTCACTGCATGGACACCATGAGCCACATTAAAGTACATGCCACCAGGTTGTGGCCCAGCAGAGATGTACTCTACGAAGCCATTGATTTCCCAGCTGGGAAGCGCGTATTTTCCTTGAAGGACTGTTTTCTTGATCGCACCAGGTTTAGGTTTCTCTTCAAAGTTGCCATTTTTCAGAAAGCCTGGAGAAAGAGATCAAACCGAGTCAAAACGAGACTGTGAAATCAGTAGTCAGCAAAGAAACGTGCTGGAGAATGTAGAGAACCAAATCTGAATCTCTCTTTCTTTGTTGGCCGCTCTGAAACTAAAATCAATCTACCTTTTATTTGTGGGAATCTTTGAAAATGGAAATAAAACAAACATTAAACCCCTGAAAGAAGGTTGAATAAGCATGAAACATAAAGATTCGACCTTTAGTTTAACAGATTAAACAAGGCATTCGCTGCCAAGAACCCAACATACAATGTCAAATTTGCACTGTGACCACATATCATACACGCAAAGAGAGAGAACAGAGCACATATCATCCTTGTCTAAGCCAATTGAACGGGGTCAAACCATTAAACAGAGAAAGTAAGACTTAGCTAGCATTACCTTCCATGTACGTAGCAGCTAAAGCAGAGGCAGTGAAGAGCAGGAATGATGTGAGCAAAAGTGAAATCCTGAGCGCCATTTTCAAGCTAGGCTCTGTTTTCAAAAGCAGAGAGGTGAAGTGTTCTTGATATGGGAGAGGAAAAGTGATAGGAAATGCTTATATTTATAGCGAGAAGATGACAAAGTTGAGGGAGCTAAGTGAACATGGGCAGTGTGAGAAAAGGCGAAAAAAGGTTATCACAAGATCTGATCCATCTGTCTCTGTTCTCTCAAAAATCCGCACTTTTCTCCACGTTCCATGGCACCGGCGTTTATGAAGAATTCCAGCCATTACACTTAATTTCCGTTCGTGGGTCCATTGGTTGAGCATGTGCACAATTCTCCAAGAGGCAAGGAAGTAGACATTTCCCACATTTTATTATGGGTTAAATATTTTTTTTATAGCAAAAAAAATTATATATAAAGGTTTTTTAACATGGTCTTATAGTTAAAAGACTTCTAGGTAAAAATAAAAAAGTTTATGCTTATATATAATCTAATAAATCAAGAACTATATGTATTGATAAATTAACAAAAAAATCATGAACAATGAATGAAAATAAAACTGAAAATATTCATAGAAATACGTAGATTAATATATTTAATCTTACAAGACAAGATATTTAATCTTACAAACACCTAATATGAGCTCTCCTCATTAAAAAATAGAATGTTGACATCAATTTTATCCTTTTTGGTGTCCATAATCAATGTAAACAGGATTTTCTCTCTAATATTGGATTCTAACGAGTTTCAGCACCTCTCTCTCTCATACCAGAGGTTACAAAACAAGAAGAATAAAGTTTGGGATCAAATCTGATTTTTCTCTTCATTTTTTAAAATTGAAGGAGCTTCATGTTAATAATTTATAAAGTACATGAACTACAATAAATATTTTAAGAAAAATGACAAAAAAGTGGTAGTTTAATAGTACTCTTCACAGAATTTTAATTTTTTAAAATAATCATAATTAACTATCTTTTGTTCTGAGTTGGTAGTTTAGTAATTTGCGAGATGACCTTCATTACGAATAAAGAGAACATTGTAAAATTCATTATATTTTCTTCTCTATTATGTATTTTCTAATTTATTTTGAAATAATTTTCATTATTTTTAATTCTAAAACTAAAAAATAATAATTGTTTATTTATTAGAGATCAAACAAAAATAAATATAAAATCAAGCACTTCTATTTCAATGGGCTTGTTAGGGTTTTTGAAATATTTACATGATGTGTAAGCTATTTTTTTTTTAAAGCTACAAAGAACCTATTGGAGAGACATGAGGTTGTTTAGGGTTTATACAAGTATCATTTAGGGATCAGATAATCTTTTGGGCTTTCAATCACTGTTTCAAGGTTAAGTTATCCCCAATCAAAAGTCATCCAAGTATTTAGCATCTAATATCTCTCATGAGAGATTTTCTAAATCATTTTAAGAGAGAGAGAGATTTTGTTATATCTTTTAGTGTTAGCTCTTTTTTTGTATTTTAGATATTTATATAATGCACCTTACTCATTGGAAATGAGAGGCGTAACTTTCTATTTATAGGAAAACATAAAACCCAATAAATAACTAAATAAAAAATTTATTTTAATTATTTCAAGAAAATTTTAGAAAATATTTGTGTATATTAAATCAATTATCTACTTGATTTTTCTAAGTCTAAATTTGTAGTTCCTTATATAAATTACATTATAATCCTTAATTTATAAAACATATCTACAACAAGTCAAACTTGATTAATCATCTTATTTTAATACATGACTAATAGCTCTTACATGTGTGGCCCATTAAATCCCCTAACAATTTGGCCTAATATAAATCATAATCCTATATAAAATAATATTGAATAAATCAATTTATCATTAATTTTAACATTTAATTAATTTATATTAAAAAATCAAGTACAATGTCTAGTAACTTGTTATAGTTCTTGAATATTAAGAAAACTACGAGTGGTTTGACTTAACATTTTACTTATATTTTTTTCATTTTAATTATTATTCATTCATCAATAATGCATTGACTTGGATATTGTAGTGTGAAATGTAATATATAACTCGGTGGTTTCAAGTCTAAGGATCAATTTCACAATCTTCACGAGAGTCTTTTCATAAATACAAGTGATATCTACATATAAAATTCTCATGAGAATCAATTTAGTGTACATGTCACCAAACAAACATTTATATATTTGTTTTATCCACCCTTCATACTCCAGCTTACAAGAAGTATTATTTCCTCTCATAAAATAAAAAAGATAATATATACTAGTCTAAATTCCTTAATTAATATCCGATTTTAATATAGAGTTTAAATGAAATATTTAGTAACAATGTTTTAATGGAATAAAAATCTTATGATATAACAACTTCATAATTTGCTTTACAAAATATTTTTACATTTTATATTTATTATAAAATCATTAATTAAATATTACATTTACTAATAAAATATTTAATAAATATTAAAAATAAATAAGTTTTTATTACTAAAATAAATATATTTAATGTTACATATAACCATTAATATTTTTCATTGAATAATATATTAAAATAATATTTTTTATTTTTTTAAAATCGTTCTTAACATAAAACATGAATGTAATCTAAAAACAATAAATTATTTTTTTCATTTAAAATTAAAAAAAATCAAAATTTAAAAAAAAAAATTAAACATTAAAAAAATACGTTTGTGTTTGTTTCAGTTGTAAATTGTAGTTAGGGTAAGGTATCTTCACACAGCGTGATTTCATCCCGGCACGGACACAGCATGCCCTCCTTACATGTGCCCATGAATGGTGCGAGCCATCTGGCCCGGTATCATCTAGTCCACGTACACCTGGTGTCAAGAAGGATCCTATAATACAAAATCATCGCCGATGTTGCTGGAATTGACATCACCGTCGGTGCCCAAATCTGTATTTTCTTCCATCACCATCAATTATCTGGAAGAAATGCACAGACATCAATAATTAATACATTTCTTTTTCTGATGAGTTTTAATTATCTGCCACTTTACATTTTTTTTCTCGATTTAATATATTGATTTTGATTTATATATACAAGTTCTTAGACTTTAATGACAAAATTCGTTGGTTTTATATATTGTTTTGCAGTCAAACGGTATCGTTTAGACAATATCGTGTGAATAACGATACGACTCCTGATTGAGAGGAGGTTGTGCACCGCCAGGTGGAGAAAT